>JAVKPL010008670.1:0-335378 GCA_032173675.1 Gastrolobium villosum | reverse complement strand
TGTGTTGTGTGATGGAAAAGTTATTAGATGGGTTGTGTGGTGATTGGCATGTGGAAGAATCAATGTAAAAATGATAAGTGTTGAAAGTGGCAAAATGTGCCTAAAGTGTAATAATTCGCAAAACGTTGCGAAAAAGTCGTAAAACCGTAAAACGACGATTGAACTAGCCTTTGGGTAACCTAAGTAAGTGAAATAAAATGAGAAAGAAAATTTAGAAAAATAAAACCTAAATTAACCCTTGTTTGGCCGAACCTTAGGGGGGAGAGAGGAGGAAATTTGACGTTTTTGCGTTTCGACGTATTGTGACTGAAACTGACGGTCGTGCATGGTTGTACAGGTTGCCGTACGTGGACATAGACTTGGAACAGTGAAACAGTGGATTGCCCTTGGTCCTGGATCAAGTGGATTAAGGTAAGTGTTGTGGTTTACAAATGTACGTTGAAATTCATGAGTGGATTCGAAGTTCTAATTGGGGGGAATTGTCCTCTTTGTAGGCGTTCCCTGTTAAGCGCTGCAAGTGGAGTCTGCGGAGCTTAGTAAAAAGAAAGAAAGAAAGGTAACCTCTTGGTACTGGGGCTTGTTCCCCTTTTTGTGTTCCACCTTGCTAGTTGATGGCAACGGTAGGAAGTGTGTATGAGTAGTGTAGAACAGCATGAGCATGCATGTGCATTATCACAGTGGGTACTTATGTATCAGATCTCTGGCCAGTAGATATTTTTAGCCTTCGGGCAAGTGTTTCCGGACTGCCACTGGATAGGTCTCCGAGAGGGAGTTCCAGTTGACCCAGGGTCGTGGTGTGTTATCCGGATAGGAGCACACTAGGTTGTCTCGGGTGTATATGGTTGGAAGGGGTACCTTGGTGGGTTGTTCTATGAACACGCCAGGGGTAGTACCCATAGGCGTATAGCCGAGGACATGGCGTGGTATGGTAGCTACCATCCCGCATGTCGTAGTTGTTCTGATATATTCCCTCTTTCTCTAAATCCCTTGCTTTATCCCGTTTTATAACAGTGATGTTGTTTTATGTTATTTGTATACATCGAAGTGAACCATTGGGTGGAGTTTTCTCCAGAACCTCTTGGTTACTGAGATATATCCGTATATCTCACCCCGTCTCGGGGCATTTATTTCAGGATGTACCAGTGGATACGGAGCAGCGGGCAAGAAGCCCGCATGATGACGAGTGGAGCGGTGGTGTATAGTGTACTTTTTGGTGGCCATTTGGCCCAGGCTAGACTTAGAGCATGAACATGTATATGTATGTAGGAGGAGTCCATTAGCATTATGTTCATGTTATTTTGGCTAAGTTTAGTTTCATGTCATTTTAGTTATGTATGTATTTGGCAAGTGATATTGTAATATGAAATATTTGTAGTTTAAAGTTAAAGTTGGAAATGTAAATGTAATCCAGTATTGTAAATGTACCATGGATGTATGTAATGTGATGGAAGGGCTTTAGGCCCATTGTAGGTTTATGATTACTTGCATTATGGTTTATGCATGAAAATGTTTATGTTTTAAGTGTTTATTGGATTGGGTTGTAAGTGCCCCAAGGCGTTGTTGGACCTTGTGTGTGCCACCCATTGGATTTTGCTGGATTTCAGGTGTAATAGTAGTGTTAAACAGGTTATGAAAATTTGGGGATTCTTGGAAATACAAAGGAAACTCTGGCGAATTTTCTGTAGAATTGGCAGTTTTTGGGTGAACTTTGGAGGAGCGTATCTCTCTCCATAGTGGTCCGATTGGGACGTGCCATACGCCATTTTGAAGCTTAAGATGTCCCCTACGTTGTGTCAAAAGCCTAGGTTCATTGGTGGTGTGCGCAGCCCATGGGGGCTGTTGTCACGCACTGCCCTGTTTTTGGCCAGCACCAGCGGGCAGATTCGGGTCTGTGTTGGGAAATTAATTCCCGCTTCGTTACTTGGTCAAATTAAACGTACGATATATCAAATCGAAGTTTGAGGTGTCTAGTTTATGGTGTAAAATTTTGAGAGGCAGTGTCCTTGTGGTTAGGTGCAGTTTATTCCGTGAAGTTTGGACGTTTTTAGACTATTTCGGAGTTGGTAGGCAATGTTGTTTGTCCAACATCAAACGGCGATAACCGGAGCCCACGAGCTCGGAATCGAGTGTGTGGTAGCTTGTTAGAAAGGTAATTGAATAAGGAAAAAAGATAACCTGGAGTTTAAGTTCGGATTTTTATTTTGTGTTCGTAGAAAAACAATTAGCAAGTCCAGTTAAGTGGTAAAAACGTAAAAGTGAGGAATTGGCTAAGTGGGTTTATGGGAACCCCTTAGTATCTTGTAGGTAATAAAATAAAGTGTATAAATAGTTAAGAAAGTCTTCCGCTAGTGTTTCAGTTACGGTCACAGCTTTTTATTATTACACTTTTTATACTTTTACTGTTCGCGTAATAATCGGAAAAAGTTTATTCTCATTTTTATAAATGAACTGCTGTGATTGTAACTGCGCTTAATATCATAATTAATGTTAACAATACCGGTACGTAACGGGCTGTTACAAAATGCAATGAAAATTTTAAGCGGAAAAAATGGATTTTTAACTTAGAAAAAAAATGGGCTCATGAAATGGAATTTTGAGTTTTGTGTTAATGTGTGGTATAGTGAATTGTAGTGTGATTATATGATGTTAGGAAGTGATTATGTGAGTCGTGGGCCATAGGAATTGAGTGGAAATCCTTGGTTTGGACTAACCAAGATTAGGCCATTTATGTACAATTGAGCAAATTGATGTTTTAGAACACTTTGGTGTTGTGTTGTGTGATGGAAAAGTTATTAGATGGGTTGTGTGGTGATTGGTATGTGGAAGAATCCATGTAAAAATGATAAGTGTTGAAAGTGGCTAAATGTGCCTAAAGTGTAATAATTCGCAAAACGTTGCGAAAAAGTCGTAAAACCGTAAAACGGCGATTGAACTAGCCTTTGGGTAACATAAGTAAGTGAAATAAAATGAGAAAGAAAATTTAGAAAAATAAAACCTAAAATAACCCTATTATGGCCGAACCTTAGAGGGAGAGAAGAGGAATTTGACGTTTTGCGTTTTGACGTATTGTGACTGAAACTGATGGCTGTGCATGGTTGTACAGGTTGCCGTACGTGGACATAGACTTGGAACAGTGAAACAGTGGATTGCCCTTGGTCCTGGATCAAGTGGATTGAGGTAAGTGATGTGGTTTACACATGATATGTTGAAATTCATGAATGGATTCAAAGTTCTAAGTGTGTGGAATGGTCCTCTGTGTAGGCGTTCCCGGAGAATCAAGCTGTAAGTGGAGTTCTGCGGAACTCAGTGAAAGGAAAAAGAAAGGTAACCTCTTGGTACTGGGGCTTGTTCCCCTTTTTGTGTTCCACCTTGCTAGTTGATGGCAACGTAGGAAGTGTGTATGAGTAGTGTAGAACAGCATAAGCATGCATGTGCATTATCACAGTGGGTACTTATGTACCAGATCTCTGGCCAGTAGATATTTTTAGCCTTCGGGCAAGTGTTTCCGGACTGCCACTGGATAGGTCTCCGAGAGGGAGTTCCAGTTGACCCAGGGTCGTGGTGTGTTATCCGGATAGGAGCACACTAGGTTGTCTCGGGTGTATATGGTTGGAAGGGGTACCTTGGTGGGTTGTTCTATGAACACGCCAGGGGTAGTACCCATAGGCGTATAGCCGAGGACATGGCGTGGTATGGTAGCTACCATCCCGCATGTCGTAGTTGTTCTGATATATTCCCCCTTTCTCTAAATCCCTTGCTTTATCCCGTTTTATAACAGTGATGTTGTTTTATGTTATTTGTATACATCGAAGTGAACCATTGGGTGGAGTTTTCTCCAGAACCTCTTGGTTACTGAGATATATCCGTATATCTCACCCCGTCTCGGGGCATTTATTTCAGGATGTACCAGTGGACACGGAGCAGCGGGCAAGAAGCCCGCATGATGACGAGTGGAGCGGTGGTGTATAGTGTACTTTTTGGTGGCCATTTGGCCCAGGCTAGACTTAGAGCATGAACATGTATATGTATGTAGGAGGAGTCCATTAGCATTATGTTCATGTTATTTTGGCTAAGTTTAGTTTCATGTCATTTTAGTTATGTATGTATTTGGCAAGTGATATTGTAATATGAAATATTTGTAGTTTAAAGTTAAAGTTGGAAATGTAAATGTAATCCAGTATTGTAAATGTACCATGGATGTATGTAATGTGATGGAAGGGCTTTAGGCCCATTGTAGGTTTATGATTACTTGCATTATGGTTTATGCATGAAAATGTTTATGTTTTAAGTGTTTATTGGATTGGGTTGTAAGTGCCCCAAGGCGTTGTTGGACCTTGTGTGTGCCACCCATTGGATTTTGCTGGATTTCAGGTGTATTAGTGGTGTTAAACAGGTTATGCAAATTTGGGGATTCTTGGAAATACAAAGGAAACTCTGGCGAATTTTCTGTAAAATTGGCAGTTTTTGGGTGAACTTTGGAGGAGCGTATCTCTCTCCATAGTGGTCCGATTGGGACGTGCCATACGCCATTTTGAAGCTTAAGATGTTCCCTACATTGTGTCAAAATCCTAGGTTCATTGGTGGTGTGCGCAGCCCATGGGGGCTGTTGTCATACACTGCCCTGTTCTGTCCTGTTTTGGGTGGCAGATTTGAGGTAGTTTTGAGAAATTAATTCCCGCTTCGTTACTTAGTCAAATTAAGCATACGATATATCAAATCAAAGTTTGAGGTGTCTAGTTTATGTTGTAAAAGTTTTAGATTCATTGGATAGGCGGTTAGGTACAGTTTATTCCATGAAGATTGTAGGTTTTAGGCTGTTTTGGAGTTGGTAGGCAATGTTGTTTGTCCATCTTCAAACGGCGATAACCGGAGCTCACGAGCTCGGAATCGAGTGTGTCATAGCTTATTAGAAAGGTAATTGAATAAGGAAAAAAGATAACCTGGAGTCTAAGTTTGTAGTTTTATTTTGTGTTCGTGGAAAAACAAATTAGCAAGTCCGGTTAAGTGGTAAAAACGTAAAAGTGAGGAATTGGCTAAGTGGGTTTATGGGAACCCCTCAGTGTCTTGTATGAAGTAGATTAAAGTGTATAAACAATTTAAGTAAGTCTTCCGCTAGTGTTACAGTTGCGATCACAGCTTTTTATTATTACGCTTTTTATACTTTTACTGTTCGCGTAATAATCGGAAAAGGTTTATTCTCATTTTTATAAATGAACTGCTGTGATTGTAACTGCGCTTAATATCATAATTAATGTTAACAATACCGGTACGTAACGGGCTGTTACAGCTGGAGTTATTGGTTTTGTAATATTTTGTCCGTCTCATCCTACTTGTGTGTTATGGTATTTGATGATGTTTAAAAAGAACTTAGGAAATTGTTCGTATCATGTTAGGAAAAAATTTTACTCCTTCCGTACGAACAAAATTGTGTTACATCTATATTATTTAATGATCATGTAAAGTACAAATTTGTTGGAAATGCTTTGAGATGTCTGATGACTTTTATAACTGGATGTCTGAATGCATTAAACTGTATGACATGGTGTAATGGTGCTAAGTGTTAAACTTAGGCAGATTTTGGAATGGTAAGGCGAAGTTTGGGGACAAAATTCAAAACAAGTTGGGGAGAGTGTAACATCCCACGTAAATAGGAAAAATGCATAAAATACCCTAAGGCATAGAAGGCTTGTGTGGATATTCGAATTAGATATAGATATATATATATATATATTAATTAATTGATTTGTCATGATAAGAGAAGATTTAATTTAGACATGTTTAGTAAAATTATGTAAGCATAAATTATATCAACCTAGAGAAAAAAATTAAAGATACTAATGAAAACTTAGGAACCCTTGATATTTTGGACTAGTATTTGTGCAGCCCCATTGGGCTTAATTATTTTGGTCCCTAAAATATTTTTGGGCTGAAGCTTAGGGCCATAAGGAGAGTTTTGATGCAGCCCAAAACCTTGTGAGCAACATCACTTACTAAGGATCCTTAGGGGGCAGCCTTTGATTGGATGAAAATCTCCACATGTCCACTTCATTCTTTCCCATTCAGCTTGTCTTACGCGCTAGGGTCTTGTGACAAGGCTGAAACATGTTTGTCTTCTTCTCAAAAGATGTCCACATCATTTCCCCTTCACATGCGCATAGATGGTCAAAAAGAGGGCTGATAACTTGTTGCGCCTTCTTTACTTTTATCTGTTTTAAACCATGCAACCTATGAGCATAAAAAAGGGCAGCCTGCATGTTACTTGTTTGGGCAAAAATTCTGCACCAAATATGCCCTCCTATGCGCTGAATCAGTGTGACTTTACTTGTGCTTTACTTCCTTCATTTCTCTCTATTTTATGCGCTGAAAAGAGGAGAAAAATCTAGGACCTTTCTGAATTATTTTAGCTTTTAAATCAGCCTTTAAACCTTCCATCCTTTCACCCTTCATGTGCTAATTTTGTAGGAAAAGAAATAGGTTGAAACCTCCTCTTGTGTAGCAAAACAAAACTCAGCCATACCACCTCCTATTCTCCCTAAACCGTGAGTGTAGCTTCACCTAAAGAAACACCACATATTATATCTCCATTCCTCCTTTCTTTGACTGTGAGAATCATTGAGAAGCCTTCAAGGAAAGAGCACCAAACTTCACACAACTCACTCCTTTCCTTGCTGCAACCGTGGACCTTAGGCATCAAGCATAGTGCAAGCATTCCTCTCATTTTCCTCACTGCTCAGCCGAGCTTCCATCAAGGGTATAGTGTACCATCCTTCTTCATTGTCTTCTCCTACCTTGATTGTTTGATGGAGTTATAACACCTCGTAAATTCAAATGTGAATTTAATTGATAAATTGTGAAATTAAAATTGATGGATTAGTGAAAATCCGAGAATTATGGCCAAAATGGGCAAAAAAGGCAAAATGGTAATTGACCAGCCGTATAAACCGAGGCATGAAAAATGGAGTTAGGGATCTCAAATGATAAAAATAATGCTGGAAATGGAATCAGGGCGGAAAATTGAGTGAGTAGGCAAATTTGTGAAAAAGTGATGAATAGTGACTTTTTAAGTGAAAGATACTGCGGTATGAGTGTACCGATAAGTGTGAAATTTTTATCAATATTTTGGGGAAATAAAAATATGTCATGGACTGGAAAAATATGTAGATTAAGAATTTATGATCAGAATTTTTATCGGGATTAAAGTTAAATCGCGAGTGGGACCCGTGGGGCCAAAACCCACTTGGCCCCCCACGCCTTCCTCCCTCTTTTTCTTCTTCCCTTTCCGTGAAACCCACCATTTTTCACAAACACACCCATTCCTCTTCTTCTTCACTTTGGGAGCAATTCTCCACCAAATCTCTTGATCTTGGTGTTGAAATCTATTGTAAACAACCTTCTAAAGCCATTTGTGATACTCCCAAGCCTTGAAACCGCCTCCTTGCTGCGTTTTTGGGCGAAGTCAGATCCGAGCCATTGTGTGTTCTTGGAGTTTTTGAAGTTTTTGGACCTCCTTTGGATCGGTGAAGCCTTGGTGGTGTGCATACACTAGATTGTAAGTATATTGTGGTTGATTTTGTAGATCTAGAAATATGAACTCTAAGTCTTTAATCTTAGATGTGTGATGATAGAGAGCCCAAATGGAAAAATGTTATTAGATGAAAATGCCTTAGAATGATGCTTGTAAGCTAGAAATGCTATGATAGATTTTGGTGAAAAAGTTAGATTTTTAACTTAGGCAATTTTGTGTTGGGTTTCAAAACCTTGTGAAATTGGTATGTGGTGTAATTGAAAAATTGAATGATGGACCATTGCTATAGGTTGATAATATGATTATATGATTAGTATGAGTGTTAAAATGGAATTGAAAACCTTGTAGAACCATCCTTTGTAGAATTCGAACCATAGAGGGGTTTGGAGGAAAAACGATGTAAAAGTTGTGTAGTGGAGATTGTACGATATGAATTGGTGTTTAATTGGATGGTAGGTTAGTATGTTGTTTTGGAATTGAAAGAATGTAAAATGTATGGTTACTTTGAGAATAAATGATTGATTTGGAAATGGTTTTGATAATCATGTTGTGGATTATTTAGGTTGCCTCTCTGGGACGCTATGGGAGCGGAGTAAGCTTGGAGCTTACGTATGGAGCATTGGCTCGGTGTTGAGGTAACCTTTGGAACTGGGGTTTAGTCCCTTGTGTGCTCCACCACACCTAGTGGATGGTTGTGGTTGGATTTTGTGTCATTGGACATTGTGTGATTATGTGTGGTCATGCTTTATTGCATGATATGTGTGAAATTGTTTGGTCACTGGCCAGTTGACGTGTGTTGGGTTTGGACATCCGCTGGTTTCATTCCGTGTGGGAATGCCAGTTGGGTATGCCGTGGGGTCGACTCTGGGAGCGACACCAGGATGAGCCAAACGTGGGACATCCGCCGGATAGGGCTCATGAGGAGTTCTGGTTGGGTTTTGCCATGGAGTCTTCTCAACCATGGGAGAGGCGCCAGGATTGTCTCGGGAGTTATATGATGGAGTCCTTGAACGTAAATCCAATTGTGGATGTTCTCGGTTTGTCTCCAGTTGTTGGTGATATTGTATGTCATGCATTTTACATTAATGTCATTGTTGCACATTGAGTGAGCCATGGGGTGGAGAAGCCTCCAGGGCCCTTGGTTTACTGAGATATATTTGTATATCTCACCCCGTGTTTGGGGACATCATTTCAGGTTAGGTTGAGCCTGGAAGAGTGGAGCATGAGGTGCATATTGGAGGCACAATGTGATGAGTATTGAATGGGGACACACCTTGCATATGTTTAATGCTTTGGAATTAGATCATGAACTTGTGCATGTTGAAAATGCCATGCCTTTGTATGTTCATGACTACATGTTAAGTTCTTTAAATTTGATGTATATGTATGCCTTTAGTATCTATTGTATAATTTGAGTGAGCATGGGACTTGTCCATTGCCACATTTCTTGTATATGAGGCCTTGATAAATGATGTTGTAAATGGCTCATTATTGTTGTAAAATGGCCATAAACTCAAGGATTATGTAATGAATGTATTCTTGTATGAAAATGCATGTTGGAAGGGCCTAGAGCCTACATTAGAGTATGTTTAAGTGTTGTGTGGAGTACTAAGGTGTTAGGGATGGATTACACAACTCTTTTTGGGTTGAAAATGCTGTATTCTGTCACTTTTGCTGCATAGTAATCGATTACCCAAGCATGGTAATCGATTACCATGCAACAGGGGACGAAACAATGCTACTGTCTCCACTGGTAATCGATTACCAGAGGCTTGGTAATCGATTACCAAGTGAGGTAATCGATTACCTAAGATTGGTAATCGATTACCAGAGAACAGGGGAGGCAAATTTTGGCTACTGCCTCATTTTTGACAGGTGGTAATCGATTACCACCCACTGGTAATCGATTACCACAGTGTAAATTTTGAAAATTCAGGTTTTCTAGATTAAAAAGAAAGGGGCTGAACTTGGTGGGTAGAACTTCAAATGGTACGTGGTTTGAAACTACGCGTAGCTAATGTAAAGGGCTAGAACATGGTAAAATATGAAAGTAATTTGATGAGTTTAAATGAGTTGAATAAAAAGAAAGATTAGTGATGTTAGTAAACTGAATGATTCCGCGAATTGCATTTACAATTATAGTGTTGTTTTAATTGATTACGGAAAAGGTTATTGTTATGAAAAGGAATATGATAAAAGAAAAAAAATTTGCCCGTAATTTAATTAACCCAATTACTGTGATTGTAACTGCGCTTAATATCATAATCAATGTTAACAATACCGGTACGTAACGGGCTGTTACAGGAGTTATCACCTTGCATGTAGATTCTGCCCAAGTTGTTCTTCCTCCCCATTTGTGCGCATAAGACATCTTCTAGGAAGGTTGAACTTGTTGCTTAGTGGAGCTTAGAAAGTGTGGTGTTACTCCTTGGTCAACTAGTGTACACTACAAGAGGTAAGCATAGATTTTTAGACCTTTTCCCTCCTTTGTTTAACCATTTATGTAAATGTTTAAAGATGGCCTTTAAATTGACTTGTGAACCCTCCTTAAGATTCTGCCATGTCATGTTTTGGACCTTAGAATGAGCATAATAAAAATATAATGGTGGGGCTGTTAGATAATAATTTAGTATGCCTTTTTTAAAATTGTATGAAACATTATATTAGGAATAGCATACTTAAGCCCTTGTAGCACACATTGTATGAAGTAGTAAGGTTGTGGAATAAAGTCTCCTTGATATGTTTGTTTTGATAATATATATTCTGATTTGGTAAGTTTAATGTAAGCTAAGTCCTAATTTTAAAGTAGTTTTCCATATATAATTAGGCTGCTGTATGCTGATTCAATGCTACTATAAAACGTTATTGTTTCTGTTTAAAAAATGCTACTGTTTCTGCTAGAAAAATGTCATTGTCCCCTGCTGAAAAATGTTACTGTTGCTGCTGAAAAATGTTGTTGTTTATGTTAAAATAAACGTTACTGTTTATGCTGTAAAATGCTACTGTTTTTGCTACTAAAAATGTTGTTGTTTCTGTTAAAATAAACGTTACTGTTTCTGCTGAAAAATGTTACTGTTGCTGCTGTAAAATGTTGTTGTTTCTGTTAAAATAAGCGTTATTGTTTCTGCTGAAAAATGTTGTTGTTTTCTACTCACTGTTTTAAGAAAAACATTGTTGTTTCTGCCCACTATTTTACTGTAAAACGTTGTTGTTTCTGCTCACTGTTTTGCTGTAAAACGTTGCTGTAAAATGATTTTCTGCTCACTATTTTAGTGAGGAAAATGCTGCTGTATTTTGTTCACTGTTAATCGTTGGGAAGACTAATAACCTTGTAGGCAGAATGGGAATTTAATGGAAAAGGGGATTTAAAGACCTATGTTTAGGTAGGAATGTTGTGGTACATAATTATGATTTATTGCACTTGATTTAGGTGCGCATAAACAGTGAGAAACGTAGCGTATTTCGCTGCTGTTTGGTAATTATTTAAGGCACACAAGGTAAGTGTTAGGCGATATTACCTAATGTGACTATTGACTAGTGTATGAAGTTGTAACATGATGCTCCATACTCCGTAAGATTATGTTCCTTATGATAAAAGTATTCTGTCATGAAAATGCCTTGATGGCAATATGATTATGAGGTAAAGTTGTTATGTGGCAGCATAACGTATATGAAAAGTATGATATAAGCATGCATCTTACATCATACCGCATTTATTTTCTGTTTTGTGTGTGACCGCATAGCATGGCATGCATGTACCAAATTCATATAGCGTTGCAAATTAGAATAGTTATGTACAGGACCATGTGTTTGAGCACGCATCATATAGGCATCCCTCCGGGTTCAGGACATGGGACACTTGGCATCAGTCCTCATAGGCCACAGTTGGAATCCACCTATGAGGGTGTCGATTTATGGGATATCCACTGTGTGTTGCGCGCACGACGGTGCTATGAGCGCAAAAGGAAGGCGTTATATATGCAAAGTATATATATATATAAGGAAAAGGAAAAAGGAACAAGGATATATTGAAGTGACTGTTTATGATTTTGTGCCTAGTTTAATACTGTTGCGTTATTGTTTTTGTTGCCACACTACTGGGATTATTCTCACCCCTTTGGGGCTGCTATTTTCATAAAATGGCAGGAGGACGAAAGAGCATTTGAAGGCGTGATGCATGCTGTTACTTGCTGATGATTGGACTTTTGTTGTTGCTGTTTAATTGTTGGATGACTGTATTGCCTTATATTTTGAGCTCTTGGATGACCGTAGACACTATTATCTTAAATTCTGTCTTAGCCTTTCATGAACAGCGATTGTTTTGGAAAAATCTGAAAAACGTTTTGCGAAAAAGATTTTTGAACGTTTTAAGTGCTGATTTTTAAACAGTATTACAAGCACCTTACGGGTTATGTTTCAAGGGGCAAACGAACTCTGATTTACTATAATTTTATATACATGCGAAGCCCCAGACGTTCTCTTTCTAGATCAAAAGTAATATTTTTTTTAAATCCTCCGCACTGATTTTATACGAATTTCTAAAGACAGTACGGTTTTGCCTTTTAAATAATGTTTTCAACAACTTAAGAAAAATTCTTATCATACTCTGATTTCTAGAAGAAAATCGATTTCACTATAAATTTTGATTAGACAAACCAAAATGATTTTTCAGTAGCTAAAATGATGCCAAAGACTCTAATTCCGCTTAGCAAACGACTCTATTGGATGCATACAAGGGAGGGCGTTACAGCTCCACAGGCGACGTTCCCCAATGGAGAAGTAAACACATAACTCCGTAGGTCTATGAGGGTCATCCATCCACCTGAGAGGTATGGGTTTGTGATTGAGAATCAGCAAACTGTCGAGGATGATGAGCTAAGTAACTACGAAGAGGCAGTCAAAGATGTTGACTCTTCTAGATGGCTTGAAGCCATGGAATCTGAAATGGATTTGATGTATCAAAACAAGGTATAGACCTTGGTTCCTAAACCGCAAGGATAGTTCCTATCGATAACAAATGGGTCTTTAAAAGAAAGACTGATGCAGATGGCAATGTTCAGACCTACAAAGCTAGGTTGGTGGCGAAAGGGTATCGTTAAAGACTAGGAGTTGACTATGATGAGACTTTCTCACCGGTTGCCATGATCAAATCTATTAGGATCATGCTTGCAATAGCAGCATACCACGACTATGAAATTTGGCAAATGGATATCAAGACTGCCTTCTTGAATGGGTTCTTGAAGGAGGAAGTGTACATGACACAACCTGAAGGCTTTGAAATCAAAGATCAGGAGCATATGGTATGCAAACTACAAGGTCGATATATGGGCTAAAGCAAGCATCAAGGAATTGGAATATACGTTTTGATGAAGTCGTTAAGAGTAACGATTTCATCAAGAACGAGGATGAACCTTGTGTTTACAGGAAGGTTAGTGGGAGTAATGTCGTCTTCCTTGTACTTTATGTAGATGACATATTGCTGATAGGAAATGACATCCCCACATTACAAATAACGAAAGAGTGGCTTTCAGAAAGCTTCACCATGAAGGATTTGGGAGAAACAGCCTTTATACTTGGTATAAAGATCTATAGAGATAGATCCAAGAGGCTGCTGGGTTTATCTCAATCCATGTATGTTGACAAGATGCTAAAGAGGTTTAGCATGGAAGGGTCGAAAAGGGGTTTTCCCATCAAAGGCTATGTGTCCTAAGTCACAGCCTGAGAAGGATCGCATTAGTGGGATTCCATACGCTTCGGCTATTGGATCCATCATGTATGCCATGATATGTACGAGACCAGATGTCTCATATGCTTTAAGCATTACGAGCATATATCAGTCTGACCCTGGAGAGGGTCAGTGGACGACAGTCAAAACCATCTTTAAATACTTAAGAAGAACTAAGGATGCGTTTCTGGTTTATGGTGGGGTTAATGAGCTAACAATGAAAGTGTTCACTGATACCAGTTTTCAGAGTGACAAAGATGACTGCAAGTCACAGTTAGGGTTCGTATTCACCTTAAATGGTGGGGAAGTGTCTTGGAAGAGTTCCAAGCAGGAGACAACAACAGATTCAACGACAGAAGCTAAATACATAACTGCTTCAGAAATGGCTAAGGAGGTCGTGTGGATCAAGAAGTTAATATCTGGTCTAAGGGTGGTTCCAAGCGTAGATGAGCCTATACAGTTGCTTTGAGAAAGCATTGGAGCCATTGCGCAGTCAAAGGAACCTAGGTCTCATCAAAGATCTAAACACATGCTCCGCAGATATCACCTGATTAGAGTAATCATTGAAAGGATGGATGTAAAGTTGGATTATGTTCCCGCAGATTATAACCTAGCCGATTCTCTGACAAAGGCTGTTTCTCAGAGAAAACATGATAGTCATGATGAAGCTTTGGGTATACGACTTAGGTCTGATTGTCTCTAGCCAAGTGGGAGCTTGTTAGTATATGGGTGTCCTAGAGATAATCTTTTGATTAAATAAAGGACATTAGATGTGGACCTTTATTGTCGCAAATAAATAATAAGCACTCTTTATCCTGTTTCATATTATGTCTCGATATTATTGTTAATATATTATGAACAAACTGGATAAACCCCTTGGAATAGAACATGTATCTCTTGAGTATCTGTGATGAGATCACGATCATGAGGATTCAAGGATACCGCACGTTTATTCCTAATTTTATGTTCCTAGTCTAGAGATACTGAGAATGGGGATCAGTGATCTCGGGTAAGACTAGCACGACTTATCTACTTGTATTTGGATACAAGGTAAATACCTCATGTGCTACAGATATGGAGATGTCTTAGCTAAAGTCGTGGGTGGACCTATAAGGGTATTAGCTCGCACTGAACAGACCCATAAAGAGACTCTATGAGGAAATCTCACACATAGTGTCATTAGAGTAGTCTCTTTATATTTGGGTATGTCTTTCCTTAGACCAGAAGTTATTACCTAGACTGTGTTCTAGAATGCATGCTTTGATTGTATACCTCGTCTGCCTGAAACATGGAGACTCATAGGTATACTGTTGGGCTAGTAGGGTGATAAGCTAAAGGAATTCGTCAAATCTCTGTGAGAGATTAGGTTATCTGTAAACCGGAGAAATCGGGATGACATTTACAGGGACTCGGAAATCTATGCATAGTAAAAGAGATCATGAGATGATCTGCCTTTAGAGTCAGTAAATTGAAGATTCCCTATTTCGAATAAAGCTTACCCTAAACCGCAAGGGTTGATACATTTCCTTACCCTAGGTTTAATGGGAAGGTAACCGAGACGAAGGGAAATACATACGGCAACCAAATATGTGTAATAGGATGATCAAGTCATTAATCTAACTAGCTCTGGGCAACAAAGCATTGCTAGTGCTCTGTGTTGTCATTAAATGGGTTGTGGGCTTGTTGGGCCCGAGCCATTTATGTCAGTGGCTATGTTGGACCTAATGGGTCACACACTAACACCTTATTGTCATGATGATCTAGCTTTAAAGGTATTAGGCCTAATAATGGTTGTTAGCCCAAGAAGCTGTTTGGAAGCCCACCTAAAGGGAAGAGGGCGCATGGATCATGTAATGGGCTTGGATGGCCCAAAACATTACTAATTAATTTAATTAGTTAAATTAATTATCAAACATTTAAATTTTGAATTTTGAATTTGAATTTTGAATTTTGAAATTTGAAATTTTGAATTTGAAATTTGAAATTTGAATTTGAATTTTGAATTTAAATGTTTGTAAGTTTGAATTTAAATGTTTGAATTCGAATTTGAATTGGCTATGAAAATTGTTTCATAAAAAAAGGATGAGATGAGATCTTGTTGGAACAAATCCCTTGTATCAAGAGAAGATATTTGATCTCATCCAAAGATGAGTTTGGGGTGCCACTTTTGGTTGGATATGAGGGTCATCTTGTCAACCAAATATGCTCTAATCCAGATTTGGTTGGTTGAGAGAATTAGTGAGTGAGTTAGTTCAAATTTGAATGCAACTACTCAACGTATCTGGACTCTTTTTGGGACTGAATGGGGCGCATAGCATGGATGGTCATATAATGACCATTAGGTCAGAATCTTGATTAGATAAAGACCTAATCTCATAAGGATTCAAAGGGGAGGTTGTTGGGAATTTTGAATTGCAACAACTTCACCTTTATCTCCTCTTGTGTGCGCCACTTTGTGATGAATTTTTTGAAGAGGAAAATTCTCTCATTCTCTCCCACACTCTCTTGTGCGCAAACTTGGGAGTTTTCTCCTAAGGGGTTTTCACAAAAACACCTAGCCAATTCTACTCATTTCCATGCACCACTCTTGTGAAGATTTCATGCTGAAGACTTCACTCTTCTAAACACATATACCTAGCCTCCTTCTTCACCTATTGAGCGCATAGCAAGCATCTTTGTAATGGTCATCTGGTGGCTTTCAAGAAGGAGTTCTTGCATCTTGACCTGGGTGGTGTGGATCAAACGTTAGAGGGTTTGAACCCTTCAAACCTGACACTGATCTCCTTGGTGTCCGAATCACAAACAAAGGTAACATCATGTTGTCTTAAAGCATGAGACTTGTATGCATGTGTGTTTCCGCTTGAAAATTTTTTGTTTTTCCCTCTCACATGCTTCGGCCTTCAAAGTCAGTTTACTTTCAATACATTCTTCTCACAGGGCTTATCATTGTTGTCTAACATTTGATCTTATTTATTGCTGGGGACAACAATATCTAAATCTGGGAATTGTTTGATATGCATCTAGCATATGGGAAAATCTAAGCCAAAATGAGAAAGAATATTGATTAATCTTAAGCAAAAAGAGCAATAATTACTGTTGATCTATTAAAATCTCAATCAGAGATTGCACAACTGATTTTATGTTGATTTCGTAGGTAAAAACCAGACAAACTGGAGCTAAAAAGGAAAATGCTAAACTGAAGGCCCACGCTGAGAGCGTGGGTATGGCGCTGGCAGCGTGGAAGGAACTTTTCACACAGTGACATCGACGCTACTAGCGTGGGAATCACGCTAGTAGCGCCAGAAATCAAAATCAAGCAGAAACTTCCACGCTACTAGCGTGAAACTTCAACCTAGGGTAAGGAAATGTATCAACCCCTGCGGTTTAGGGTAAGCTTTATTCGAAATAGGGAATCTTCAATTTACTGACTCTAAAGGCAGATCATCTCATGATCTCTTTTACTATGCATAGATTCCTGAGTCCTTGTAAATGTCATCCCGACTTCTCCAGTTTACAGATAATCTAATCTCTCATAGAGATTTTACGAATTCCTTCAGCTTATTACCCTAGCCCTGTGCCCTTTCAGGACACGCCCAACAGTATACTTATGAGTCTCCATGTTTCAGGCAGACGAGGCATACAATCAAAACATGCCTTCTAGAACACAGTCTAGGTAATAACTTCTGGTGTAAGGAAAGACATACCCAAATATAAAGAGATTACTCTAATGACACTATCTGTGAGATTTCCTCATAGAGTCTCTTTTTGGGTCTGTTCAGTGCGAGCTATACTCTTATAGTCCTCCCACGACTTTAGCTAAGACATCTCCATATCTGCAGCTCATGAGGTCTTTACCTTGTATCCATGTACAAGTAGATAAGTCGTACTAGTCTTACCCGAGATCACTGATCCCCAAATCTCAGTGTCTCTAGACTAGGAACATATAATTAGGAATAGACATGTGATATCCTTGAATCCTCATGATCGTGATCTCATCACAAATACTCAAGTGATACCTGTTCTATTCCAAGGGGTTTATCCAGTTCATTCATATAATATTAACAATAATATCATGACATAATATGAAACTGGATAAATAGTGCTTTTATTTATTTGCGACAAACAAAGTTCTACATCTAGTGTCCTTTATTTAATCAAAAGATTGTCTCTAGGAGACCCATATACTAACAAGGTGGTATTACCTAATGTGACTATTGACTAGTGTATGAAGTTGTAACATGATGCTCCATGCTCTGTAAAATTATTATGTTCTATATGACGAAAGTATTCTGCCATGAAAATGCCTTGATGGTAATTTGATTATGAGGTAAAGTTATTATGTGGCAGCATAACGTATATGAAAATGATGAAATAAGCATGCATCTTACATCATACCGCATCTATTTTTCTGTTTTGTGTGTGACAGCATGGCATGGCATGCATGTACCAAATTCATGTTAGCTTTGAAATTTAGAATAGTTATATACAGGACCATGTGTTTGAGCACACATCATATAGGCATCCCTCCGGTACCAGGGTATGGGACACTTGGCATCCGTCCGCATAGGCCACAGTTGGAATCCACCTTTGAGGGTGCCAAATTATGGGATCTCCACTGTGTTATTGCGCGCACGACGGTGCTATGAGCGAAAAGGAAGGCATTATATACGCACTATTATATAATAATAAGGAAAAGGAAAAAAAAGGATATGTTGAAGTGACTGTTTATGATTTTGTGCCTAGTTTAATACTGTTACATTATTGGTTTTGTTGCCACACTTCTGAGATTTTTCTCACCCTTTTGGGGCTGCAATTTTCATAAAATTGCAGGAGGACACAAAGGCATTTGAAGACGTGATTATGTGGATACTTGTTGTTAGTGTTGCTGTTTGGACTTTTGTTGTTACTGTTTTATTTGATTGGATGACTGTATTAATTTGAGAAGTTTGAATTACTGTTGGATTATGATTTTATTGCTGTTTTAAGACTTTTATTATCAGCAAGTATTTTGGAAACAAATTCTAGAAACGTTTTGCGAAAATAAATTTTGACGTTTTACTAATTGCTGATTTTTAAACAGTTTTACGAGCACTTTGCGGGTTATGTTTCAAGGGGCAAACAAACTCTGATTTACTATTATTTTATATGCACGCGAAGCCCCAGACGTGCTCTTTCTAGATCATAAGGTATATTATTTTTAAATCGTCGGAAATGATTTTATCGAATTTTTAAAGACAGCAAGGTTTGCCGGGGAAATAATATTTTTAGCAACTTAAGACAATTTTGAAAGCAAACTCTGATTTTTAGAAGAAAACCGATTTCAACTATAAGTTTTGATTTCAAACACCAAAATGATTTTTCAGTAGCTAAAATGACATCAAAAACTCTAATTCTGCTTAACAAACGACTCTCTTGGATGCATACAAGGGAGGGCGTTACATCATCGGTACGCATTTATACCGTGTGGCAGAACCGATATTTGCACTTTTCGTCAGAAAAGCGACTATCAGCATTATTAATCACTTACTATAATTATTTAAGCATTCTCATAATCATTAGGGTCAATTATGGAATTATCTCTTAATTCTCATATTTATTGAATTAATTTCCTAAATTAACGGTGCGGGTTCTTACATCCACCATAAGGAACACGTGCGTTGATTTTCGCTTGAGGTCCTCCTTTGAGAATGAGAGGTACATGTCTGATATTATGTGTGAATATGCTCAGTTCTGTTATGATATATGCTCATATCTGATAATTAGAATGTCATTTTTCATGAAATTGCATTGTTTTGTGTGTATTTAATGATTTTTGTACATTCTATCTCCTCAACTTTCTTTCTCTTTCTAATTTATACTTTTCCCATTGTTTATACAACCGATATAAAAAGTTGATATTTAAAGAAATAAGATAGGATTATAAAGGATCTCATATTTGTTTGGGACAATTATCCTCATTTTCCATTCCAAAGTTCATATAACATCAATTATTCTTCGACCAATTTTAAGAAACACGTGCTCCGAACAAAGGGATGTTTGATAGAAGAGAAATCACAATTTCCGAAATAGAAAAATGATTTTTTTCGGAATATTACCAAAATATTGTTTGGCATGTCAAAATATTACATGGATTTTTGTCAAAAATTTGATCTAATTTTTCATTTTCTTGGGAAAATGGATGGTATTTTTGGGTAATATTTTGGGTAGGGGTGTTAACGGGCCGAGCCGAGCCGAGCTTTGATCTTAACGGGCCAAGCCTGTATTTAAACGTGTCCGACTGGCCTTAGCCTGTTACCTGTCACGAATATAATATTGGCCTGTGGCTTGGTTTATTTACAAAAAATAAAAGCCTGTGTGAAGTCTGTCTTAGCCTGTTAGCATGTTAAAGAATAAAAATAAGAGAACAAAATTCCACAAAAAATCAATTTCCAGATAGAAATCTTAGCTTCCAATTTGCAGCAATAATTTACAAAGTCTATAATAAATAAATAAAAATTAAAGTGAGAGAAGGTAGATAACAAGTTATATTATCTTAGCCCATTATAAAAAAAAGTGCCAACAAAAATAAAAAATAAAAAATTGACACAAACAAGCAGTGCACGGTGGAATGAATGAGTTTTTGTGGGTTTGTTTGTGTGAAGGAGGATGAAGGATAATATAGAACAACACTAGTAATTCCATAAATATACATAAATTCAATATATATCCAAATAGCATAATATAGAAAAAAATCATTCAAAAAGTCTGTTAAACCAATAAAATGGGGTGAAATAAATTGATGAGAGAGAGTTATTACAAGTAGTATAAAAAATATAAATAAATATTTATAGATTAGGCTAGCCTGGGAGGCTCTAAGGCCGAGCTTATGAATTAGAGCCTGAAGCCTTTTTATTAAACGAGCTTTTATACAAGTCCAAACCTGGTTCCAACACGAGCTTTTATTAAACGAGTTCAGGCCTTTACGAGCCGAGCCAAAGGCCCCTGAAAGGCCCCTGACTCGTTTACCACCCCTAATTTTGGGATAGGATATTGTGTCAACTTAATAATGTTACTACCAATGTTACTACCATATCTTAACCGTTGATTTCCGCCAATCAACGGTTATCATTTATTGCGAATTAATAATTAATTAATGAGTTTGATTTAAAAAATGATAACCGTTGACTCGCGAAAATCAACGGTTAAGATGTGATAGTAACATTGGTAATAACATTATTTAGTTGACATAATATCCTATCCCATATTTTGGTTTATATTTTACACGCAAAACAAAATTTTGAGAAAATTATATTCCCGACTTTTTTTTCAAAAATCTTTTACTAAATATAAATAAATTAATTAACCATTCTCAATTTCCCATAAATCTGAAAATAAAACCTTTGGTTTATATTTTTTGGCTAAGTTTAAAAAAACACATTTGAGAAAATTATATTCCCGACTTTTTTTTCAAAAATCTTTTACTAAATATAAATAAATTAATTAACCATTCTCAATTTCCCATAAATCTGAAAATAAAACCTGTACCAAATATCCTCATTCTTATTTTATTCAAGTCAAATTTAACCCTAAATATGCTGATTGAGTTTATTGTTATATTTGAATAGGAAGGTGTAGGAGTGAGTGAGTGTTACGACATAAGGATTGAGTTTATTTTGCATTTACCTTGTTTTTCTTTCCAACTGTTCCGCTGTCGGCTGGCCCTCCCGATTTGATTTCATGGATACCGATCAAATCACAGGATTGACGTCAAGATCACCGGAAGTGCAGGAGGACAGAGGCGCCGGAGGCAAGCTTATAAAACCGCCGCCTAGAAAGCCACCTGCTAGCCCTAATGCCCGTCCGGCGGTGGCTGTGCGCCGCCGTTGGATTTCAAAACTCGTGGATCCTGCTTACCGCTTCATCGCCGGGGGAGCTACTGGTGTTTTGCCTTCCTTCTTCTATACAGCCGCTCCCGCCTCTGCTCCTACTAGCGATAGCTCTACAGCTGACGATCAAGGTCAGATTCTGTTTCTCTCTCTCTATTGTTCTCAATTTCTCGCGTTTAATCCGCTACTCAATTTTACTTTTTGTGCTTCCCCCTTTAAATTATTGTTTGTTTTAAATTCTTGAATGATTTGTTTCTGTTATTTCTCAGATGAACATTCCCATAGTTTGTGAAAACATAAATAATTGTGCGTTTATAGTAAAATTTGTTTAAATATGGCTTATTTGTTTGCTAAAAGTCTAATCTGAATCGATGAATAATCATTGTTGTGAGCAGGGTCATACTCATTATAGTCATTAGAAAGAAATTAAACAATGTGAGTGCTAAAATATCAAATTAAATGACAAAACAGTTTGCCTAAGCTTTGTTGCTTAAATGTGAGGGAGTTGAGTATGCAATTGTTCCTAGAAGCAGTCACTTCTACAAATCTTTCCCGAACAAAAAGTATTAATTTGATGCCGAATGATAGAATATGGATTTTGAAGTCCTAATTTATTATTCTCACTATCGATGTTGTCAAGATTGTGAGTTAAATCGTAGGATTGTAAGATCCTATGATTTTTTTTGCCTCTAACGATCTAGATCGGTAGTAAGATCGTTTGAGAGTGAGATCGCCTTCTTAAATTGTAAAATTGGTGGGGTCGTGCAATCCCACCATTCTAGCAATTCTGAAAAAAGCCAGAAACCATAGAAGGGAGAAAGAGAAAGATGGCAAGCGAAGTGGACCTTCTGATTTGATGAAGCAAAGTGGTGGTGGGGAAGCCTCTCTTTGCAAGGTTTACACCTGCGACTTGAGGAGATGTGGTTGTGAGCTTTCCTTTTTTTATCTCAATTTTCTTATTTTAGGGGTTCAATAGCAGGAATTGAAAAAAAAATTGATTTTTTTTATATACTAGGAGAGAGACTCTTAAAGGCTAAAACTTTTCGCATGGTCGGTGTTGGTATAGCAGACTGAGCAAAGTAACATTCAATGTTTTTTTAAATATTTTATTTCACAAGCACATGAGAGTATATATCATTAGACGAGAATATTAACCGATTATATCATTGCTTTAAAAACTTTAGATTGCATTTTTTTGTTTATTACCCAAATATACCTTCTATTTTTAAAAAAATTTATATAGAACGCTTAAGAAATATATCTTAATCTTGTTATTATTGAAAAAAAATCATAATGAAAACATGGGATTTGTGGTTTATTATTATTATTGTGACACTCAAGTTTTGATGAATATTGCAAGAAATTTGATGCCTCTAAGTTGCCTAATATATATATATATATATATATATTTATATATTTGAATATACTTTCTTCATATTAGGTAGTAGAATCTTACAATCTGTGTCTATTAGATAATAGCTAGCTTACTATGCTTATTGTGTATAGCTTTCTGTTTTATGCTTACTGTGCATCAGCTTGTAGCTGATCACATCCTTGTATTGATTAGTTAGATAGTTGTTAGGCAGCTCCTGACTTTAAGGAGTTTGTTAGATAGCTCTTAACAAACTAGCTCAATGTATTAGGCTTACTTTGAAGGTCTATATATAGTGACCTCATTGTACGTTCTCTTCACTTTGAAGATCAATAATATTCAGTTTCTCTTTCTTTCTCTTTCTCTCTTCTTTCGTTTATGGTATCAGAGCTCCAATCTTGGGGCCCTGATCCATTTCTTGCTCTCATCCATGGCTTCCGCTACACAAAGCTCTAGTAATGATAGTTCTTCAGCTACACAAAATCCTTCGGGAGACTCCAAGTCACCCATGCCCTTCAACACTCAAATGTCAGTAAAGCTATCAAGCAAAAACTTTCTTCTTTGGAAGCAAATTGTTGAACCTCCTATTATAGCACATCAACTTGAACGTTTCTTGGTTAATCCAAGAATTCCAGTGAAGTTTCTGTCAGAAGAAGACAGAGTAGCTGAAAAAGTAAATCCAGAGTTCATCGAATGGGAGAAAACGGACAAGATGCTTCTCACATGGTTGCAATCTACGCTATCTGAAGAAATCATCAACAAGATTCTTGGTGTTCGTCAATCTCATCAAGCCTGGGACAAGATCCACAGGTATTTCGCGTCTGTAACCAAAGCAAAAGCTAATCAAGTCAGTTCTGAGTTACATAATATCAAGAAAGATGACAAAAATATTGAAGAGTATATCGCACGTGTCAAGGCTCTTGGTGATGTCTTACTGGCCATCGGAGAACCACTCTCTGAACGTGAACTTGTACGTACTGTACTCGAAGGCTTGCCTGAGGACTATGGTCCGTTCATCACCTACTTCAGAGGAAGGGAATCTAGCACGTTTGATGATCTTGAAACACAGCTTCTAGCTCAAGAAGCTATGCTCGCAAAGTTCAACTCAAGCTCTCTAAGTCTCAGCTCAGTCAATGTTGCTCACAGTGCACCTCTGTTAGCCCCTGTTTCACGTGTTCAAGAACAGGGGAATCCCAGACCACCTGAAACACTGCAGCAAGGATCCTTTGGTCAAGGAATAAATGCAGGAGGATACTTTCCACCATCACGCGGTAGTTGGCGTGGTGGTCGTGGCCGGTATCGTGGTGGCAGAGGTGGTGGCAGGTTCACCGTTTCTTGCCAGCTTTGCCGGAAACCAGGTCACGAAGCAGCTAATTGTTGGTGGAGATACAATTCCACCTTCACACCTCCACAGCAAACTCAAACCAGGTTTCCGAGCACCACAGTACCACACCCGAATTTTCCGGCGAACTTTCCGGCGACAGCAAATCTCACTCTCTCTCAGATTCCAGCTCATCACAACTGGAATTCCTTCACTCCTGCTTCTGGTTCTCAATTCATGAACTCAGCAGCACCATCATCTTCTCATACAACACCTCATTATCCTGGCTTCTCATCACAATCTGGAGCACCACGAGCACTTTCCACTTCCACCAATGGCCAGGTAGCTCTTGACTGGTATCCTGATTCGGGAGCATCACATCATGTTACTTCAGAACCTGCCAACTTGTTGCAATATCAACAGTATAATGGACCTGATCAAGTCTTTGTTGGTAATGGCCAAGGTTTGTCTATTAACTCTGTTGGTTCAACTACATTTCCTTCACCCTTTAATCCAAACACCCTCTTACACCTACATAATCTCCTTCTTGTTCCCAAAATTACAAAGAACCTTATCAGTGTCAGTCAGTTTGCCAAGGATAATCATGTATTTTTTGAATTTCATCCCACTCACTGTTTTGTTAAATCACAGGAGACCCAGGAGGTCTTGCTTGAAGGACCTCTTGGTCAAGATGGTCTCTATAAATTCCAAGGAATTCAAGCACATGCTTCAACTCCTCTGTTCAAGTCTCTCATTTGCCATTCTTTGTCCAAGTCTTGTAATACACAACTGTCCTCTTGTCACTCTGTATCAGATAATAGTCCATGTAATAGTTACAATCTCAATTCTGATGTATCAAGGAGCACTTCTTCATATAGCCTATGGCATTGTAGGCTAGGCCATCCTCATTTTGAGGCTGTGAAAAATGTACTTACACATTGTAATATTCCCTTTCATAATAAAAGTGCATCTGATTTCTGTTCTGCTTGTTGTATGGGAAAATCTCATCGTTTACCTTCTTCTTCTTCATCCACGGATTATCCAGTCCCCTTTACACTTATATATAGTGACTTGTGGGGACCAGCCCCAATTCAATCATCACAGGGCTTTCTCTATTACATCACATTTGTTGATGTCACCACAAGGTTCACTTGGATATATCCTCTCAAGAAAAAGTCAGAAGCCTTAAATACTTTCAAGCAGTTTCACTCCTTTGTACAAACTCAATTTCAACACACCATTAAATCTGTGCAAACCGATTGGGGAGGTGAATTTAGACCCTTCACCAAGTTTCTTTCTGAATTAGGGGTTATTCATCGTTTAATTTGTCCTCATACTCACCATCAAAATGGTTTGGTTGAGCGCAAACATAGGCACATAGTTGACATGGGCTTAACTCTCTTAGCTCATGCCACTCTTCCTTTAAAATATTGGGATCATGCCTTTGTAACTGCTGTCTACCTCATTAATAGGCTTCCTACCTCTTCTTTAAATTTCAAAGTTCCTTATATAGAACTTTACAAAACTCAACCTAACTATAGCTTCCTGCGCATCTTTGGATGTGCTTGCTTCCCTTTACTCAGACCATATAATAGACACAAATTAAATTTCAGGTCAAAAGAGTGTGTTTTCTTGGGTTATTCACCCAGCCACAAAGGTTATAAGTGCCTTAGTTCTGATGGCAAAATCTACATCTCTAAAGATGTCATCTTTAATGAATTTCATTTTCCATATTCCACTATTTTTCATACAACACCTTTACCTCCATCTACCACCTCCTTTTACTCTAGCATTATCATTCCTTGGTCCTCACCACAATCCAGTCTTGCTGTACCTTCTCCTATTGATTCTACTTCTGCCTCCAGTCATAGTTCCTTCACCAATAACACTCACACTTCCTCTTCTAGTCCTACCTTCACTAGTTCAAGTGCTCCTGGTACATCTCCAATTGAGATTCAAACTTTACCACATCAAGATTCTCCATCATCTTCTCATAATCATTCTGTCCAGTCTTCATCTTACTCCTCACCCTTGGCAACTCGGTCTCTTTCTCATTCCTCCACTCCTTCAAATTCTCAAAATACTTCCTGCACACACACACCACCCACTGGTCAGTCCCAACATGCTCCATTCTCTTCCTCATCTTCCTCACCACCATCCTCTGGTTCTGAGTATCTACCTTCAGCACCACTAGGTCCTTGTTCCCCTCCACACAGCATTGTTACCCGTTCCAAAGCTCCTGCCCCTGTTATTCTCACCCTCCATACTGAACCAACAAGCACTAAACAAGCCTTGGCTGATCCCAAATGGGCTCACGCAATGCAGCAAGAGTTTGATGCACTTATTGCTAATGGAACTTGGCAATTAGTTTCCTTGCCAGCTACTCGAAAGCCCATTGGTTGCAAGTGGGTTTTTCGAATCAAAGAGAATCCGGATGGCACAATCAATAAGTATAAAGCTAGGCTTGTTGCCAAAGGCTTTCATCAACAGCTTGGATTTGATTACAATGAGACTTTTTCACCGGTTGTGAAGCCCATTACTGTCAGAATCATCCTCACTTTGGCTTTGTCTCATGGCTGGCCCCTTAAGCAGCTTGATGTCAATAATGCCTTCCTTAATGGAGAGCTCATTGAAGAGGTTTACATGTCTCAACCGCCAGGCTTTGAAGTTTCTGATAGATCTCTGGTTTGTAAACTCCACAAGGCTCTTTATGGCTTAAAACAGGCCCCGAGGGCCTGGTTTGAAAAATTTGCAGCATCTCTTCATGCTCTTGGCTTTGTTTCTAGCAAATGTGATCCATCTCTGTTTATTCTTCGGTCAGAGCAACTGCATCTATGTTATAGTCTATGTAGATGACATTATAGTCACAGGGAATAATTCTGACTTCATTCAGCAGCTTACCAATCAACTCAACTCCAAATTTGCTTTGAAACAACTTGGCAATCTTGATTATTTTCTTGGCATAGAGGTCAAATCTCTCTCTGATGGCAGATTGATGTTATGCCAATCAAAATATATTAGAGATCTTCTTCAAAAAGCTGGAATGGCCGAAGCTAAGGGCATCTCCTCTCCTATGCCAAGTGGCTGCAAGTTGAGCAAACATGGTTCCAATTTTATGTCAGATCCTTCTCTTTACAGATCTATTGTGGGAGCACTTCAATATGCTACTCTCACCAGGCCAGAAATTGCCTTTAGTGTTAACAAAGTTTGTCAATTTTTATCTCAACCTCTTGAAGAGCATTGGAAAATTGTCAAAAGAATTCTTCGTTATCTTAAAGGCACTCTTACATATGGCCTTCTGTTTCATCCTTCTTCACTGCAGCAGCCCTTGTCACTTGTGGCTTTCTGTGATGCTGACTGGGGATCTGATCCAGATGATAGAAGATCCACTTCTGGTGCATGTGTTTTTCTCGGGTCCAATCCTATATCTTGGTGGGCTAAGAAACAAACATTAGTGGCTCGCTCAAGTGCTGAAGCTGAATACAGAAGTCTTGCACATACTGCAGCTGAACTTTTATGGGTACAGTCTTTATTGCAGGAACTCCACATTCCCTTCAAAGTTCCAATTATTTACTGTGACAATCAGAGCACAGTTGCTCTTGCTCACAATCCAGTTCTTCACTCTAGAACCAAGCATATGGAACTAGATCTATTCTTTGTTAGAGAAAAGGTTTTGGCTAAGTCCCTGGTTATACATCATATTCCTGCTGTTTTACAAGTGGCTGACACTTTCACCAAGCCTCTCTCTGCCTCAAGATTTGCAGAATTAAGAGACAAACTCAAGGTTTTTGATCACACATTGTTACTCAAACCTCCTTGAGCTTGAAGGGGGAATATTAGATAATAGCTAGCTTACTATGCTTATTGTGTATAGCTTTCTGTTTTATGCTTACTGTGCATCAGCTTGTAGCTGATCACATCCTTGTATTGATTAGTTAGATAGTTGTTAGGCAGCTCCTGACTTTAAGGAGTTTGTTAGATAGCTCTTAACAAACTAGCTCAATGTATTAGGCTTACTTTGAAGGTCTATATATTGTGACCTCATTGTACATTCACTTCACTTTTGAATATCAATAATATTCAGTTTCATTTTCTCTTCCTCTCTCTCTCTCTCTTCTTTCGTTTAGTGTCGATCCTATGATATACAATTCTCCCACCCTTTTCCAATCCTAGGTAAGATCTCAATTTTAACAACCTTGCTCAGTATAGTTTGTACACTTTTTTTTTTCCAACCCTCCAACACTAACAGTTATTGTGTATAATTGTAATGACAACAAAATATGAAGCATATTTAAAAGGGAAAAGTGTTTGTCTTTTTAAACGACACCACTTGTGTCATTTCACTATCACAAAGAGGTGGGACCCACACCTTTATATTTTTTTGTCCACTCTCTCTCCTCCTTTTTTTATCTCTTTCTCTCACTTAAAATGACATAATTTTACATCCTTTAAAATGATACACACTTTTCCCTATTTAAAATACTTAAAACATCGAAATGTTTGATGTTGATATTTATACTGATTTCACCAGAAGGATTGTTGGGTTATACTTAACTGTTTCTCAAGCTGCAACGCTACTTCAAGACACTCTTCATTACTTGTGTTTCAATGCTGGAGTAGATGATTCACACACTGATCTAACAAATTATTGTCTTGTAATAGCTCAATACAAACATTAAGTAGATTATGAATCTAAACTGAGGATCTGGTATAATGGAGAACTCAGAATTGTTTAAAAACAAGGAAATGTAAATGACTGATAGTGTGAGACGTTCGAGAGGTCTCACTCTCTCCCAAGATCCTTTTCCAGCCTATTTTTCCAGATGCCCTTCCCACCCTTCTACTCTCCTCTTAACCACTTTCTCGTAACCAACTTGCTCTTCATATCTTGCAATCCGTTAGAGGGGCATTCAGGTCAATCTCCTCTACATTTGGGTCTATTGCATTTGCAATGCTGGGCCCAACTTTCTCCCTTAGATCTGCTCTCGTATTAGAAACTGGGCCTACTTCTGCTTTAGCAGCCCAAATCCCCCTCTTTTTATCTCTTCTATACACCTTAATGGGTCGGTTCGTATCATAATGTTTACACTATAGATAAAATTTGGAGATCTTGGGCTGTTAGTGGGGACCATAATATATTTGGCGGGAATAACCAACATTAGAATGAAGGGGAGTTTGTTAGTGGCCAGGTCAGAATGGGTGGGACGCCCTAAAATAGTGCTGAACAGAAGTTATTTGGTACTGTAACAGCCCGTTGTACACCGGTATGTTATCATCACATATGATATTAAGCACATTTGCAATCACAGTATTTGAATTAAAATACGGTAAAACTTTTTTCCTTTTTAAATAACGTTTTGATTAATAACAAACCGTATTTAACAAAATCCCAAAACTGATAAAACCCATATATAATTGCGGAATAACAAATTCACTATTCATACATCATACAACATTTATTTAAGGTGGTGAAGTGGTTCCCATAAACCAACAAAGCCCAATTCATGATTTCACATTTTCCAGTAATGAGTAACCTTTGATTTTCTCAAAACTGGGAATGGACTACATGTCCATAAAATCCCATCTTTTAGTATGTTAATCTAGCCCAATTATAAGCCTAATTTGGAGTTGTATAACTCTAGATATGTCTGTCGTAAGCTAATTGTTCAAAACTGTCAACAAACAGCGAACAGGGGATCTGTGTACCTTCACTGTTTTTGAAACTGCGGGAGTTCTACCAATCTGTTTGCTCTCGAATTTTAATAAGCTATAGTAGACACCTAGACCTTTAATTTGATATATCATAAGCCTTATTTAAGTAAGAAATGAGAAAGATATTGAATTTCAAAAACGCAAGACAGAGGCAAAATCCAATCCTGCGGAGTGGGGCAGTCCTTACTCAATCGAATTCTGGGAACGATCTACTGCCCAGCCAAGTCTCATATTTTAGGACAATGTAGGGGACATCCTAAGCTTCAAAATGGTGCCTCACACGCCTCATTTGACCAAGGATTGAGAGACATATGAATCTCTGAAGTTAAGAGGTAATTTCACTACGTTTTCTAGAAAATTGGTCAACATTTCCTTTGTTTTTTACAACTAATCTCATTTCTTCAAATGGGTACCTAATAGCATGGAATGGCATCCAAAGGTTCAACATACCTTGGTGGACTTATATCCTTCAACATATGTCATATTATTGTCCTTTCTTAACCCTCAAGTTATTATTCACAAGTTACTTAAACCACAAGTTTCCTAATTCAATACTTATCATTTTTTCATCATCAATTTCATACCTATTCCAATCATTCATATCCTCCAATTATACCTATTCCAATCATTCATATCCTCCAATTATACATTTCATATTCATTATAAGACATCAAAATATACCACCACATATCACAATAGGCTTTTAGGCCATTCCATCAGTTTTTTCCCGTAAGATTACATATCCAGAAATCCAAATGAATATAAATACAATTACACCATTTGACGCAATAAACATTATTAATATTACATTTACAAGCTTAACTTCAATGAATATACAAGTATTTACAAATACCACATGTCATCTTTCTTATACAAAATAATGAACACACATCATGCTTGATCACTAAAGCTACAACATGTCATCACAATCCAACTCCAAGATATCTGAGTCTCTCATGCTCCATGTGAGGTCCCACCTCCTTCAGCTGGAGTACTTGAAATGTGGTCCCCCAAATACGGTGTGAGATTTAACAATCTCAGTAAACCCATGGGTCCTGGAGAGTCACTACACCCTATGATTCACTCAATGTGCATGAGCAATAATACATGCATCATAGATATAGTTCAAGGACCCCATCACATAACTCCCGAGACTTCCTAGAGTGCTCCCAACAGATAACAATAAGGAATCATACCAACTGGAACTCCCTCATGTAGACCTATCCAATAGAAATCTCCCAACAATATTCTACTAGCCAAACAATCCAAAAGGGCCCACCCAGTTCAAATACCCACTTCGTGAGTGTCTGGGGAAGGGAATACTCTAGGCAGTCTTTCCCCTGCTTTTTGCAGAGAGACTAATTCGAACCCGCGACCTGACACACCACGGCAAGCAAGCTTACCGCTGAGCCAAGCCTGCCCTTCTACATTACACAAGCTTACTGCTGAGCCAAACAATCCAATCATATATATATATATATATATATATATATATATATCACACAAGCATGTTCAACAATGCATGATTGTACCATATCCAGTATTATCACAAATCACATTTTCCATCCATCGCCCCCAATGTGGCATGGTGGAACACAAGAGGATAAACCCCAGGACAAGAAGTTTACCTCAATTCAAGCTCCATCTTGCCAAGCAAGTCCACAACATAATTATACAAAATAGCCTAGACAAGGTAAATTCCAACCATTGTTAGAATCACACAAGACCATCAATCAATGGTTATACATATAATTCATATTGATGAACACAAGTTCATACTTAACAAAATCCTTGAGATCAAGGACCAAAGGCTTCGAAAAAGGAAATGCCAAAGCTCAAGCTTCCATCAAAGATCTCCAAGGCTTCAACCTCAATGATCATACATACATATAATCAATACAAGACTTGTCATACAAGTCACAAACTCAACATGAAAATCACTTCCGACATCTTGCATAGGTTCGGCCTTACTTGTAACATCCCCATCTCGAGCTGGTTCAATTAACATACATATGATATAAACAGAAACAGCAGAAGACTTAACTTACGAAAATACGAGCTAACTTTTTCTTTTCTTTACTCCGTTTTTTACATGATATCACACATTGCATGCTTCTCATAATTTAATTCTTATTTTACGAAGACGAAAATCGAGCAGAGTAACCTCTGTAAAGTGGACAACTGGGGATTTGCAAATCCCACTCTCAAGGGTTCCTGATAGACAGTTTACATCATGTATGCTCTCAGAAATATCATACATCCAGATAGGACCATATACCCATCCATGGGCGCATGCATAACTTGGCTCCGTGCCACTATGTCTAACAGCATGCATATCGACAGGTAATCATATAAATGAATACTACATCGTAATATAAACATGCCTGAATACATAATTGTACATGCATCAAAACAGAAAACATGTACAAATAATATATAGGTCATATACAAAATAAAGGATCATACATCATGATCCACCAAAAAGAATGAAATACAAAATAATCAGAATACACTCCAAAATAGCAGTAGCCTACAGCTATTCAAAATCCGGTCCGTCGTAGCGCCTCTACCCACGGGTCGTATCCCTGCCTCGTGGGGGCTCACCGGGAATTTGAGAACCTGAAATGATGTCCCCAAAAAGGGGTGAGATAACAATCTCAATAAGCTCTGGGTTTATAGAGAATTCTCCATACCCCTGGGCCCACTCCTGCATGAGAGTCAGATACAGAGTATACAAAGCAACATATAAGAAATATCATAACTAAACAAAACATATATACATATCTTATTAGAGGCGTACGCAGTCATTCCCAAGCGGAAATCAACGCACGTGTTCCCAAGGGAGGACCCCAAGCGGAACCAGAACATAACAAAGTTGTACACAGTCAGTCTCGAGGGAGGACCCCAAGCGGACATCAGTGTACAAACAAATCAATGGCCAAAGATCAATATAGAAATCATATCATGATATCAAATAGCTCTACATGAATGCATTTGTACAAAGCATCAAATACAATCATACAATCCAACCATAGTACACTAACCATGATGGAGCACTCAAGCAGGAAAAGACACTTTAAACATAGAGTTTACCTCTTGAAGCTTTACCAATCTGCTCATTTGTAACACAAGTTACCTATTTAGCTCCAAAGGAAAATTCAAACCCTCTCAGTCCCTAGGCACACCTAGAGAAAGAATTCAAAACAAAATCAATAAAATGTTACAATGCCATGAAATTTACACAAGGTATACATCTTATTACTTACTTTCATTTCTTCACACTTATGCCCTATGCCAATTCACAAGTCAAGACCATGCCTTCGTAATTTCCTTTAATTGACCATTTTATAATTGTTAACGTTTCCTAGTCCCACAAGGCCTATATGGCCGAACAAACATCTAGGGAAACCAAGAATTTTGCATCAAATCAATAGATACAACTCATAGTTCCTAGAACCCACACATAGCCCCTAAATTATTCAAATATTCTCATAACAATTTTATGCTTAACTTTGCCAATTTTTTTGTTCACAAAGTCGTGGCAACTTGTTCAAAGGAGCTAAGATGACTCTTATTATGTATTAAACCATTTTACTTTAAAATTATACTAAAACCATGCATTAGGACCTAAATGCATCATCAAAATAATTTTTAACATAATTTTCCTTGATTAGACCCTAATGGCCGAATTGCATAGGGAGAGTTTCCAAGGGATTTTTCCCAATGTAATCTCACTTTGATACATAATCTCAACATACGCCAATATTCAAACCCTCACAATTCATGCAATTAAATTTTTTGCACATTAAACCCTAAATAACCTACTATGGCCGAATTATAGGGTAGGTTCAAGGTGAATTTTTCTTAATTTTTTAAACACATGTTTATGGTTATTCTACATTACAACTTACTACACAACACTAATTCATCACAACTTTGAAATTTCAAACTCAAGCTTCCCACCAAACATACTTCAAAATTTTAAAATTTAAATCACAAAAATCAAACCATGGAAATAGAGATTCCTCACCTATAATTGCTTATCCAAGGTCCAAAGAACAAAACCTAAGCTTTGCTCACTCTGAATCCACACTTTTGCTCTTGGATGAATAGTGCCACGAATTGGGGGTGAGGAAGAACTCTCCCCACAAGCAATTTCAGCCCAAATAAAGTGGTGGAATGGACTCCTTGGGTGATTTCCTATGAATTTTGTGTAATGCACTTAATGATTTGGTTGAAGATGGAAGGATAAATCAAAGGAAGAAAACAAAGGAAAACCTAGCCCTCCATGAATGAGAAGCTCGGCCAAGAGGAGAGAGAAGGGGAGAAATCTAAAATGAATAGTGCCATGCTTTAGTGACTTTGACTTATATGCATATGTGGCTTTTTTTACAGGTTGTTTTTCTTTCGCGTATTTTCACTTAAACTGACCCAGAAACTAACTTAAAGCTACGTACATATTTTTATTTTTCTGAACTTATTTACATTAATTTTTATTCCCAAAGGAACAATATTCATAATTCACAGTATGATTTCTGCACCGTTTTTTGATGAAATGCACTGTGAATCACTATCGGTGCACCATTTGTATACAAAACTTAAAACTTATTAATTCATCATTTTTAGGTCTATCATGACTTGTTTGGCATATATTGGATTTTCTTATTCTTATTTCATTAATTATTTATTTCTGGACTCTAACGGTTGCTTAAACAGCGGTACAAAATACCCGGTAGAAAACACTATTCACGAGATTTTCACGGAAAGTGCCGGACTATACAATTTTTCGTTCTAAACTCATACTTGGCATCAAAATTGCCAAATTATGTCTCTAAATTCATTTTGTTCATTTAAGCTCTACTGGTTGATTCACAAGAATGCAGATTATCCGGCAAAAGGCACTGTTTATGACCTAGTCATGATTACAGTCAAAATACTCGAAATCACGTTCTGAATCTAATTATGACATTTAAATCCTTAAATTAAACCTCTAATTAAGATTTACTAGTTAGGGTCATTATATTACTCACTCAAACAACCAACCAATTGATTTAATTTCATTCAACCACGAATCTAACTTCATCAACATACAACTACACCAAAGCATACCCTAATTACCCAACACCACATGCTTCAACATTTTTCCCTTCACAAACCCCTTTATGGCCGAGACATGTGCACCGCATAGCCTAGGGAATTTTGCTTGCATTCACATGCATTAAGTTCACATTTAATCTCATCATTAATTACTCCAACAACCCACAACTCAATTCATCATTCAACATTAATTTCCTTCACAATTTTCGTCCCTTTTTCCCTCTCTATTTTCGGTCTAAATGTCATCCAACAAGGCCATAATTTTTATTTGATTTCTACCATTTATTTGTTAATGCAATCACCATTTTTTAAAGGAGCATGGTCTTAAGACCTCTCCAGATAACCCCATCAACCACAATATTCAATAACACATTCAAATTTCGATCTATATGAAAACTCAAGTGAAAGTGGAAAACTTACCACAAATCAACTCCTAAGGTCCCTCGGAGTGATCTTCAAGCATCCAAGCAAGCCAAACAAGTCTCCAAGCTCAAAAACTCTTAAAATTTCATCACTTTCTCAAGGGATGATCTCCTCACACAATGGTTTTTAGCGAAGTCTTAAGGAAGGAAGGAACCTTGATTACAAGGTGGAGAGGAACAACTTTCATGTTGGAAGTTAAGATTAAAAGTGAGTGTGGCTCCAAGTATGGTTCCAAGCCCTCCTCCAATGGAGTTTTCTTCTTCTTTCAGTTTTGGCAGCAAGAGACCCACGAAGATGACCAGTTTTTTGTGTCTAAATGATGCTTCTAATTCACTTAAGTGAGGTCTAACAAGTGGTCAAGTGTTTCCCTAGTGAAAAGACTAAATTGCCCTTCATTAAAGTCTATCATTTTACTTTGTTATTCTTCCACTTAAACATCCACTAATCCATGAATTAATCATCAAATCAAAAATTCAACATTCACCAATGTCTATTATTAGACTTTTAACATATGAATCTCAAGTTTTTCGGTACACCAAATGCTTCAACATTCAACGGTGCACATTTCCCCAAAAACAACCAAAATCTCCAAATTTTATTTCTTAATCCAATTTCATCATTTTATGAACATAGGTGGGTACCGGATTAGCCCAAAACCAGGAAGTTCTGTAAAATTACCATTTTACCCTGATGGGGATTTTAACCCATAATTCAGGATTTTCACTACATAGTTCCTCTTAACCATAATTAAACTATTAATCAACTTACAATCTCACAATTCACAGGTTTAACTTTCATGCACCTCAATCACTTACTTGTCATTATATGTTTTCCAACACCGCTATGGCAGACTATAAAAACGTTGCCACAGGTTTCATTGTTTATCAACATTCACATATGTGGGTTGTTGGAATTGGGAGAGAACCAGAGCCTCTCCAATTGCTCTGGGTTTCTGTCCTTCACTGTTTCTTTCTGTTTCCTGTTTGCTCTTTCCATTTTCCTTCTTAAATTTAAGCCAATTTCCTCACTAGATTGTACTGAGTTGCTGAATTGAACTAATACACAAGCCTCTAGAAGTGTTTCATTTTACTTAATTTTTTTCTTATTACTGTTACTATTACATATCAGAGTCAAAGGAGCATTCTGCCCTGGAGGAGTACTCTAGGTTTATTAGTAGAATACTCTGCCAAGAGGAGTACTCTTGGATTGTTCTACATCACTAAGCAATTAGTGTAAAACCATCTGGCGCTTTGTATCACAAGTGTTGAATATTTATTTAGTGCTTCTGCTTTCAGCTTGTAGACAGACACATTGAGTCCTTTTCATGGAGTTTATTCTACAGCCCATTATCTTTATCTGCTTCCCGATATATTTATGCTGATTAATCTTGGAAATGGTGATTGACTCATGTTCTTGATCAACTTGTTTGTTGGCAACAGGTAGAAGGCGAACAAGCAAACAAGGTCTTAAAGATGATTCATGCAAAAGTGATTTACATGTAAGGAAATTTTTTTTATTTTATTTTATTTTATTTTTATTTTTATGAAACTTTAGAAACATACTGCTCCTCAATTCTAGGAACTTGATCAATCCACCTGGAAGAATTTTTTATGGAGTTGAACCTAATTTTAGCACCAAGGTATAGATTTGCTCGCCTGGATATTATATAAAAAAAAAAGAAAAAAAGAAAAAAAGGAAAGCCGAGCTACTTAGAAGACTTGTAAAACTGGATTTACAACCAAATTGTAATTTATAAAACCAACTTTACCATTTTAATCTGAGTACATTTTAGATTTGTGCAATCTAACAACAAATATATATATATATATATATATATGTAAAGAACCTTGGGTTGGTGTGTCCCAAGGTTCTTTACATGGTATCAGAGTCTCGCCGTCCCACATTTTCTCTTGTGGAATTTCTTAGCACAGGTAGGCTGTGCCTGTTGCATTATCCACTCTTCAAGCCCAATGGACTCTCGTGTGAGGGCACTCCCACCCTGGGCTCTCGTGTGAGGGGGCGTGTTGAGATATATAGTCCCACATTGGTTAGATGAATAACTAATGTGTGGTTTGTAAGGCCTTGAGCACTCCCACCCTTTGAGCTAGCTTTTGGGGTGGTGTATCCCAAGGTTCTTTACAATATATATATAATTAGTGGCTGAGTACATTTTCAGACTGATCAATCAAGAAATATCTAGATTCGTGAATTTCAAAATGTTTTTATTTGTCTTTATCACTTCATCCTGCTATTTATTACCTTTCAGTTTTCTGCTAGTGCATTGTTGGGCTTGTTTGTCCAATGTTCTATGTATTCTTCTACTGCTCATGCTTTTAGAGTTTCATCCGAATTTTTTATTCTACGTTTGTCACCTTTTGGATGGTATAGCCTTCCTCTCATGTGGTTTTGGATCTTCACCTCATATACTCTTTATTTGAGGGTCAGCCTTTCAGCTGTGTTCTTTTTCATTTTCTTCATCCTGAAGCTTATATTTCTTTATATCAATCTCTTTCTAATAAAATTATTGAAGAAATTTCTGTCCCACCGGTCATAGTGCTTGGTGTTGGATTTTGTGTATAAAATATCCGTCTTGAAGAGGTAATTAGCTTTCCTCAAATTGATCTCTGCATGTTGTTGCTCTGTCCTCTCCAACCTTTTTCTGTATAATCTAGGGGTGTAGTAGAATACTGAATTTGTTTCCTTTTCCTCAACCCACGTATTTATTGTCCACTGTTTATTCTGTTACAGCTTTTGGCATCCGAATCAATTCGAATGGCTACTGGTGACATCAGTGATAAACTGAAAAGTAGTTCTGACTATGTTCTGCCCAGACAAGATGAAAAAGGAGAGCAATATGAGAAAAGTAGGCTTTCTGATGTTGAGCAGCTGGTGAAAGGAAAAAAATTCTCTAGGTAAATAAATTTAATTTATAATAATAATAGTGCTTTTGCTCTACCCTTGCTTGGATGAGTTGTTCCTTTTGTGGATCAAATTATTCATGCGAATGGCTTGGAGCTTGTAAAATAACAAAAGACGAGAGGAACATTAGAATAAATCTGTATATTGAATTGATTCAGAAGAGTGCAATATATAAACAAATACTAATGGGCTTAGCCCAGACCTAACCTAAATCCTAATGAAATAAAGAAATAGATCATTATAAATACTAAAGATATCCTAAAGATATTCTTTCTAACACTCCCCCCAAGCTGGAGCGTATAGACACTTCATCTATAGATAATATTTTATTTTAGTTTATGTTTGTTATTTTTCTTTAGGGGGAGTTGTAGAGTTGTTACAACCCCCACTCGTTTATTTTGATGTTATGTTTCTTAGTCTTTCTTGTTCAAGCTTGTTGCTTACGATCTATACGCTCCAGCTTGAGGAGGAGTGTTGGAAAGAATATTTTTAACACTGATGCTAGGTTGTTAGTAGCAGCCCGTAGCACCGCTAAACCGCTACCGTAGTGGGTAGCGGCGGTTGGTCGCTACAAACCGCGACGCTACGCGACATTGGCCATATCGGAAGGTAGCGGCGTAGCGTAGTGGCAATACCGCTACCCGCTACACCGCTACCCGCTACACCGCTACACCTCTCCCATGTTGGAATTTGATGGAGAATTTGGAGATGATGATGATTTTCTTCATTAGTTCAGTTCTTGTACTTGACTATTTGACAATTTTATTGTTTATTTGTGTTTAATTTTGGATCCTTCCTTTATGTTCCTTGTATTTGACATTGGTTGTGGAATTATGTGTTTGATTTTGAGTGACTTCTTATGTTTGAGCATTAATACTAAAAGCGGAATTGCCTCGTTTCTTGATTGTTAGTATAATATATATGGAATTAATACTTCACCGTAGTGGCAATACCGCTACCCGCTACACCGATATACTATTTTCGAGGTCGGCCGCTAACTGCTACTAACAACTATGCACTGATGGGACAAAGACTCTAGCATTAGTTATTGGGTTGAGGAAGAAAATGGTTAGACTACGACTACCCACATTAGAAGATTCACTCACAATCATCCATCCTTCAACTGAACCTTGAATGCTCGCATTTTCTCAAATAGTGGTCTTTTGGGATAAAGTAGACTTTCTGTCCTCAAGCTGAAAACTGTGGATGATTCCAGATATTTGAAGAGGACAAGCAATGGAAGTTCAGGCAATGGCTGGCAATGCTTGTTTGCAATGGCATTAGCAATGGTATCCCTCCAAGGGGTGCACATTTCATGCAATCCAAGGCAATCTTTGAGGCACAAACGCTTCATAATCAGTTCCATGATATCATCTGGGAGACTTGTCCACGTGCACTCATGCTTCTTCTCTTTTCCACTCAATGTTTCATTAGCAGTTGTTCTCTTTAACAAGCATACTTTCAGCGTGTTCCATGTGCTATCAAAGCAGAATAGTTGAACGAGGGATGAACATGCACAACTTTTCTCATGATTTGATAGCATCTCTCCAAAGGGTAAAGACATCAAGCTTGCAAATATTGAGGAAGGAGAAAGCCGTGAAAAAACAACCACAGCGCAGAACACCTATGTGATATTTGTGACTCCTACGGTTTGTATCAAGAGTAAAACTAGGAAAATAACTTCCTGTTGTATCTGTGACTGGATTAATTTCTCAAATCACCATGAAGGAAGGAAAGCCTAAAAAACAACCACAGAGCAGAACACCTATATATAATAATGTTTATAGTGGAACAAGAAGGTTTCTACAATTTAGAATTTACAATTTTTTTTTAATAAAGATATCCTAAAGATATTCTTTCCAACACTCCCCCTCAAGCTGGAGTGTATAGATCATAAGCAACAAGCTTGAACAAGAAAGACTAAGAAACATGACATCAAAATAAACGAGTGGGGGTTGTAACAACTCTACAACTCCCCCTAAAGAAAAATAACAAACATAATAAACTAAAATAAAATATTATTTATATCTCGAATACTCCCCTTAAAGATGGAGGGACACATCATCTTGGGGAAAAAAAAACTAAAAGGATGCTTCACAAAATATAAGTCGGAGAAATCGATAGTAAATCAATTGGAAATGACCATCAGTTTGAAGAGCTGGTAAAGAGACGGTGCTGGAATGGACATCAGCAAAGGAAGAAAAAGACATCACCCAAGGAAGGGCTGTGAAAAAGACAATGTTGCAACTGGAATACAAGCCGACGGAGCCAATGTAACTCGAATAATCCGCGGACCAGGCAACAACGGAGATAAATGCTCCCTCAGAATGGAAGGCCAAAATAAAGCCAAACAATGGCAAAAATAAATCAAATACAAGCCCAATCAAACTTGAATAACACCACAAACATACATGGGAATAAAATTAAATTGGCCAAATACAAGCTATAAAAGAAAGTCAAAATAAAAAATAATAAATCACCAAAGAAGAAGAAAACACAGCCGAAGGAAATAAGATTCAGCCGGAGAAGAAAAGATGATGCGGCCGGAGGAAAGAGACGCAGCCAGAGGAGACGGAGTCCGAACACTAGCACGGTGGTCGCGGACGGCAACAGCGACGCCGATGGCGACAGAAGTGGACAGAGGGCTGGATGGTGACTGGGTCGTTGACGGTGACGGAGCACAACACTTGTAGCGGCGAAGGCAGGGACGAGAAGAAAAAACTAAGAGAAGCGGAGAGAAAAAGAGAAAGGGAAAAGTTGGGAAAGTCAATCCATCATGGTGGGTGATATCTCTCTACTACCACATTAAAATTATGGAAAAAGAGTAAGGAAAGGCGGTCAAGGATTCCTTTTATTAGGCTCTAGATACCATGTAAAATAACAAGAGACGAGAGGAACATTAGAATAATTCTGTATATTGAATTGATTCAGAAGAGTACAATATATAAAGAAATACTAATGGGCTTAGCCCAAACCTAACCTAAATCCTAATGAGATTAGGAAATAGATCTTTACAAATAATGAAGATATCCTAAAGATATTCTTTCTAACATAGCTCACTTGAGGGGCCTGTAATTTTGGAGTCCAATTTTTATTGAGATTAACCCTCATTTTAATCCCAATGCTACTTGACAGTGTTGGTTGCTTTGCTGTAAAAGTGAAATGTTTTTATTGCCATTGTTGTATTTTTATTATTTTATTTTTTTGCTTATGTGGGTGTGGGAATGGTTTAGAGCACGAAAACATGTCTCTTTTGGATATTGCTTGCATGCATTGGTATAATATTTGCAAATGTTAGAAAAGTCAAATATAAAACCATTAACGTGGCCCTCACTTAACAACTTGAGCTTTTATGTGAGATGATTGCTTATCATGGTATTAGAGCTGGTGACCAAGTGGTCACGAGTTCTATCTTCATAATCTCCGATTCTATTAATAAATAATCAAATATTGTGGAGTTTCTTAACACAGGTAAGTGAGTTTGTATGTTGTCTACCATTCGAGCCCAGTGTGAAGGGGCGTATTAAAGAAGTTTAATATACAACCATTAAAATGAGTCTTCCTTAACAACTTGAGCTTTTAGGTGAGATGGTTGCTTATCAACAAACATGTCTCCTATCTGGTGAAGCTAGGGCTAGAAACGATTTGAGCCAAGCGTGTCAGGTTTGGCATTATCAAACTAATATTGAGCCTTTTATTGTTTAAGCCTTTATGGCCCAATGCTTTAGGTTCAAATTTGTGAATAAATAAAATCTATTTTTTCACAAATAATAGTTAGACAATAAAATGCTAATATATATTAAATTAATACAATGTTATTATATACACACACACATCAAGCTGAGTCAAAGATGTGAAAGCTCTAGTTTGGCTCATTTAACAAACATGCCAAAATTTTCATTTCATTGAGTTATTGAAGAGTCGAGCTATGTATAGGAACAAGAGGTGACTTAACTTATTTCTATACATAGCTGAAGTTGGGTGCTAATGCTGTTTAGAAAACTGATGGGCCCCTAAGAATGTTTATGAAAGAAAGAAGGCTAGGAAAGTGGGGCACGGGTCCAGGCCGAAGGAAGAGTGGGCATTAAGGGGAAGAATGGAGTGGAAGGTGGTGTTATAAGGGAGAATAACAGAATATGGGTTTTTACAAAGAGAGAAAAGAAGTTAGTTGCTGAGGTGGACAGCTGGCAAGCACTGAATGGTGAATTAGAGGTGGGGGAAAATGAGAAGAAAGATTCGGTTACATATAAGGAAGGAGGTTAGGAAGGAGTGGGGTATCTGCTTACTATGAAGAACCGACACTTCAAAAACTCTGACGTGTCATGTCCGACACTTCCCGACACTCTCGGACACTCCGACACTCCAACACACGTTATGGAAATTCAAAAAAAGATTTAAAGGTTACATTGCGTTGAGTTTTTAGTTCCAACTATTAGATTCGTTGGATTACGATTATTATTTTATTGAGTTTAATATAAATATTTAGGATATCTTATGTTTTTTTGCAAAATTTATGAATATTATAAGTTTAGATTCATTTTTATATTAAATTATTGAATATTAAATATAATATACATCTCATAAATTAAAAATATTATTTGATATCAAAACGTGTCCTAACGTGTCGAGATCTAACATTTTTTAGAATTAACGTGTCATGTGTCCCGTGTCAGTATCGGTGCTACATAGTCTGCTTAGCATCAAAATTGTGGAGAGGAAATAGGGAACTTTATGAGAGTGGCCTTTTCTTGTAAAGGGAGCAATGAGGGTTATCTTTTAGTGATTGTTCTTTTGAATTGCTATTGTATTTTGGGGTCTGGAGGTAGGAGTAAGAGCCCTGGAGTCTGTATGGTCTTTTTGTTCATTTTCTTGTAGTTAATAATGTTATATTGGTCAGGTTGTAATTCGAAGGGACTGTTTCCCGAAGTTGTAATTAATTCCAGAGAGCAATTGCATTTTCTGTTTTACTGGTATCATATCATTTTGGTATGAAAGCAACATCGGTGCTGAAGGTGCTTTATGATATGCACACGAATAGAGAATAGAATTGAAGAAGTGGAACGACGTACGGGACAGATGGAGGAAGAATGAGAGGAATGGATGACTCTCTCTGCCAATTGAGAGAGATAATGCTCGAGTTCCTGGACAGGATTGATACTAGGGAGCTGGGTCAGGGACGTGACAACACATTGGTAACAGAGAAGAAGATTATGGAGATAGAGTGGGGAGACAGGGGGGAATGCTAGAGATGATGAACGGCTACGCAGGGTGGCAGTACCCTATTTTACTGGTGAGGATCCATATGGTTTGTTGTACAGAGCTAAACGCTATTTTCGTGTTAATCGTGTGCCAGAGAAGGAACAGGTGGAGAGACGATATCCATTTGCTTAAAAGGAAGAGCAGTTAACTGGTTCTAGTGATGGGAGACTAGGAAACCAACCATCACTTAGGAGGGTGACACAACACGTGAAGGTGTATGGTAAGAGGCGTCGCAGGGGAATAATAAACCATGAGAATATTCTGGATGATAGCACACATAATTGTGTGCTATTCTTTTATGTAGGTGTTGTGCTGGCTTAGTTGGTTAGGAAGGTTGGTTATATGGTGAGTTGGGCATGCGAAAGACAGTCAATTGGGAATTGGAATTGCAATTGGGACTTGGAGAGCTTAGCATTTCTCTAACATGCTGTTCTATAGTTTCTGTCTGTAGAGCGTTCTTTCTATAAAAATATTACTATGTAGTAGTTTTCTTTTCCGCAAATTTCCATTACTGTACCCATTGATTCATCAATATACAGAAAATCCAGATATTAATCTGGGCCAAAAACTTGCTTGTGTTCTTTAATTTCTAGATTTCTGATCCAATTTTATCATTTGGTATCAGAGCTCTCGATCTGGGAGCTGTGGTATCCAAAATAAAAATAAAAATGATGATTCTTGAATTTGATTCTTAAGAAGAAGCCTACGGATGGCTGATCCACATGGAACAATATCTCGAAAAAATAAAATAAAACACAAGAGAAGGAGGTTGCATAAGCTGTAAAAGGATTGAGATGGCATGCTCAGATTTGGTACGATATTTGGAGTTATGTCCATCCAAATGCAATTTGGTGGGGCTTATTCATAGTCTGTTTTCAAAAGCTTTCAACTTGAATGTGATCAACATCTGTTCCTTTGAGGGAAAGAGGAACTGGAATTTTTAAAACCAGTGTTAGAGAATAGTATAAACCATTAAAAAGACCTCACTCACCAGCTTAAGCTTTTGGGTTCAATTGGTTCTTTACATGGTGATGAAATATAAGATTGAAATTTTTTTTTTATATATATTGATTGACACTCAAAGGGATCTTTATATACAGATTACAAGGTAGTTAAGGAGATGAAGTAATAAATAAAAATACACAGTAACCGAAGAGACATCACACTACTCAAAGAGACAAGTAGCTAGAAACAAGTAAAAGACTCTAGAATATTCTACACTCGCCCTCAAGTTGGGAGATATATATTGATCAACCCCAACTTGCTAATTAATCCTCAAAGATGGGTTTGTGTAATCCTTTGGTGAGAATGTCAGCTGTTTGCTCCTTGGTAGGTATATATGACAAACATACACTACCCTCCTCCAATTTTTCTTTGATAAAATGACGATCAACCTCCACATATTTGGTTCTATCATGATGTACAGGATTTTGAGCAATACTGACTGCAGCCTTATTATCACAATAGAGTCTCACAGGTAGAGAATAAGATATCTTTAATTTTTCACGTAGTCTTCTTAACCAGATTCCTTCACAAATGCCATGGGCTAGTGCCCGAAATTCTGCTTCTGCACTGCTTCTGGCAACAACAGTTTGTTTCTTACTTCTCCAGGTCACAAGATTTCCCCAGACATATGTACAATATCCTGAAGTGGATCTTCGGTCCATTGCAGAGCAGCCCAATCAGCATCTGTATAGATTTCTATCATCCTCTTGTGTCCCCTTTTAAAGAGAATTCCTCGACTAGGGGTGTTTTTGAGGTACTTGAGGATTCTATAAACCGCACTAAGGTGTTTTTCCTTAGGAGAATGCATGAATTGGCTAACCATGCTAACTGCAAATGCAATATCAGGCCGAGTGTGAGATAAGTAGATCAGCTTCCCTACCAACCTTTGGTACTGCTCCCTGTCAACATCTTTTCCATCTTCAATTCCCAATTTAATATTGGGTTCAACATGAGTTTCTGCAGGCTTGCACCCAAGCATACCTGTTTCTTGTAGCAGGTCTAGGATATATTTCTTTTGAAATAAGGAAATTCTCGCTTTGCTACGAGCATTTTCCATTCTATGGAAATATTTGAGTGATCCAAGATCCTTCAGTTCAAACAGATTAGCTAAACCCTCCTTTAAAGATTTTATTTCCTCCCAGTCATCACCTGTGACAATTATGTCATCAACATAAACAATGAGGATAGCAATTTTTTTTTTTTTGGAAACAGATGAGGATAGCAATTTTGCCACTATCAGAGTGTTTCAAAAATAAAGTGTGGTCAGTCTGAGCTTGGATAAATCCTCTTTCTTTAACAACATGAGTAAACTTTTCAAACCACTCTCTAGGGGATTGTTTAAGTCCATAAAGAGACTTCTTCAACATGCATACTGAACCATCTCTCTCTTCAAAACTAGGTGGTGGATTCATGTAAACTTCCTCATGTAAGTCCCCATTTAAGAAAGCATTATTTACGTCCAATTGATGCAAGGGCCAATCAAGGTTGGCAGCAAGTGATAGTAGGACTCGGATAGAGTTAAGTTTGGCAACGGGAGCGAACGTCTCCTGATAGTCTATCCCATAAGTTTGAGTAAATCCTTTAGCAACCAATCTGGCTTTATATTTGTTGATGTTGTTATCTGCATTAAATTTTATTGTGAACACCCATTTGCAACCTACAGTTTTCTTTCCTCTGGGAAGTGTCACGGACTCCCAAGTTCCATTTTTTTTTAAGTGCATCCATTTCTTCAAAGACTGCATCCCTCCATTTAGGGTCATTAAGTGTCTCTTGGATATTTTTTGGTATTTTTGTATCGTCTAATATAGTGTTGAAAGCACGAAAACCTGGAGATAACTTTCATATGAAATGTGATGAGAAATAGGATGAGCCGTGCAAGATCTAGTACCTTTTCTAAGGGCAATAGGCATATCTAGGTCAGCTGTACCAGTTTTCTCAAGTGGATTGCTGGAACTAGGACTCGGGTCAGAATCCTGGAAGTCTAGAGGATCTTGAGGAGATTTACGCCTGCTGTAGAATTTTTCCCATTTACCGGGAGGATCTCCAGTCTCTGGTACAGTTGCTGTCCTTGTCTCCTGTACATTAACTCCCCCTGTCTCCAAAGGTAAAGGAACAACAGATGTTTCCAAGGGTAAAGGTAAGATAGTAGAATTATTTGGAATCCAAGACTTGTCTTCATTTACACCGATAGACTCCCCCTGAAGAGAAGTCGAGGGAAAAAATGATTGTGTTTCATAAAAAGTAACATCCATAGAAACAAAGACCTTTCGAAGAGAAGGTGAGTAGCACTTGTAACCTTTTTGATTAGGAGAATATCCTATGAAGACACATCTAACAGACTTTGCATCAAGTTTGGACCTTTGATGTGGAGAAATATGAACAAAAACCACTCAGCCAAACAACTTTGGAGGAAGGTAAGAGAGAGCCCGAACGGAGGGAAAAGAGCGGGTAAGGCAATATATGGGAGAATGAAAATTCAGGACACAAGAGGGCATCCGATTGATGAGATATGAGGCAGTCAAGACAGCCTCCCCCCACAGGTATTTAGGAGCATGCATTGTAAACAAGAGGGCTCTAACAACTTCAATGAGATGTCTATTTTTTCTTTCAGCCACCCCATTTTGTTGAGGGGTGTTAGGACAAGAACTTTGATGGATAATACCTTGCTTGGTTAGGTAATCACCAAGAACAGAATTAAAATATTCAGTACCGTTGTCAGCTCGCAGGATTTGGATGGAGGTCTGGAATTGAGTTTGTACCATAGCATGAAAATTTTTAAAAGTGGCTGCAACTTCAGACTTATCCTTTAGAAGGTATACCCAGCATACTCTAGAATGATCATCAATGAAGGTAATAAACCAACGAGTTTCGGATATATTTTTTTCACGAGCTGGCCCCTAAATATCACTATGAATCAATGTAAATGGAGACGAAACATGATAATCTCTAGGGGAATGATGGTACCTGTTTACTGGATCAAAGTGGTGAATGAAAGGAAAAGGAAAACAGAGACAACGATAAGATTTAATTGATTGCAACTGGGTTATTCACCCTTGTGGTTACACTTCAGAATTGATAAAGCTAATAACAAAAGAAATTAAGGAGCTCCTCCCTTCAATGGACTGGCCAATTGAAGAAGAGAATGTCCAGCACACCTTCACCCTTTTGCTACTGAGATAATATCCTTCTCAGAGCACTACCCAACCATTCCCAATACAAAATCTTCACACCCCACTACCATTCCCTGTAACTAACTTATATTCTCCTCACATTCTTCTCCAATATCTTCCTCTCCATTCATTGCATGCCATGTGTCCTTTTCCATAACAGAATGTGGTTTGTCTCTTCCACACTTCTTCCCAGCCCTTCTAGTGTAAACATTAGTAAAAGGCTTAAGAGGTTTAAGAGGCCCAAGCCCATTAATACCAAACCCATCAATACCCCCTCCTTCAAAATTCACCTTGTCCTCAAGGTGAAAGTGAGGAAACTCAGCTTGAAAGTCCAGCAGCTTCTCCCATGTAGAGTCACAAGGTGCCATCTCTTCCCATTGAACTAAAATCTCCACTTGCCCATACAGTAAACGACGAGTTTGTAAGATTGCTGCTGGTTGCACTTGTAGTTCCATCTCCGCAGTAAGACCACGAGGTAAGGCCAACACCACAGTAGAGGGATGGACTGCTCTCTTTAACTGGGACACATGAAAAACAAAATGAATCTTTGAATATGAAGGGAGCTCCAACCGGTAAGCCACTTGACCGATTTTTTCTATGATGACAAATGGTCCATAAAATCTTGGGCTCAACTTTTGATTAATTCTTCTAGCCAAAGATTTTAATTTATAAGGTTGTAGCTTCAAAAATACCCTATCGCCAACCACAAAATTCTCTTCTCTTCGCCCTTTATCCGCTTGTAACTTCATCCTTTGCTGTGCATGACACAAATTCTGCTTTAACTCCACCAATATAGAATCCCTTGCCAACATCCACTTATCCAATGCTGCTACTGCTGTGCTGCCTGGAGTGAAGGAAATGATGGTGGGGGGATCCCTACCATAAACCGCCTTAAAGGGAGACATTTGAATGGACCTGTTGTAAGTGGTATTGAACCAAAATTCAGCCCATGACAACCACTTGGCCCAACCTTTAGGATGTCCATTCACAAAACAACGTAAATACGTTTCCAAAGTGCGATTGACTACCTCGGTTTGGCCGTCTGTTTGGGGATGATAAGCGGAACTAAATTTTAGTTTAGTACCTGTGAGTTTAAAGAGCTCACCCCAAAACTTGCTAACAAAGACTCTATCCCGATCCGATACAATGGATTTGGGGATCCCATGGAGTCGAACCACCTCTCTCATGAACACGGTGGCTACAGTGTGAGCATCGAAGGGATGACGAAGTGTCATGAAATGGGCATATTTCGAGAGTCGATCCACCACCACCAATATGGTATCAGCTCCCTTGGACACGGGTAGACCCCCAATAAAATCAAGAGACACCTCTTCCCAAATTTGTTGAGGGATAGGTAGAGGTTGCAATAAACCAGCGGGCTTTAAATGATCATACTTTTGCCGCTGACAAATTTCACAAGTCCTCACAAACTGGGAAACATCCTTGCGCATTCCCTTCCAATAAAAAACACCAGCCACTCTTTTCCAAGTGCGTAGTTCCCCCGAATGCCCACCCCAAGGAGAGGAGTGAAACTCAGTAAGAATATCATTAATCCGAGGAGATGAACGAGGAATAACTAACCTGTTCTTATACCACAAGCTGCCCTTGAGCACTTGATAGCCAGGGTGGGACTTAGCATCTTGCAAAACATCCGTAAAAATACCCTTAGTGACCGGATCTACCAGGATCTCTTCGGACAGCCCTTGTAAGTCTGGGCTTGTGACCATGGTGAGTTCCTTGCAATCCATGACACGAGAGAGGGCATCCGCAGCAGTGTTTTCCCGGCCTGGTTTGTAACGGATTTCGAAATCAAAGCCCATCAACTTAGCCACCACCCACTTCTGTTGTCCCTCTACCATGAGACGTTGTTCCGTTAGATATTTGAGACTCCTATGATCCGTTGTAATCACAAAATGACGGCCCAACAAGTAATGGCGCCATTTATAAACGGCAAACACAATTGCCTTTAGTTCTCTTTCATAAACTGATAACAACTTATCTTTCTCAGAAAAAGCCTTACTCAAGAAAGCAATGGGGCGGCCCTCCTGCATCAAAACAGCCCCCATCCCCACTCCGGAAGCATCCGTCTCCACAAAGAAGGTCTCATCAAACTTAGGCAAAGCCAAGGTGGGCAATAGCATCATTTCACTCTTGAGAGTGTCAAAGGACTGTTGGGCATCCCTATTCCAATGAAAACTGTCCTTTTTGAGCAACTGAGTGAGAGGTTTTGCCACTTGCCCATATTGTTGGACGAATCGCCTGTAATAGCCTGTCAATCCTAAGAATCCACGAAGGCCCTTCACCGTCGAAGGGATTGGCCATTTCTGCACAGCTTCCAACTTGTGAGGATCAGCCTTAACTCCTTCATGTGAGATGAGATGGCCTAAGTACTCCAATTCACGTGCTACGAATGTGCACTTTTTTTATTAGCAGAGAAGTGATTCTGCCTTAAAATGCCCAACACCACCTTTAAATGTTCCCCATGTTGTTCCATATTGGTGCTGTAAACCAAAATGTCATCGAAGAACACTAAAACGAATTTTCGTAGATGCGGTTTGAAGACGGTATTCATCAAGGATTGAAATGTAGAAGGGGCATTCCTCAAGCCAAAGGGCATGACCAGGTACTCATAGTGACCTTCATGCGTCCGAAATGCTGTCTTCTCTATGTCTTCCACCCTCATTCTAATTTGATTATAGCCTGATTTAAGGTCTAACTTGGAAAAAACCTCTGCCCCATGCAATTCATCCAGCAATTCATCAATAACTGGTAAAGGGAATTTGTCAGGAATTGTTACCTTATTCAAGGCCCGGTAGTCCACACAAAAACGCCAGCTCCCATCTTTTTTCCTCACCAAAATCAAAGGACTTGAGTATGGACTGCTACTGGGTCGGATCATTCCTACCTCAGACATCTCCCTGACAAACTTTTCGATTTCCTCTTTCTGATAGTAAGGATAACGATAGGGGCGGATGTTAGGGATATCTGCCCCCTGTTTCAAGAGAATTTTATGATCACACTCTCTAGAAGGAGGCAGCTCAGAAGGTGGTTGGAAAACGTCCTCATATTGGCTGAGTAATTCGTTGATCCGAGGGTCAGTCGTCGTAGTTGCTTCCATTCCCATGGCTGAATAACCCAACTCAATATAGTACCCTTCCGTACCTTTTCTCCATGAACGATTCAAGCTGCGATAAGAGACCTGGCTATATGATAACTCCGGATCTCCTTGCAAGGTAACCATGCCTCCCTCCCAAGGAATTCGAAGCACCAGCTTCCGAAAGTTAGCTTGAATATCACCCAAGCTTTCCAACCATGAAAATCCCAGTACCATGTCCACTCCCCTGAGTCCAAAGATGTAGAAATCTTGGACTATGGATACATTTGGCAACACCAGAGTTACCCCCTGACACCACCCCATGCCTTGGACTCGGTGACCGTCTCCAACTTCTACAGTGAAGGTCTTCGACTGAAGGGAAGGTACCCCTACTCTCTTCACCACGTGCTCTCCAATAAAGTTGTGAGAGGCTCCCGTATCTACCAACACCATCACCTTCTGACCGAGGATCGTCCCCCATAACTTCAAAGATCGGTTGGAAGTGATTCCTACCATGCTCTGTATGCTCAGTTGCAGGGTCTCCTTCGGCTCCTCTCCCTCTACTTCTGGAACCTTCTCTTCCTCTCCCTCGGCCTCGCCATCATCGCACACCAGCATCACCCTCAGTTGTGGGTTTGGACACACGTGTCCAGGTCCAAACGGTCCGCTACATCGAAAGCATAAGTTGCGCCTCCGATGCTCCGCTTCGTCCTCCGGAGACAACCGTCGGAAGTTGGTTCGCCGACGACCGTCCGTCGCACTCACCGTAGCCCCTCCACCCTCTGTCGTCGTTCCCCCCACGCGATTAGGGTTCGTCACTGAGTTACTGGCCGCGGACGAATTTGACCCACTCCCTATAATAGGGGTTTGGGTGACTTGGGCCGACATCGCAGGCCCATTTTGCCCCCATCTTCCATTACCCCCTTTATTTCCCAAAGCGGGCCGTCCACTATAAGTGTGGCTTGGGTTTGGCCCACTTCCAACGCGGCCCACGTTTCCATCTCCTCTTCTCAACACGTCTTCCCGTTCCTCTACACGTTGAGCCAAAATCATCATCTCTCCAATATCACGAGGAGAGTGCAGACGAACCTCCGCGCGAATTTCAGGTTTCAGACCCGTCAGGAAGGCTGCTTGCATGAGTTCCTCATCGGCTTGCCCCAACGGAGCAGATAACACTTCGAACTGTTTCCTGAATTCCGCGACTGTTCCTCCTTGTTTCCATTCCATTAACGCTTCATAGGGATTGCCTGAGGGGGGGGATGCATGGAATCGTTGAAGAACGGCCGTGCGGAATATCATCCACTCTGCCAACGGATTCCGTGGTTCCCACCATTGGAACCAGCTTAGGGCCTCCCCTTCCAAGCAAATCGACGCCGTCTCCAGTTGTTCCTCCGGCGGAATCCGGTTAACCCGGAAATACCTTTCTGCCCTAAAGATCCATCCGTACGGATCCTCTCCTGCAAAGTAAGGGACCTCAACTCTCTTCATCCTTTCTTCGTTCCTCAGCATTCGAGGACAAGGTTCAGCGTTCCCTCCTTGGCCACCAGTTCCTTCACTACTGGTTCCTCCGTTCCTTCCTGCTCGCACTAGTTCTTGGAGTGTTCGCATCATCTCAGCCACATTCGCATCAATCCGACGGATCCCTTCCTCTGTTCCGCCTACCCTCATCTCAAGATTTTCCATTCGGTGATCCATGTTTCGCGTATACACCATTCAAGGAGTAATTTCCCAGAAAAGTGCTTTGATACCAATTGATGGTACCTGTTTACTGGATCAAAGTGGTGAATGAAAGGAAAAGGAAAACAGAGACAACGATAAGATTTAATTGATTGCAACTGGGTTATTCACCCTTGTGGTTACACTTCAGAATTGATAAAGCTAATAACAAAAGAAATTAAGGAGCTCCTCCCTTCAATGGACTGGCCAATTGAAGAAGAGAATGTCCAGCACACCTTCACCCTTTTGCTACTGAGATAATATCCTTCTCAGAGCACTACCCAACCATTCCCAATACAAAATCTTCACACCCCACTACCATTCCCTGTAACTAACTTATATTCTCCTCACATTCTTCTCCAATATCTTCCTCTCCATTCATTGCATGCCATGTGTCCTTTTCCATAACAGAATGTGGTTTGTCTCTTCCACACTTCTTCCCAGCCCTTCTAGTGTAAACATTAGTAAAAGGCTTAAGAGGTTTAAGAGGCCCAAGCCCATTAATACCAAACCCATCAGGGAATAAGAAATACGAGAGTGTTTTGCAAACTGACAATCATCACAAAAAAGGAACTTGGTTTTGTTATTGATAAATAAGTTTGGAAACAGCTTTTGAAGATAAAAGAAATTTGGGTGTCCTAAACGACGATGCCACAACAAAACATCATTACAATCGTCTGATAAACATAAAGTGTGATTTGCAAAAATCTCTTGTAATGAGAATCTTCTTCAAAATAGTAAATGTAACAGCCCGTTGTACACCGGTATTGTTAACATTAATTATGATATTAAGCGCAGTAATAATCACAGCAATTCATTTATAAAAATGCGAATAAACTTTTTTCGATTATTACGCGAGCAGTTGAAAACATAAAAAGAGTAATAATTAAAAGCTGTGGCCGTAACTGTAAACTCTTGCGGAATACTTATTTAAACTATTTTTATAGTTTACTTTACTTATTATAAGACACTAAGGGGTTCCCATAAACCCACTTAGCCAACTTCACACTTTTGCGTTTTCTACTTATCCGAACATGGTTCGGTCTCTGAATTTCTGCGGGCGCACAGTAAAAATCCAGTCCTTATCTTTCTTTCTTATTTAATTACCTTTCTAGGAAGCTATCACACGCTTGGTTCCGAGCTAGTTTGCTCCGGTTATCGCCGTTTGAAGTTGGACAAGTAAAATTGCCAGCCAACCCCAAAACAGCTCCAAACATCTCTCACTCCATGAATTACTGCACCGAATCCACTCATCCAATTGCTCTCAGTTTTTTACACCATAAACTAGACACCTCAATCTTCAATTTGATATATCATACGCTTAATTTGACTAAGAAACGAAGCGGGAATAAATTCCCCAAAACGGACCAGAACAGCCCCCCAAGTGCAGGGCCAAAACAGGGCAGCAATGTTCAACGACCTCCACAGGGCTGCGCACAATTCATGAAAGTCTAAGATTTTGACACAATGTAGGGGACATCACAAGCTTCTTAATGGCGTATGGCACGTCCCTATCGGACCTCTATGGAGGGAGATATGCTCTCTCGAAGTTCGCCTAAAATATGCCAATTTTACAAAAAATTCGCCAGAGTTTCCTTTGTTTTTCTGAAAATCCCCAAATTACAAATGCACATTCTAACCTTAAATGTACCTAATAATCCAATGAGTAGCACACACAAGGACCAGCAATGCTTTGGGGCTCTTACAACCCAACACAGTTCATATTTATTAACACAATTTATAGATGCTTAACTTATTTCAATCACCGATGTCCATTTACATGCAATTTCTCAACATGCAATAAATCATAAATCTAAAATAGGCCTAAAGCCCTTCCATCATAATACATCATGCATCCTTTGTACAATTACAGCATTTAACTTGCATGTTACAACTTATAACTTTAAACTTTAAATTAAACTTACAAATTCATACTTTAATTTACAACTTTAACATGAACTTTAATGTCATAAACTACAATGATAATGCTCCATGACTCATCCTATGGGCCTCTTGCCCCCCACTCCTGTGCCACTGCTACCTCCTGAAATAAAGTCCCCGAGACGGGGTGAGATATACGAATATATCTCAGTAACCTAGAGGTTCTGGAGAAAACTCCGCCTAATGGTTCACTTCGATGCATAGAAATAATATAAAACATTACTTAAAAGGGGATAAAGCAAGGGATTTAGAGAAAAAGGGAATTATCGGAATACAAACTACGACGAAGCGGGATGGTAGCTACCAATACCACACAACGTCCTCGGCATATAAGCCTACGGGTATCATCCAAGGCGTGTTCTTAGAACCACAACCAAGGTACCCCTCCCATCCACAACACCCGAGACTTCCTAGTGTGCTCCTATCCGAATTACACACTACGACCCTGGGTCAACTGGAACTCCCTCTCGGAGACCTATCCAGTGGAAGTCCGGAACTTGCCCGAAGGCTAACTATCTACTGGCCAGAGGTTCGGTACATAAGTACGCTCATAAATGCTACATGCATGTTTATGCTGTTCTCCACTACTCATACACATTTCCTACCATCATCCTTAACAGGTGTGGTGGAACACACAAGGGGAACAAGACCCAGTACCAAGAGGTTACCTTAAATTTATTCCACTTAGCTCCGTGGCAGCTTATTCCTCAAACTTGGTACTCGACAGAATGCCTACACAGAGGACATTCACAATCACTTAAAACTCAAACAATACATGCTAATTCACAATTATGCATGCATTTGTCCAATCACTTACCTCAATCCACTTGGTCCAGGACCAAGGGCAATCCACTGATTCACTGTTCGGGATTCAAGTCAACCTACGGCAACCTATGCAATCAAAACGCGAAAAACACGAAATCCTCCTTGATGGTTCGGCCATAGTAGTATTAATTTGAGATTTATTTTCTAAATTTTCTTTCTCATTTAATTATACTCCCATAGGTTGCTAAAATGCTAGTTCAATCGTCGTTTTTCCGTTTTATGTCTTTTACGCATCGTTTTGCTAAATATTTCCCTCTAGGTTCTTTTATGTTTAATTACACAACTTATTATTTTTCATTGATTCTTCCACTTTCCAACTACCACACAACCCATCTAACTACCATTTAATACATTTTACACCATTCCTACAATGTCAACATCAATTCCTCTCTTTTTGCCCTATGGCCGAAAATTCACATGGTGACCTTCAAGGGATTTCCATCAATTCCTACTATCTCACACCTCACACAATCTTATTATATCAACCTATAATCATCCATAACTCACCAATCAAGCCCAACACAAAATCTCAAAATTCAAAGTTATGAACTCAAAATTTCACTAAGTTAAAAATCATATTTTTCACTTAAAATCTTCATGGCATTTCTAGCTTTAATACGTCATTCTAAGGCATTATCATCTAATACATATTTTCCATTTGAGCTCCTAACATCACACATCAAACATTAAAGTTTAGGGTTCATGAACATCAACCACAATCAAACCATGTAAATGAGATGAAAATATATTCACAACCAAGGCTAGATGCTACCCCAAGACTCCACCAAGCAATGGAAGATCAAAAGCTATCCAATTTTTCTCCAATGGGTCGAATCTGAAAATGGCTTTGATCTCCCTAAATACACGGTTTCAAGGCTTAAGAGTACTACCAAAATGATTAAGTTATGATGAAATGAAAATTTGAAGTGGAAATGGTGTGAGGAGAGAGAAAGTCACGGTTTTTAGAGAGAGAGTGAGGGTGGGAGATGATGAATAGTGCATATGCACATGTGTCTTAAGTGACTTGACTTAAGTGAGGTGGGCCCCACCGCCACCTCACGCGATTTCAAACTAATTCAAAACTCCCTCCGATTCCACTAGGGCCGATCCAGTTCAATACCTACTCGTGAGTGTATGGGGAAGGGCATACGAGTCAAGCCTTACCCCCGGTTTTGCGGAGAGGCCGAGTCGAAGCGGGGATCTTGGACATCACGGTAAGCATGCTTACCACTGATTTAGAAATTCTAATTTTTAACATTAACTAATGTCCTTTAATTATACTTGATCAGATGAATCCAGAGGTTTCCGGTTGTTCGGAGAAAACTCTGTTTTAAGCTATTGCGCGCGTCGTTGGCACGCTTCCCCAAACTGACTTAATCCCATCAAAATTTATCAAAAATCATATTTCCTAACTCTATAAACCATTTATAATCCATATTTGAAACCTAGAGCTCAAAACTCAACTGACACGTTTTACGGTGCAATCATACTGCGGTATTTTTACCCGCTAAAATAACAATTCACTGATTTTTCTGAAACTTGCCTATCCACTCAATTTTTCATTCTGAATCCATTTCCAGGGTTATTTTTACCATCTGAGACCTTCTACTCAATTTTCTTATCTTCCTAAGGTTGCGTGTTGGCTAATTACCGTTTTGCCCTTTCTTTGTATTTTGGCCTAATCTTCATGATTTTCACTAGTTCTTCACTTAATTGCTCACTTAGTGTTTTAATACTTAATTTAGAATTGTGAGGTGTTATAATCACCCCACCTTTTAGAATTTTGTCCGCAAAATTAACATCCTAACAATCCCGTAACACGGGGTGTAACCGGAGAATCTCATCTTTCCACTCTCTACTAGTCTCCTTAGGCGTGCATCTTTATAATTTTACATTCGTCACAAGTATAACCTCGTTTTTGCGATATCCATCATTACTTAATCCTTCACAAACTTATAATTTCGGGGATCTGGCCCCTTAATTCATTATATTTTCAATGTTTCCTTAAACCACTGTTGCATTTTCGTTAATTGTAGTTCATAATATACTCATTTTACAACTTGTCACTTATGGTGCCACGACCTTTAATTCACAATACTTTAAGTTTTTCATGGCTCACGGTTACACTTTCACCAATTTATAGGTAATATATGACCACATTACAATTTGTTTGTCCCACTTCATCTCATTCTCATCTTTATCTATCTTTCTGACTCAATGTCGTTCCCAAAAATCTCTAGTCGTTTCCATACTAGGCTCTAACCGTTCTCACGTACATTCACTAGTTATTCCTGGAGTATTTCGAACTCACATTTACTTTAGTACTTAACTCTTTTCGCTGTCCTCACTGTTTCAACCATACCCAAACCTACTAGTCCTTTCCATTACTGTTACTACTCTCATCATTTCGTTGTTTTCTTGGCTTTCACCTAAGCACGTGCTTTCTAGTTTTGAAGGCACTTTGTCGTATCCTATAATTCCGACTCACATCAAATTTTATACTCATATACTTTAATTTTCCTTGTCACGTGTCTTCACCTCTTCTTAGGTGCTAACAACTATATCTTTCTCTTTGTGATACGAAACTAACAATCCTCACAATCGTTTATATTTCCGATTAACCATTTAAGGTCCTTTAACCACAAACACACTCCTGAATTTTTCCATCTACAAATCATATTCATAATTTACACTCACTGATACTTTCTTCATTAACTTAACTATCTCGACTTTATCAACTCAGTCAGCTCAACTCCATAGTCAGACCTCTCCCAGCCTAACCACAACACTCATCAATGACCTCCACATCGAGGCCTCATGCTTAATATTTTTACTCACTAACTATTTTTAAATTTTCATTCCATTTCAATGTTGGAATTTAACCATACGTTTCACTTATTTATACCACTTTTTCGTAATCATCGTCAGTTAATCATGGATGTCCCACTTAAAATACTATATCATTATCCTCACACATAAGTCTCCTCATATTGGTAATCTCTAAACACAATCACTTTATCACCTGGCACTACTTTCATCCTTAAACAAATTTCAAACATTTTATCAATACTGTGTATCTCCAAAGGATGTATCTCCCTCACTTAGCATGTATCGCATACCGTGCTCCAAGTCACTCCCTCTAGTTATCAACACTTATTTAATCATCATAATTTACGTTATTGATCCTTATTAAATATTTTCACCTAATTCCATAACAACTAACTTCTCATGAAAGGCCATCAGGCCACCATCCTAACTACACCTTTGTTCCTCATTAGTCCCTTCTAACACAACCTTCACTCAATTCATCAATATTAACACGTTGCTATTTGTGTCATAAGGCAATAATTCCAACTAACTTGGTACCTCCCTTAGAGCCAAAAATTATTTCACCAGACTTACTTTACACATTATAGTATCTTCCACGTCACACTTCGAAACTCTTACCCCCTATGCCTCACATCTTACATCCAAATTTGGCATACTATTGTCCACTTACAATTACATGACCTCACATCTTACGTTAATCACATGGCAAAACTCTCCCAATACGGTGGGTAACAACATTCACAGGTTTAACCCCTCGAGCTCTTGTTGTCGTAAGGGCCCCAGATGTAATGACCCACCGATCAGAGAATCCATCCATATGATCCATGCCGTAATAATAACTTACCACTAGTTGTCCCTATTCTAGGAGCATCCCCCATATGTTTCGTCTTTGTGCATTTATCTCAATTAGCTATACTGCACTAACAATTACACCAATGCGGAACACTTCCTCATCTCACATTACTCTTATAAGCTAATAATAGTCTCCGGGAACATAATCCGCACGGAGATACCCATACTATCACGTCTTACTCCATACCTTGTTTTGATACATCGAATCCATTTCAGATTCCATAGCTTCAAGCCATCTAGAGGAGTCAACATCCTTGACTGCCTCCTCGTAGTTACTTGGTTCATCATCTTCGACAGTTTGCTGATTCTCAGTCACAAACACATACCTCTCAGGTGGATGGATGACCCTCGTATATCTACGGAGTTGTGTGTTTACTTCTCCATTGGAGAACGTCGCCTGCGGAGCAGACTCGGGTCCCTCAATCTGTTCTTGTGGATCTTGCACTTCTTCAAGATCAATCTTACTCCCACTGCCTCCTTGAGAGATCAAATCCTTCTCAAGGAACTCAGCATTCTTTGACACAAACACTTTGTGTTCTTCCATGGAGTAGAAGTAGTATCCCTTAGTACTTTTTGGATACCCCACAAATAGACATTTAGTGCTCTTAGCACTAAGCTTGTCTGATGTCAACGCTTTGACATAAGCTGGCGATCCCCATACCCTGAGGTAACTCAGGTTGGGTCTCTTACCACTCCATATCTCATATGGTGTGGTCTGAACAGATTTAGACGGTACCCTATTTAGAAGGTATGCCGCTGTGTCTAAGGCATATCCCCAAAACGATTTTGGAAGTTGAGTCTCACTTCATAGACCTAACCATGTCTAACAAGGTCCTGTTTCTCCTTTCGGAGACACCGTTTTGGTGTGGTGTGTAAGGAGCGGTAAGTTGTGAGAGAATTCCATTTTCTTTCATATAATCCTGAAACTTGTGGCTCAAATATTCACCACCACGATCTGATCGTAATGTTTTAATCATCTTGCTACGCTGTTTCTCCACTTCATTCCTAAATTCTTTGAACTTTTCAAAAGCTTCAGATTTATACCTTATTAGGTATATATACCCAAATCTTGATTTGTCATCTGTAAAGGTAATGAAATAGGAATATCCACCTGTAGCCTCAATAGACATCGGGCCACATACATCAGTATGAATGAGTTTTAATAACTCACTAGCCCTATGACTCTCAAGCCCTTTGGGCTTTTGTCGAATCATTTTCGCAGCTTGACAAGATTCACATTGTTCATAGGATTCGAAATCCTTGGAGTCCAGGTATCCATCTCTATGCATCCTAGACAATCTTGTTTCATTTATGTGCCCTAGTCTACAGTGTCAAAGATAAGATTGATTATCCGTCCTAGGTCGTTTCACATCTATATTGAGCACTTCAGCTCCCATTTCCAACATATACAATCCATTTATTAAAGAAGCAGTACCATAAACCATATCATTCAAAATGATAGAAAATGTACCATTCCTAATACTGAAAGTATAACCATCTTGTTCTAAACAAGAAATTGAAATAATGTTTCTAGAAATATGCGGAACATAAAGACAATTATTCAAATGCAATAAAAGACTCGTAGGCAAAATAAGGTCAGCATCTCCAACTGAATGAGCAGCAACCCTTGCTCCATTACCAACGCGGAGATCCACCTCGTTTCTTTCCAATCTCCTTGGGCTCCTAAGTACCTGCAACATATTGCAGATATGAGAACCACATCCGGTATCCAATACCCATGAGGTTGGATTAGCACAAGAATAATTTATCTCAATCATGAAAATACCTGAGGCAGAAGCATCACCATGCTTCTTGTCCTTCACATTGTTCAGGTAGTCTGGACAATTCCTCTTCCAATGGCCTTTCTTGCCACAATGGAAGCACTCAGCATCACCCTTGTCCTTAGGTGCCTTCTTACCCTTCTTTTTGCCCTTCTTCTTCTTGGATTTTCCTTTGGGCTTAAGGGAGTCACCTTTTGCAGGCTCCTTACCCTTTCCCTTGGCCTTGCTAGGCCCACCAATCAAAAGAGCCTGTGTCCTATCCTTCTTGATAGGCACTTCAGCTGTTGTTAACATGCTTAACAACTCAGGCCAGCTCACTTGCATCCCATGCATATTGTAATTCATAATGAATTGACTGAAGGAAGGTGGAAGTGAGGTGAGGACTAAGTCATTACTTAGCTCGGCATTCATGATGAAGCCTAGGTTTCCTAGCTTCTTAATCAGCCCGATCATCTTAAGAACATGGCTGCTAACAGGCATGCTTTCAGACATCCTACAAGAGAACAGTTCTCTTGAGGCCTCATACCTCTCATGCCTGCCTTTAATATCATACAACTCCTTGAGATGCATGATAATAGTGGAAGCATCCATATGCTCATGCTGCTTTTGCAGTTCAGGCGACATGGATGCCAACATGATGCATACTGCCATCACATTTTCATCCAAGTGTTGTTGATTGGTTACGAAATCAAATTCCGCAAACCCTTCTTCCCCTTCCCTAGGAGCTACGGGTATTCCAGCATCTAAAACGTAGGCAATCTTTTCAGCCCTAAGAACAATTCTTAGGTTCCGATACCAGTCCATAAAATTTGAACCGGTCAGTTTATTCGTATCGAGTATTGAACGAGTGACCGTGGATTAGTCATACTATAAGCTGAAAAAGATGTAAAGATAGTTTTAGTTAATATACGGTTATGTAGTTAAAAGCAAATTATTAAAGACTTTAAATAATTTGTCCCTCCCACTATTTTATCTAAGTCAATGACCCTTACTATTTGACTTAGGGTTAATCTACTTTTAGATTTTACCTTAGTAGGATTAAGAGTGCGATTATTTATTTTAATCTCCGTCTGAGACCGCAAGATTAATTTAAATAATGGGTTGATCTTTATCAACAGTATCTCATACCCTCTCTTAACATTAGGTTGACAACTCTTTGTCACTTAGTGGTGCATCTCATGCAACCAACCTAGCACCATTACCCTAAGCACATAAGCCCGGCTGTGCCTGCAACTTATGTCTTAGTTAAGCATTAAACCAGCACCCTAAGTGTCTTAGACTTCAAACACTACTCTAACTCAACGAAACAGTGGGTCCCATACTATGTAGAAGAGGTTTGAGTAGCATTGGTGGTGGGAGGTAATCATACGCTTAATTATTTATTCCTTTTAAGGGTTCCTTTTATTTTAGGGTTATTTAGGTCTCATCAAACGCATGTTGTATGTTATCATGCTAGTCGTAACCTATGTCAAACATCTATCGGTTTACACTAGTCGCTATTGGACATACATAATAACCATACAAAACGCGGTTTGCCCAATTCATGCATACTAGACGTTCTAATCATACATGCATATAAACAGTTTATATTGAGATAGTCATGGTGCTCGCGCTTTTGTCCATCTTGCTTCTTTAAGCAACGGCCGCTTGTCGTCTATACGCTACTAGCCCAATTCTCTATTTACACATAATTAAAGAAACTCCAAAACATCTTTGGAGGGACAAAATTACAAAAATTAAATTTCAAATTACACTTGTAAATTAAATAGCGCAATTACACATTAATTTAAAATTCAAAATTTTAAATCCGGGCACCCTGACCATCCCCTTCCTGTTTGTACCTGAAAGGATCAAAACTTGCAAACACAAACATTATATTATCACATAATATTTTTCACATATATTTTGCTATTTAACATTTAAACATCAAAATGATATCAAGATTCAAATTCTTAAATTTCTCTAGTTGGCCGAATTTTAAAACAATTTTTAATTCAAATTTTGTTAATTCTTTCTCAAAGAAAACAAAATTAAACCATGCATGTAGCCATAAACCTCTTCATGGCCGAATCATATAGGTGAGTATATCATATAGGTGAGTATATGATAAATTGTCATGAAATTTCATGCAATGCACATGACACAATTCATGGAGAAAAATAAGAAAACATTCAAGGTACTCTTAGTACCCTTCATGGCCGAATCTACCCTTTCAAAAAGTGTGTTCCTTTTAAGACTTTCATAAAGAAAAAGAAACTAAACCATGATGCATATTGTTTTATGAACATAGAATCAAATTTATATGTTCATAAAAACAAAAACTTTAACACCTTAAAGGATTTGTGAATCAAAATCCATATGCAGAATTTAACTTCAACCCTTTAAAGATTTTGACCGTGAAAAAACTCTTTTCACAAACAAGGTACCATCACCCGCTGATGGTAAAGCAACCTGGCTCTGATACCACTTGAAAGTAAACTGGCCTTGAAGGCCGATGCATGTAAGGTGGAAAAACAAAACTTTTTCACGCGGAAACATACATGCACACAAAGATTCATGCTTTAGGACAGCATGATGTTACCTAGTTTTGGCCTGATCAGTCAGGGAGATCAATTGTCAGGTCTGAAGGATTCAAACCCTCTAATGTTGATCCACACCACCATTCGTCAATGATGCAAGAATACATTCTTGCAAGCCACCACATGATCACCACAATGAGGCTTGTTATGCGCCCAATTGGTGAAGGTGGAGGCTAGGTATTGTGTTTGGAAAGGTGTAGTGAACTACCCTACAGAATGGTGTATGAGATGAAGGAGTATAGGCTAGGTTTTGTAAAAAACCCTAAGGAGAAGAACTACCCTTGTAATGTGCGCACAAGAGAGTTAAGAGATTGATTTATTTAAATCAAATTTTCCTTTCAAACTACCTTGAAAGTGGCGCATAAAATCAAGGAGGATAAGGTGGAGTTGTTGCAAATCAAATCTAGCCAACAACCTCTAATCTTATCCTCATGAAACTAAGTTCAAACCTATTCAAACTCTGATTTAAAACCATCATATGGTTACCCATTTCATGCGCAATATTCAGCCCAAAAAGGGTCCAAATATGTTGAGTAGTTGCATTCAAAATTTGAACCAACTCACCCACTTATTCTCTCAACTACCAAATCTGATTGGAGCTTTGTTTAAATGACAAGATGACATCCTTATCACCTAAAACATGCGCCCCAAACAGCTCTTGGTGATCTCCAAAGATCTCCTCTTGATACAAGGAATTTGTTCCAATAAGATCTTATCTTATCCTTTTGTTATTAAACAACTTTTTATAGCCAATTCAAATTCGAATTCAAACACTTGAATTCAAATGTTCAAACATTGAAATTCAAAATTCAAAATTCAAAATTTCAAATTTAAAATTTCAAATTCAAAATTTAAATTTCAAAATCCAATTTCAAAATTCAAATTTCAAATTTCAAATTTCAAATTCAAAATTCGAATTTCAAAATTCAAATTCCAAATTCAAATTTCAAAATTCAAGTTTCAAATTCAAAATTCAAAATTCAAATGCTTGATTATTAATTTAACTAATTAAATTAATTAGTAATGTCTTGGACTATCCAAGCCCATTACTAAGCTCCATGCGCCCTCCACCCTTTTAGGTGGGTTTCCAAATAGCTTCTTGGGCTAACAACCATTATTAGGCCCAATACCTTTAAAGCTAGTTCATCATGACTACAAGGTGTTAGTGTGTGACCCATTAGGTCCAACTTAGCTTCTGACATAACTGGGCTTGGGCCCAAAAAGCCCACAACCCAATTAATGACAACACAGAGCACTAGCAATGCTTTGTTGCCCCAGAACTAGTCAGATTAATGACTTGATCATCCTATTGCACATATTTGGTTGCCATATGTATTTCCCTTCGTCTCGGTTATCTTCCCATTAACCTAGGGTAAGAAAATGTTTCAACCCCTGCGGTTTAGGGTAAGCTTTATTCGAAATAGGGAATGTTCAATTTACTGACTCTAAAGGCAGATCATCTCATGATCTCTTTTACTATGCATAGATTCCCGAGTCCCTGTAAATGTTATCCCGATTTCTCCGATTTACAGATAATCTAATCTCTCACAGAGATTTGACGAATTCCTTCAGCTTATTACCCTAGCCCTGTGCTCTTTCTGGACACACCCAACAGTATACCTATGAGTCTCCATGTTTCAGGCAGACGAGGCATACCATCAAAACATGCCTTCAAGAACACAGTCTAGGTAATAACTTCTGGTCTAAGGAAAGACATACCCAAATATAAAGAGATTACTCTAATGACACTATCTGTGACATTTCCTCATAGAGTCTCTTTTTGGATCTGTTCAGTGCGAGCTATACTCTTGTAGGTCCACCCACGACTTTAGCTAAGACATCTCCATATCTGTAGCTCATGAGGTCTTTACCTTGTACATATATACAAGTTGTACATATATACAACATATAATTAGGAATAGACATGCGATATCCTTGTCGTATCTCAGTCTTACCTTGTACATATATACAAGTAGATAATCAAAAGATTGTCTCTAGGACACCCATATACTAACATGAACGACGCGGGTAAAGCGCACTTTTGACTACTGTGCCCAAAGGTTGGGCAAAGTGGATTCCTTGGACAGAATTTTGGTTTAACACCACATACAATCATTCAACACGGATGACTCATTTCAAGGTGGTTCTTTTGAATTGTTATTGTATTTTTGGGGTCTGGAGGTAGGAGTAAGAGTCCTGAAGTCTGTGTGGTCTTTTTGTTCGTTTTGAATTGTTAGTACTTTTTATATTGGTCTGGTTGTAATTCAAAGGGGCTGTTTCCCCAAGTTGTGATTAATTCCATAGAGCAATTGCATTTTCTGTTTTACTGGTACCATAAAAAACCTGTTTGCATTTACTGATTTCTTTAGGATATGTTTGGATGGAGGGGTTTGGAGAGAAAGGGAAGAGAGGGTTAATTTTTCATTTTAAAATCGAGCAATATAAAATATTTATAGAAATAAACTAGGAACAATTGGATGGCTATATGATAATCTCTCATTTTATTACAACTTACAAAATCCTCAAATAGAGGGGTATAGTACCCTCGTGACCCATTCCTTCCAAAAATGCCCTTGGTGAAGAAATCCATTATTGTTTGTTAGCTAAGGATGTACGATGTCTAAAAAATCTTTTATCCTCTCCTGTAGAGATGAATATAATCGTTTAGTGGAGGTATTAAATTCAAGGGCAATTGACCTTTCTAATGTTGAAGAAGGAAAGGAAAATACAAATTGGACTTCAAGGAGAGATGATGAGGGGCTTGCAATGACACCCGGGCTTTCAAAAATTTCCAATGAACAAAGGCATGATGAGTCAAATGGAGCCATTTGGGGAAGCTCAACACCTCTTAGTCTGTCAAAAGTGAGTATTGCAACTTGTTGGAACCATTCACTTTTATTAGTAGATTATGATCAAGCTCTTTGCCTATAGTTGAGATTAAAATGTTTAGGCTGAATTTTGGGTCTTGACAAAGATATATGCAGGATACGCTACCATTTATGTATGATATGCTGAAGATATAACAAGGATATTCTAACACCTATATTCTTACTTAATTTGTTGATGAATGATTCAATTGTACCTTTTCTCCGGTTATAGTTGTATTTTTGCACTTGGTATACTTACAATATCATGCTGAGCTTTTAACTTTCGAATGTTTATCTATCACTTTTAAAGATCAAGTGCAATAATATTGAATAATGGGGTGGCATTAAAATATCAATTTGGCTAAAGGGATTTAGGCTCCCTCTTTGTCAACTAACCTTCTAGCCTTCTGCAAATGTCTTCTAGGGTCTCTCTCTTTCTCACTCTCTTATATTAAGAACTTTGAAGTCCAGAGATATACCTAATAGGATGAATTGTGTCTATAATAGTCCACAAATATTATTGTTGGTATTAATTACAATGGTTCAGTCCCGGATATTCATAATCCTAATTATATACATATTCCTGTGAAACCTGTCCTAATAAGATAAAAAGGTTAGTTGAAAAATTGACCTATCACACCGTATCATAGCGATAACATCCTTAGAAACCTGTCCTTTCACTATCCGGCTATTGTGTTTCATAAAATTTGGAACTGTATTTTAACAATGTCATTATCTCCATGATACTTTCTTCTTGTGTCTCGCAACAAACTGAGTCTGTTGCGCCCACTGCCCAACGACAAATATTTCCAAACCTATCATGTGATTCGTTTGAATTGGATCCTTCTCTCCTCGCTATGACTCAAAAGTTATATTATCCTAGGATGCATTTGAATTATAGAATGTGTAGTCCTTTTAGGTTCAGATGTAATTTTGTTTGTATGATAGACAAATTAATAACTCCAGGTTCGAGATGAGATTGGTGCTTCACCAATTGAGATTGCTAGGGCATATATGGATTCCCGTGCATCAGAAGCAGGCTCCTGCTCTAAGAGCATGATTCAAGCAGTTGAAAGCAGAGTGTTGTATGGTGATGAAGCTGCAATAAAACCACCACCAAAGAATTCATCAACATGTTGGCCTGGTGCTGTGGTACAGGATACTTACGTAACACCACAAAGTCACAGAAGTGGATATGGACTTCATAACTTCCCCCGGACTCCTTATTCCAGAACTCTATTAACAAAGTCCAAGGTATATTTTGTTTAGTTAGCTTATCTTGTGCTTTAATGATTCAGGTTGTTTCCAAACTTGTAACACTTTTTCATTTCTGTTTGACTAGTTCATTCATATGGAAGGTGACTACAGCCAAGTTTCATCAACTCCCTTCCGGCAATCACAGACTACTCTGTATCTGCAGGTATCTTTCAGTTTTCTGATCCTTTTGTGATTGTATTTGATTTGTAATATGTCGATTCTTTGAACAATGTATTACTCACTGAAGGCTACCATCAACATTGCTTAAATCCCAATTCCCCATAACAGATCCTGGCACCAGGAAATTGTCCACCACCTAATAAAGGAAAATATTTATAATGGAGTTACCAGATTTGAACACACCATAAAATAGCAGCCATATTAACTAAAGCTCTTCCGTGACCCAATTATGAGAAATAGGAAATAAGATTCTGATGGGCCTTCAATAAATATACAAGTCCATTAATTAGGATTAGTATATATAGACATTTGGGGAGAGGTTTTCATTATTCATGCATGTATTCAGAATTGGTTAGTGGAGAAATGGAAAACCTCTAGGGAACTCTTGAGCCTAGGTGTTTGGTTTGAGGGGGAGTTGAGGCTTTCTAGATTTATTTTCTGCAATTTATCCTTGTAAGGAGCTTGTCTCCATTTATATTTTATGCAATTTCTTATTAATAATATTAGGTGCTTTATTTGTTATTCCTTTGTATTTCCTGTATCTCTTTGTTATGCTTACTAGTTAGTGTCTCTGTGTCGAATACTGATATAATGGAAGCAATTTTGTGTTCAATTGTGGTTATCTTTGCTGTTGAATATTCTGGGTTTCATCAATTTGGTATCAGAGCATTTCCGATCTAGGGAGTGCTTTTGGTCCAGATCTAAAAAAAAAAATAAATAAAAAAAAATATGGAGAACAAAACAAACATATATCTTGAAGTATTGGAGAACGCCAGCACGAAGGATGTCATGGAGTTGCTGCTGAAGATGCTAAAGATCATGGATGCTTGCGAAGAAAAGCGAGAAGCTCGAGAAGAGGCAAAACACGATCAGGAAATCAAACGAGAAGAAATTACAGAAGAAGAAAGAGAGAAGGAAGAAACTGGCGAAGAGGCGGAAATCGCAACGGACAGGGTGAATAAAGTCGACAGAAACGAAGAAAAAATAAAAGAAAACGCTTACACAATGGACGAGAAAGAAGAAGATGAAGAAACAGGATACGAAAAAAATCAAACAGATCCTAAAGGGAAGGAAGACAACATTGCAGAAGACCAGGAAGCTGTAGAAGATAAAGGGGACAGATCGGAAAAAAAAGAAGAAAGTGGAAGCACAGTAGAAGAAGAGGATGAAATCAAAATAGAAAAAGAAAAAGAAAAAGCAACAAAAGTGGAAGAAAGAACGGAGGAAGAAGATGGAGGAAGGGCGAACATGAAGGCTGAGTTGCGCCTCTTTTCCTGGACAGATCTGGATCGAAGGAGTACCCATGCACAGAGGTGGAAGGACTGTTTGCTGCCCACGAGGATCGTGAAAGAATGGAAGTTTCTGGTGCGGACCTTAGATGGAAGGGACGTTTCAAAGAACATGGGTATGGCTTTGGGTCAAAATGGGCCAAGGTCCAGTAGGGGAGGAGGGGACCATTATATCCAACCAGTACTAACAAACAGGTTCATTAATCAAAAAAAGGCAACAAGTGTGGACAAAGGTAATGGGCTGGGCCTTAACTCACACCTGGGGGCTACTAACTTTCAACTAGGGTCCAATAGTGTGGGGGGAATTTCACACAATTTGGGTCCAAATCATAGACATGGGGAATTAAGTTGTGGCTCACTTAAAGAGGAAGATCAGCCCACTCTGCCTTCTAGATTCATTGAGTTGTTTCAATCAGTCAAGGAGGGAACAGGCTCAAGAGGCTTCAAAATATGGGACCCAGGTGGAAATTTATATCACTTTACCTATCCTCTTTCTTCACCTTGAGGACAAGGTGAATTTTGGAGGGGGAGTATTGATGGGCCTTCAATAAATATCCAAGTCCATTAATTAGGATTAGTATATATAGACATTTGGGGAGAGTTTTTCATTATTCATGCGTGTATCCAGAATTGGTTAGTGGGGAAATGGAAAACCTCTAGGGAACTCTTGAGCCTAGGTGTTTGGTTTGAGGGGGAGTTGAGGCTTTCTGGATTTATTTTCTGCAATTTATCCTTGTAAGGAGTTTGTCTCCATTTATATTTTCTGCAATTTCTTATTAATAATATTAGGTGCTTTATTTGTTATTCCTTTGTATTTCCTGTATCTCTTTGTTATGCTTACTAGTTAGTGTCTCTGTGTTGAATACTGATATAATGGAAGCAATTTTCTGTTCAATTGTGGTTATCTTTGCTGTTGAATATTCTGGGTTCCATCAGATTCCTATTTAATGGGAGCAGCTGTGATTGAATGTTCCTGTTGTTAAGTCCTTTTAGCTGTACATGTGTAGTATTATTTGTTTCCATTCTTGAAGGGATTGATCGTAGATCAGATCCCCACTGAGTTTTAATCGTTTAGGTTTTTTATTTTATGAACAAGAGAACTTAGTCCTTTCCGTTTTAGGCTCATAAATTAGTGTACAGGTTTTCCAATTTATGTCAGCTTTTGTAATCATATTTTGAGTCAAGGGGAATGAAACACAGTTTTCTTCCATATTCTATGCCAGTAATCTAAACATTGGCTGCCTTGACTTTCACATTTAGAATTATGTGGGGCAAATGGAGGTAATGTATTATTCTTAGAGATCCTATGTTGTAAAGGCCTTACTTGCTTCCCTAATCATTTGGTTATTGCTTATGAACTTCAGATTATGGTTGTTTAATATCTCTGCTGATACTGAACATTGAAATTATCTCGTATCTCAAGTAAAAGGCATCTGAAACTTGGGAAATATCATTATCATGCAAGTGAGATTGATAACTAACTTTAATTGTAATAAACATAGGATAAATCTAAAGTTGGTGCATCAGAAAGTGGATATGGATCTGTTGGACCTATTCGACGAATTAGGCATAAGGTTGGTGTTCAATCTTCAAGAAGACCACCTTATTCAGCTCTAACTGGCCCTTCACATAGAGAAAGTCATGGTGTTATTGAAGGTTTCACTCCTACTGTTACAAGCAGCATGAATCCCGATGATCCGAACTGCACTCATGAGCCACAGGACTTTGAGTTGGGTGCTCCAACAGTACACATGCATTCCAGTTTAATGGCTAAGAAGATATTGGAGCATATTGATAGAAATGTTCCCACTCCTAAAGCAAAATCAACCGAGCTGAAGTTGGCAACTAAATGGAAGAATCCTGAATCTTCTGTAAATTTCAGCACTGTCTTGTCAAATGAAGATAATGCCTTGCTTAAAATAAAAGATGGTGGTCCTTATATATATGATGGGCATGATGGAAAGAAATCTATGCTGACAAATGAAGGTAAAGGAAATATCCATGTTGATATTCAACCTAGGGAGTGTACTGATAAATCTATCAATGTCAGAAAAGAAGGAACCTTGGCATCTGATATGAATGTTTGCCGCGGCATCCCAAGACTCAGTAATGATGCAAGGGCTACACAAAATTTTGGTGGTTCTCAAAGTTTTCTTATGAAGTCTACTGAAGAGGTACTCTAATTATTTAATGGCCGTATTAGCTTTCTTTCATGTATTTTTCCTATTTGGCATTCTAAATTTGTGTTTAGACATTATTAAATTTAGTAGTTATTCTGTTTGGAAAATAGTAGTGTTAAGATAATATAGGTAGTAGCGGAATAGAGAACCAATAGCAGATGAGGATATTGGGTTGTAACAACCTTGCCTACATGGGAAGGAGGGTGGGAAGGAAGAAGAAAACGGTGAGGAGCAAAGGTAAAAGGGAGGGAAAAGGATGGGAGAATGCATCCAAAAATTGAGTAATTTTGGGAACCTTTGGATCAGGAGGTAGGCAGACCCTCAAAGATTGCTGGACTTTTATATTTTTATTCTGTTTTTCAGTTTAAGGAAGAGGGGTTTCCCTATTCTAAGGAGCTAGAGTACGTTGTTTCATTCTAAGTAATGCAAGTTCTTATGAAGAGCAGAAGAAAGACCCAACGGCCATGGCACTTGGGGTGTCGTGCACGTCCTACCACTTTTGCAATTGCAGGAGCTTCTTGATAGGAACTCGTTCAAGAATTGATGAAGTTGAATCATTATTGTTGTTATCCCTTTCGAAGACCTGAGATGTCGAACCAAATGCACATAAATTGGGCAAAACAGGAAAATTTAGGATTTGAAAACAGAAACTATTGTTCTCAAATCAATTATCAAAATAATAGAAAATTCAATTAATTTCCAATAGGAATCCTTAAATACCCTTTTATAGGCCAATTGAAAATAAATAAGAATTAGCTACTCCTAAAATAAGGAAACAATTAAAATTAAATCAACCCTAAAGTTTAACAAATATAAATTTCACAATCAATCTTGCTTAAAATACATCTCAAATCTTAGCCCTCAAAACACCCCAACTTCCTTGAATAGGTGGGTCATACTTAATGGGCCATAAATTTGATTGAAACTGGATTTCTAAAATCAACCCATTTAGTGTTTTGCCCATGCTTAATGGACCAACTCTAAGTGCACCATCTTCTCCTGCTATGAAAAGATTCTTCCTCACATGTTTTACACTAAATAGAGCTGAAAATAACTCTACACTAAGTCAGCTAACTAATCAATAAAAGCACCGTAACAAAGTCAACAAAGGGAACAAGGAGAAGTGGTTTGGTGAACGTATCTGTAATATTTTTCACGAAGAAAGTGAAGATTGAACTCAAAGTGTTTGGGGCGGGCATGTAAGACGGGGTTGTGAGCTATAGCCACTGCACTGAGATTATCACAAAAGATCTGAGGAACCGACAAAAGAAGTTGCAACTCATGAAAAAGAGATTTAACCCACAAAATTTCAGTGTAGAACGAGCTACAAGAGATTGCTTCTTTGACCACTAAGAAATCTGTTACAATCCTCTACTCAAATGGCAGTCTATATTGAATCCAAATAGTTGAGTTGGGCCATTTGGGCTTGAGTCTCTTGGGCTGGATTCCCCTTCTCTTGAGTCCACACCTTCCGATTATTATCCCTTTTGAATATCTTGATCTGAATTGTATCAAAATCATATTAGGTCCAAGGAATATGCACGCACCAGAAACAGATCTTCTGTCATCAGGATCACTATCCCAATCAGCATCACAGAAGCATGCAGAGGAAATGGGCCAGAGACGGATTTGATGGATTGAAGGTGCAAGCCAAAGTTGATAGTACCTTGAAGATGGCGCAAAATGCGCTTAACAGCCTTCCAATGCTCTAATAAAGGCGGGCTCATGAACTGGCATACCTTGTTAACTGAGAAGGCAATCTCAAGTCTATTGATAGTTGCATACTAAAGTGCACCAACCACAGACCTGTATGAATAAGGATCCTCAAACAAATTACTGCCAAACTTGGTCAATTTACAACTCGACTGCATAGGAGTGGAGATGGGTTTAGCTTCAAGCATGTTAACTCTGGTGAGAAGATCTTTGATGTACTTAGATTGACTGAGAAACAAGGAACCTGCAGATTGCCTCTTGTCCTCAATGCCCAAAAAATAGTCAAGATTTCCAAGATCCTTTAAAGCAAACATAGAGTGAAGTTATGAGATAAAATTCTATTATTTCCTGTAATGATGATGTCATCCACATAAACCAGCATGTTACTAGCCTTATAAATGAATAAGGAGGGGTCACAGCGACTAGCTTGAAAACCAAGAGACAAAATGGAAACTTTTAGTTTCTCAAACCAGGCTCTAGGTGCCTATTTGAGTCTATAGAGGGATTTGTGAAGTTTACACTCAAGAAACTTGTTCTTAGCCTCAAAACAAGCTGGCTGCACCATATAAATTTCTTCTAGGTTCCCATTTAGAAAAGCATTGTTAACATCAAGTTGTCTCAAAGGCCAAGCATATGTAAGAGCAATGGACATCACTGTACGAACTGTAACAGGTTTAACCACCGGAGAAAATACTTCAGTATAATCAAATCCTGGTCTTTGATGAAAACCCTTTGCAACTAGTCTAGCCTTGTATTTGTTAATACTCCCATCAGGATCTTCTTTTACTTTGAATACCCATTTACACCTAATAGCCTCTCTGCCATGAGGTAAAGTGACAAGGGACCAAGTATTACTTTGTAGTGCTGCATACTCAAGTTCCATTGTTGTGCTCTAGTGGGGACTAGCCAAAGCTTGCTTAACAAAAAAAGGTTCAGTATAAGTGAGTAAAGCTTGAGTCCTAGCCAAATTTTTGGACCTTGTAACAATGGAATGACCAGGTGAGGAAGGACTCTGTGAAATAGATGGAGCATACTCAAGAGTGAGAGGATTCTGCACTAGACGAAAAGGTTGAAATGGGACTAGGAACATCTGAGTGTTGAGCATTTTGGGAAGATGGTGTGTGTAGTGAATCAGATGCTAAGTTAGGAGTACGTAGCTAAACTGGACTAGAAGAAAAATTGGGCTGCGGACTATGACTGACGGACTCTGAAGTACTGGAAACAGTTGACACAGTTGTGACATGATTAGTAGAAAACTCAGCAGTGTGAGAGGGTGTTGGGGAGATATTTGCTTGACCAAAATGAGGCAGAATAGATAAGGGAACAGAGGTGGAGGCAAATAAAGGTGACATGACTTGTGGAGTAAGAAGAGTGTTGTTGTTGTGCCATTCCTTATAAGGGAACCTGTATTCATTAAAAAGAACATCTTAGGATATAAAAATCCTATCTTCCGGACTCAAAACAGATGTTTCCCTTGTGATTTGGAGAGTAACCAAGAAAAATGCATTACTTTGATCTAAATTCAAGTTTATGTTTGTTGTATGGCCTGAGAAAGGGAAAACAGGCGCACCCAAAGGTTCTAAGAAATTTAAAGTCAAGTTGCTGGTTGTAAAGCTTACGTGTATGGGATTTCAAAATTAATGGCAAAGGAGGGAAGTTTATTTATGAGATAAGTGGCAGTGGTAAAGGCATAGTCCCAATATGTCATCGATAGAGAAGAATGAGCCAAAAGAGCTAAACTAGTTTCCACTATATGTCTGGGCTTCATTTCTACAACACCATTTTGTTAGGAGGTATGAGGACAAGTAACTCAATGAGCTTTTCCACTCATTTTAAGATACTGAGTAAAGGTCCTAAACTGACCTCCCCAATCTGTTTGAAGAACCTTTAATGGGAGTTGAAATTGATTGGTTACCATGGCATGAAATTGCTTGAAGATAGTTATGGCATCAGATTTCTATTTTAGAGGATAGAGCCATGTCTATCTAGTATGAGCATCTACAAAAGAGATATAATAGATGTTGTCAAGGGATGATTTTAAAGATGATGGTCCCATAGATCACTGTAAACAAGGCTGAACGGTTCCTTATATTCAGTGCTAGAAGGTATGGAATGCAATCTATGAGATTTAGCACAACACCACGAGGAGCAAAATTATGCCATTTTATTACTAAAGTGTATATTACATGATTTTAGTACATTTCTAAGAGAGTCTATTTGTGGATGTCCTAGACAACAACAGTCCACAAAGAGTACAAGGAATTAGAAGAGGTACATTCACTATTATGTGCTATGATGCACGAAAACCGACACGGGACACGACATGACACGCCGACATGTTAATTCTAAAAAATGGCATATTTCGACACGTTTAGACACGTTTTGATATTAATTAATATTTTTAATATATATAATATAATTTATATTTAATAGATATAACAGTCCATAATAAGTCATATAACCAATCAAATATTCAAATTTCATAACATAAATATAAACAAAAATAATTTTTCGTACCTTGTTAATTTTTCATGTCAAATTTCATAACAGAAAAAAACTGATTTATAAATGTTTTTTTTATTTTTAGTTAATAAAATAAAATAAAAAAAACGTATCCGAGCGTTGACCACGTGTCGGAAAAAGTTGACTGCGTGTCCGAAAAACGTGTCAGAGCGTGTCGAAGAGTTGGCCACGTGTCCCAAAATATTGACCGCATGTCGGAGCGTGTTCGACACGTGTCCGACACGCAATTTCTCAAAAAAAAGCGTGTCCGTGTTTGTTAGATCATGTGTATCTATAACAGTATTAGAGGACTGAGTACTGGAATTAATACTAGGACTGATAACATTGGCAGAATTGCTTGCAAAGAGAGATTTACTTGCAGCTGGAGTAGACCTTTTGACAATTTGAGATCTGGAAAATGGTACAAACCATCTGTTCCAACAGTACCTTGGAGGAGTACTTTATGTGAAACCTGACATTTCACAGAACAAATATCAGAATGGAACTCAAAGTAAACTGAATTATCTTTGGCAAACTTACTAACACTGATGAGATTTTTGGTGATTGAAGGAACTAAAATTAAGTTCTTAAGGTGTAAATGAGTGTTAGAGTCAAAAGGAGATATAATAGAAGATGAACCAATGGCTGTTATAGGCAGACCTTGGCCGTTTTCAATGAAAGTTTGATCTGTACCACCAAGTTGATGTCCCTGCACAACATTCTAAGAGAGACCAGTGACATGATTCGAGGCACCAGAATCAGGTAGCCATTCAACTAATGGTGCTGTGTTTGAAATGGATGGAGCAGTTATGTAAGCTTGAGGTTGAACATGTGGTCTGGAGCAGTTATGTAAGCTTGAGGTTGAACATGCGGTCTGTTATACTAAAAAGACCTAACATTCTGAGGTTGTTGCTGAATGAAATGTTGTGGATGGGAAGTGTTTTGAGGTGCAGGTAAGGTTGGAGTGAAGTTTTCTTCAAATCTATGCCAGCAATCGCGAACATCATGCTCATACTTATAACAAGGTTGGCAATGGACGTTTGTTCTAGTCCACGATTGAATCTCCCATTTGATCTTGCTCTGTTCGACTCTTTTCTGGTTTCAAAAACAAAGTCATCTTCTTCGTCTAATTCAGGGGCTTTGGCACTGATTTGATAGAATCTCAGCACATAAAAATAAGGAAAAATATAGAACTGTCTATTAAAACACAGATATTGTGATATCAATAACAATTACATCAGTGAACTCAAAAGGATGAAAAGATGACAATCGAAATACAAAATAAGAAGATAACACAGGGCATTCCAGAGGCCCCTTCTTTCCTGAAACTCTCTTCTAGCCAATAAGTTAAGTTCCACTGACCTCCCCTCACACCCCTTTATCCTTTTTCAGTTGATTAAAGCGGTTATGTTCTAGTGAGTGGGCTCTCATGCTCCAGTTGGCACCCTTTTCTGGCATATACATGCTTAATCTCAGACCTTCCATCACATTCATATGAAGATAAGAGGCATATGATGTATATGTAACAACTTGAGGAGGAGTGTTAGAATTAATGGATTATCTCTACTGGTATGTAAATGTCATATGATTACGGTAGAAAATTATGTATTTATGATACAATCAATCAGGATTAATTGTGGAATCAATTGTAATAATTGTAATTGAGTCCAATGCCAATACATATTTAGATATAGAGAGTGTGTGTGTGGACACAACAAATTCACTCAAATCTGATTTTCAAGTACCATAATTTGGTCATTTTGCTTCAAGCAATGGCAACCTAGTGGTGGTTTTCCTTGGGGACACTTCACCTTGAGGACAAGATGAAGCTTTTGGGGCGAAGTATTGTTAGGCACCCCATGGTTACGGGAGTTAAGCAAAATAGAGTAGAGGAGAAAATACAGATGGAATCGGTTGTAATAACCATGCTTACATGGCAGGGAGGGTAGGATGGAAGGGGAAAAGGATTAGGAGCAAAGATAAAAAGTAGCTAAAGGCATGGAAGGCGTCCAAAAATAGATTGAAGGTTTTGTGGCTCTTTGGCCAGGAAGGTTGGCAGATCCTCAAAGATCTGCGGGAGTTTCTATCTTTTTTGTTCTTTTTGTTTTTCAGTGTAATCAAGAGGGAGTTCCCTATTTTAAATAGCTAGATTCCATTGATTCTTTCTCGATAATACAAGTTTCTATCATGTATGAACTTTTGAGGATGCATTAAGGTTAATTTCTAAAAACAATTTATTATATATTTTAAACATATGGAATTTTTTATTTAGTTATCATAATACATTTTAATTTTGGCATAATATTTCGTGAACCGACCGTTTCTGATGTACACACTGTGCAGGATGCTTTGAAGACTTTCCCAAGTGACTGTCACCCTTGTGTAGTAAATCAAGAAAAGAAGCCTCTGTCTAACTCTGCAGCCAGCAAAACAGGTTTACCTCCCATTATCATCAAGAAGCCTGAATCATCAGGATTTACCTTCCCTGTTTCTGCATCCTCTTCTGTATTCTCTGAGCCACCAACACCATCCATCATGCCATTATTCTCTACTGGGGATCAGCACCAATTAATAGAAAGTTATACTGAACGGTCGTTTAGTTTTGGTTTAAGAAAGTCCAGTGCGCCCATAGTTTTTTCGTTCCCTTCTACAAGCAATACTGTTATTCATAATGATGCTGGGGACATAAAATTTAACTTCGGTTCAACTGAGAAGAGAAGGCTGTCGTTTCTATTTGGAGAAAATGTGTTAAATGAAACTGCAAAATGAGGTTCCAAAATTTGTCTCAATTTTTTTATTATTATTAATTTACGGTTACTGTATTTTTCCCTATCGTCCCAGGGCATGGTGTACTACTCTCTTGCTTTGTTAGTATATAGGTGTCCTAGAGACAATCTATTTTATCAGATGAACACCTTTTTTTATTTAGTATTTCATGATTAATAAATTTGAGCAAACTTATCTTTATCATATTTATGTCTCGCCAATATTTCTTTGTAAATATACGTTTAAAGATAAAGGATCCTAGGAATAGAACAGGTGTACACTCGAGGATCTATGATAGGAATCATGATCATGAGGTCTTGACGACACTGAGGCTCTGTTTGATTTCTGTTTTGGAAAACAGTTTTTTAGTTTTCAGAACAAAAAAATTAAAAAACTTGTTTGGTAAGACCTGTTTTGTAAAAATTGTTTTGAAAACTTTAACTGTTTTTTTTTTTTTTTAAATCAAATTTAGAGAACATGTATGAGTTGTTTTTGTTTTCTGTTTTGGTTTTTAATTTTCAAAAAGAAAAAAAATATAGAGAATAACTGTTTCCATAACTATTTTACAAAACAGTTTTAAAAACAAAAAAAACCTTAACACAATCAAACAGGCCCTGAATGTCTATTACCTAAAATCTGTTCGTGGTCTTGAATCACCAATAAAGGGTATTGGTGATCTCAATGAGACTAGTACGACATCATCTACTTGTATGGAGATACAAGGTAGGGATCTCATGGAATGCAAACATGGTGATGCCTTAGCTGATGTCATTGGTGTATTTGTTGGAGAATAGATAGCACTGAACTGACCCCCTAGAGACTCCACAAGGATTCATTATGGAGAGTATCATTGGATTTGTAAAGTCTCTAAACGTTTGGTAGTGCGGATCGTCCTAGACTTAAGGATGTCATCGAATACTATGTCTTAGAGTTATACTTTGACTTTACAACTCTATTCGCCTGAAAATGGGGAGAACAATGTACTCTTGGGTACAACTCGAATACATGAGTATAGATGGACATGCCGAAAGGACTCACAATCTCCTATAAGGGATTAGTCGTTCACAAAGACCGATAGGGCTGAGATGACTTGCAAGTTATAACAAGTTTGGACCAATAATGAGCTATTGGGCTTTGTCAAGACTATGAGTCAAGTTGGGTTGGAGTAGGGACTCCAAGCCTACTTGAACCATGCGCCCTTTTGGGGCATTAGTGGTGAAAGAGTTTTCTCCACTAATGGGCCCAAATATGATGGTAGGCCAAAGAGGCCTGGGGGCATGAATCCCAGTAAGTCAAAGAGTTGACTTGACCAAAATAAGGTTTGGGCAAATTTGAAATTAGAATTTTTTGAAATTTGAAATTTGGAATCTGAAATTGAATTTCGAATTCGAATTACGAACTGGGATAATATTGAATTTATATTTGAGTTTAAATTTCAAATTTGAATTTGAATTTTAAATTATAAGAGGTTAGGTTGTTGAGGATAATTTGAAATTATTTAAAAGAATTATCCAATAGAGATTGGATGAAGATTCTCTCAACCCCTTTTTCATTTGAATTTAGAATTCAAATGAATACTGTTGCAACAAAGTTTCTGAGGGAAGAATATGTGGAGGGAGAGATCTTGACTGGATTCTGCATCAAATTTCATGGAACAAATGGATATGATCCATACTTGTATTTTGAATTCAAGTCATGAAGCTCCCAACAGTTTGGTCAGTTGATTTAGTGAGAGGATCAGATCAAGCAAAGAGAGATCCTCTCACCAACCAAAATGTGCGCCTAACTAAATGAGGGGGTGTGATGCAGTTGATCAGATTTTTTAAGAAAACTGATGCTCCCTCTCTCCTCTTAGGGTTCTAGGAAAAGTTCCTACCTTTCTTCTTTTCTCACCCTTTTTGCATCATCACCTAGCCTCAAGACACCATTACAGTCTTGAAAAAAAATAATTCAAACACTTGGTAGTCTCTTCCTTGCATGCGCCTAGCCAGCCACCGAGGATAAGGAGGGATCAAGGAGAAAGAGTTCTCGCTAACAAGGAGATAACTATGTGGATTACCGTTGGAGGGCGTCATCTTTTTGCGCCTACAAGTGAAAAGGTAATTCTGAAACCCCATATTGTTTCAACGTAAAGCATTCATACATAGGGTGTATAGATGGTCTATGCTTCCGTTGCTTAAATTCTTGTTTTTCCACCCATGTATGCGCCCCATAGTATGACTATGGTTCAGTTTTCGTACCTTCAATCTTTCCTTTTCTTCTTTACGTGGAGATGAGTAAAATTAAGCCGTTTTGAATCTAAGTTGTGTGGTTTATCGGGAGCTTTATAACATTAGGTTGGGAAGATGGGAATTTTTGCAATATAATGTTGTGTTTTTAGAATATTATTATCATAGGACATACAAACCTAGATCCGCATGCAATTATTAAGTCGTTAGGAAGCTAAATTAGGCCATCAATCCAATGACCAAACCTGGGGTCAGAGGTAGGGGTGTGCATGGAGCGGTTCGGTTCGGTTATTATCAAAAACCAAACCAAGCCTGTTTTAAACGGTTTGGATTTTAAACCAAACCACTTTTTTGTTAAAAAAACCGGTTTTTAATTTGTCCAAACCGGTTTCAAAACCGGTTTGTGGTTCATAACCGGTTATGAAGCACAAACCGGTTATCAAAATTAAAACCGATTTTATAACAAATATATATATATATATATATATATATATATATATATATATATATATATATATATATATATATATATATTGAATTGATACCCAAGAAAAAAGTGACCACAATCAAGTAAGAGACGCAACCCCTTTGAATCCTTGTAATCTGCTAAGCATATTGAGCAGCTGAGTGATGTTGAATCAGGTTTATGAAGCTTTGCTTGAGAGTAACTGTTTAGGATTGCTTCTTGTTCTTCCTCACCAACTTGGATTGTTATAACAGAATCTCTATCCATGATCACTGTCCTATTAGAACTGCTTTTGCTGCTGCCAATGGGTCTAGATTGCGTGTTTTGTAAATTTCTATGGCTACAGTAATATGCAATGAGAGCTATGAACATCATCATAAGGAGAAAGCCAAGAGATATTCCAACTAGAGCTGTCAAAACGGGCTACCTCGGCCCGTTAGGCCCTAGCCCGCACGGGCCAGGGCCAAAAAGCCCACAGGGCCAAACAGCTCACATATTAACCAGCCCGCACGGGCCAAAAATTCATATAACCCAACGGGTTAGGGCCAGCCCGCGGGCCACATTAAAAAAATATTCTGCACCATTTTTCCAAACCATTCAGTAAAGTTACTCAAATTAAGAATTTCTATCAACACAAGTATGCAAAAATGAAATTTAGAGTAGTCCTACACAGCATTCACCATTCAGTATGCAAAATCGGATAAAAACACGCATTAAACAAAAAGAAAAATATTAAAAAATAAAGAAAATCAAGTACTAAATCAACTACAGCCTCTGCTTTCTCGGCAACCAAACAGAGTGTCACGGAAGGATTATTGAAACGCACCGACAGGGAAAAATCCGGAAGCAGCGATCCATTGATTGATGCCAAGGAAAACGCAGAGGGCTGCATATATCAACGATCTTCATCAAATTAAAGTAACATCGACAAGTTACAGTATCCAAGCATGTCTACGGCCTTGACTTTTCCTCTATCTGTTGAGGGGTAGGTAGTGGTTCCATACTGTATACACTTCTCCTTGCACAGCAGAAGTTGTATAAATTTTCAACGGAGAGCTGAATATCGCCGGAAACTCTAAGATAAACATGCAGAAAAACTCTAAGAAAAACATATGAAGCCATTAAGTAGAAAAAAATACTTGGGAACCGAAACTGTACCTTTGCAAAGAAGAAGAAGAACGAGTTGAAGAAAGAAGAAATCAGAAGAGAACAAGAATGAGTTGAACAATCTGTGAAGAAGAAGAACTAAGAGAATAAGAAGAAGAAAAAATGAAGAAGAACGTTCATGAAGACAAACAGAAATTGGGAAATTAGGTTTTCATAAAAAATGGGTTGGCCCGCGGTTGGCCCTTTCATAACCCAAAATGAATGAGGGCTAAAAAAAGAGGGTTGAAAATGGCCCTATTATTTGGGGGCTAAAAAATGGCGGGGCTGAAAATGAGGGTTAAAAGGGTGGCCCAATGGTTTGGGGCCTATTTGACAGCTCTATGTAAGTGAGCTTGGGGTGGAAGATCCTTGAGGACCCCTTATCCTACTAAGATTTTTGTTTAGAGATCTCACCCCACGTTTGGGGCACCATTTCAAGTTCAGGTAATGCGGGGGTTGAGTCCTCTAGCGGCAGGAGGCCGGAGCTTAGCTGATTTATATGCTGGATTATGTATGTTGCTTTTATGCCATTAGCTTCATTCTGCTTTATGATTATAATGTTATTGTTAAGACTACTGTTGGGCTTGTTGCCTTATTTGGTGAGGATGGGGATTGTCCATGCCACGTGGCTTGATTTTATGCTTTTAGATTTGAGTTGTATAATTGTATCAGGATATTTTCCGGTCTACATGTTGTAGTTCCGTGACTTTGATACTCACTTGTTTATGATATGAGGTTATTCAGTGTAGATAGTGGTCTTTTGCAATTTACATACAGGCAATGTTTTGGAAATGAATTAAGTAATTCAACTTGGTTTATGATAATGACGTCATAATTGAAATGAAAAAGTTATTCCGCAAATTTAATTAAGTGTGGCTTAATACGATGACATGTTAACAAATCGGGTATACACGGGGTGTTACATACTTCATCTCAATGCCCCACAACTCAATCATACCATCGCAACCATGTTATTTCACAAAGTTATCAATATCAACTCCAATTTTCACTAAGTTAAAATTTCCAAATCACAATAATTTTTATTGCATCAATCATCATCATTTATCATTCTAAGCATTTAATCTCAAAGGAGACATACCATTGAATGCCCCTAACTACCACCACTCAACATACATAACCAAAAAACCCCATCCATTTTATTATCTCCATTAAAACTTAAAGAGAGTGAGAAAACTTACCACCAATAGCTTCCTAGGGTCCAAGGAATGAATCAACACAAATGGCACCAAAAATTATCCAAAATCCTTCAAGATTCGTAGCTGATTTTGGGGTGTATCTCCTTCCATAATGCTCCCCGCAAGATGCACTCTACATGAAAGTCATTTACAAGAGGGTGGGGAACAACTTTATAGTTGGGAGTTTCTCCTAAAAGTGGCTAGAAAAAGAGGTGCAAAATCAAAGCTTCAAAACCCTCTCCAATGGTGAAGGTGCACGACGGGAAGGAGAAAGGAAGGAGAGGGAAATTCAGAAAATTGTGACCCTTTTGGCACTTTCGTCACTTAAATCTCTTAAGTGCGTTCCACACGTCAATTAATTTTCTTAAATCATCCATTTTAACCCACAAATTCATAACCTACGTATTTTTCTCATTCACGTCATATTTTTACTTCCTAAAAATACTGATCATATTTTCACGCTTATTGGTACAATTATACTGCAATATTTTACACCAGTAAAATCACTATTCCACAATTTTTCCAAAACTTACCTATCCACTTGATTTTTCGTTCTGAATCCATTTCCGGCATTATTTTTATCATTTGATGTCTTATACTCAATTTTTCTTGCCTAGGGTTACGTGTTTGGTAAATTACTATTTTCACTCATCCTGCCCCTTAATTCATATTTTCACATATTATGATACATTTAGAAGTATGAGGTGTTCTAGGAATCATTGTTCCATTGATTAGACACTTCTTCCTAATCATTATTCTTCATTTAAATCATATTGTTTGCATCATTCTTGTCTTATTGATCATAAATACTCTTTGAGTTTTATTCTTATGAGAGTGTCAACACCCATAGTTCTTCAACTTGTATAATCTCTATTTTGAGAGTGCTTAGCTATTGTTAAACACATCTATTTGATTTCTTGAATAGTTAGTGGAGTGAACCCTTTACAGTTGAGAGGTCACCAAATTCCTAAGAAAATTTGGAATGAAACATTGTAAGGTATCAAGAGCCCGAAGTCTTGAAAGGTTGTAGTGGTTTGTTAAGCACCCTCAAGCTTGATAGCTAGTGAAAAAGTTCGATCGAGCGGCTTCAGTCTGCATGCAAGTCACGGTGGTGGTGACCGAACCAAGATACATCTAGTTTGTAATTTCTCTAATCTTAAACTACATACTTTAATATTGAAATTGCATTTTTAGATTGTGTCTATCTATTTTCTTGCTTACTTTATTGATCACACACTTGCTCTCACACTTAGATTTTTCCTTGTTAAATCATTTTATTGAAGAAACGCTCTTTAAAATATCAAAGGAGACACTTTGCGAAAAGATTTTATAAAACTCAATTCACCCCTCTTTTGAGTATTGAAGCCATTTGTCTAACACCCTTCCATCACATACATTCATAATTAATTGCACAAGACCCTTAATATGTCAGTTACATTTAATCCACCAACAGATATATAACTACTACACCATGAAGCTCAAAATAATCATAATTACATTATCACTAGACTCAGCCCCAAAATGCTACATGAACAAACACAAGGCATGCTATATAACACTCACGCAATCCTACATTTTCATGCACTAAGTCTAGCATGCTAACTGAAATTCCAAAATCCAAAAGATGCCAAAATCTTGGTGCACTCCAATGGCTCTACTCTATATCATCCTATAAGCTTTTCGCCCAACACTCATGCACCATTAGATGAACCTAAAACATTTCCCCATAACACAAGGTGAGACACACGAATATATCTCAGTAACCCAAAGGTTTTGGACGATCACTCTGCTCAATAGCTCACGCAGATGTACAAAGCAATAATACAGATATAAATGAAACATGCAAAAACATCACGACACTATGACATACGACAATCTCAATTGGGTTCACATCCAAGAATATATCCCCGGGATATAAATCAAGGCACCCAACTATAACTCCCGAGACATTTCTAGAGTACTCCTCAACGGATAACAACTCTGGCCCCTGGCCAACAGGAACTCCCTACAAAGGCCTCTCTAGTGGAAGTCCCCTACGGCAAATACGACAATCTATCTACTGGCCAGAGATACGGTATAAACACATATATACCAAACAATATCCATAATGCATGATTATGTTATAGCACATATTATTGCATCCAGCACTTCCAACCACTACCCCACTGGACATGGTGGAGCACATACGAGGATTAACCTCATTACCAAGGCATTACCTCTTTAATGCTCCCAAGCTAGGTAGCTTCAATCACAAGTTACCTCAAGCTTCAACTTTCAAAAGAAATGCCTACAACAAATGGTCATTTCAACAATTACCAAGTGCCACATGATAATTCAATTAGTTATCCAACCAATCACACAACCAAGTAAGTAAACATTTACCAAGTTCCTTTTGGTCAAAGACCAAAGGCAATCCACAAGCTCCAATTTTCAATATTCTAAGATTGTGCCCGAGGGAGGCAACCTACAATGATCACACACACATGATCATCAATCAACTTGTCCAATAAGTCACAATTTAAGACAACACAATGCCACCCCTCACACACACATATGGTTCAGCCATTAAGGACATAAATACCCAACCTTGTTATTAATTCTATTCAACCATCCTTATAGTTTCCTTAGCCACCTACAACATCATATCAACCCACAACTCCCTCAAATCCTAACTTAGCATAATTTTCCTCCGTTTTTCTCTATATGGCCGAATGTTAGGCATCCAAGTGGCTAGGGAATATTCTTGTATCTTTAAGGTCCAAGGTGTGTACTTAGACCTACATTAGTTGATTCAAACACCCACCACATCAACTCATCAAGGCAAACACCAACTTGCACAATTTTTTCCTAAAATCACCTATATAGCCGAATGTACATCATCAACAAGTCAGGGATTTCTCTCTCAATCCACATGCGTTAAACTCTCATACAATCTAATTATCAATTATTCGAATCATCAATAACTCAATTACCCAATTCTCCAACAACTTATTTTTCAAGAACCATGTTCATCCATGAAATTTTTCTAAGTTAAACAAACTTTTTCACAAGAACTTTTATAGGTTCCATCATCATTAATCATCATTCTAAGCAACATTTATCAAAGACACAAAGTCATTTGAGGCCTCCAACCACCCAAACTCATAAACACATAAACCTAGGTCTTCAATTTTTTTATCTCAATAAAAATCCAATAAAAGATGTGGAAACTTACCACAAATCAATGCTAAAGACTCCTATGAATGTTCCTCAAGCAACCGCTCAAGCAACAAGCACCATTGGCTTCATCTCCATCAAATTTTCGCATGCTTCAAGAGGAAATATCTCAAAATGTATGGGCTTTCAAGAGGAATAGAGGTGTGGGTTGAGTTCACAAGGTTAATTACTTAAATTTTCATGTAAGGTTTGAGTGGATTTGATGAAGAAATGGAAGAGAACTCTCTTGCCCTTTCCTTCCTTGATGGCCGCGGGTTTTGGGTGCTTGGAGGGGGAAGAAGATGCATGAATAGTGCTAAGCACGTGTCTTAAGTTGTTCAAGTGGGGTGGTCCCACATGCCACCTCACTCAATTAAAAATAATTCAAATTATCCACTTAACCCACTAATCTTCAATTAATTCATGAACTATCCATTAAATCAAAAATTTAACATTCACCAAAGTCCTTTGATTACCCTTGAACAGATGAATTCTGAGTTTTCCGATAATTTGGTGAAATTATTATTTTACCCCTATTGATGTACCATTGGCACGTTTTCCTAAACCCTAAAATTCATCAAATTGTACCAATAATTATATTTCTTGGTTTTAAGTACTTTTTCCAACATATATTCAATCCTAGAACACTAATCTCACTTTGCACGTTCTTCGGTGCAATTGGTCGCAGTATTGTATCCGACAAAAATATTATTCATCAATTTTCCAATAACTTGTCTAACACTCAATATTTCGTTTTGAATCTATTTCAAGTATTATTTTCATCATTTGATGTCTAATTCTATCATTTTACAATTTAGGGTTACGTATTTTTCGATTTACTGTTTTACCCTTCGTACGTATTTTGACCCAGAACTTAAAATTTTCACTAAACATCCTCTCTAACCCTCGATTTAATTATTAATATGTATTTTAAGTATGCAAGGTGTTATACCAAACATCTTATCTTGCCAATTCATGCCACAAAACACGTCTTGCCAAATTACTGCATGTTTCAAATATTTCTTACATAATATGACCTAAACATGAATACTAGGTCAAACTAGGTTCTCAAACCTTAAACTTACTTGAAACATACTTATTTACATTTGATACTAAACATTTTCCTGAAATCAACATCCTAGGTCATGTTTCCTTCCAATGGTCGAAGCTAATACCTAGAAATACAATAATTTTTCTTGCCCTCTTGCATCAATCAAATGCCTTAATCAACTTGAAGACATCCAATGTACAATAACCCATTAATTGACATGAAACCAAACTCAAAAATAACATTTACAAGCTCTTCTAAGCATGATGGCTGAATTCTACTAGTAAGATTATTATGTATTTTCCCAAACTTCACATAGCCACTTTTCACTCCAATCATCAATTTATCAAACATCAATCACGATTCAACTTACACATATGATCAAACAATTAGCTTGCATCATTTTAGACTAACATGGCAGAATTGTATCTTGAATTTTCGTCGACCACAAATTCTTTTTCTTAGCTATTTTATGTCTCATTCAATTTCAAATGAAAAAAATGACAACATCCATCAACAAAATATAGCAAACAATCATCATTACACTTCTTGAAAATCCAACGAAATCAAAGAAGATCTAAGTTGGTTTCTTGAAAACTAACCAACCAAATCCATGTTTCTTACCTTCAATGAACTCCCAATGACCTAGAGATTACTTCCCACCATTAAAACCATGAAAAAAATCCATCAAAACTCAATATCTAGCATGTAGGTCGCTGCACTCAAGGAAGGAGAACTAACTCAAAAAAGCTCCTCAAAGTGGAACTAAAGTTTTGGGGAGGTGGAAGAACTTCTTGCATCCTTCCCAACAAAAGATACCAAAACAAGTTTTAGAAGTAAGAAACCCACTACACCATAAATTCAAGTTAGATACACATAGAATAAGATTGGTTGCCGAGAAAATGGGGCATCAAAATTTCCCTCGTGTTTCTCAGAAACCAAAAAAAAAAAAAAAATACCATGTTGCCATAGAAATTGACACTAGCATCCAACATGTTTTTCTTTTGTTTTTAAATGGCTGAACCCAAAGCTGAAGCTTGTGAAATAAATAACATAAATGGAAATGAGTGTTTGAGAAATTGATGACAGTGTTTTCAGAGGCATTGTAACTGAAAGGAAGAGAAGGCATCAAATGCTCTAGCCTTCTTCCAGAAAGGGGAATAAGAAGAAAAACTGTAGAAAGGATACAAATTGGGAAGAGAAAGATGAAAAGAGATTAACCCAATGCATCAACCCCTTGTCATGCCTAATCCCACCTCTAGGCCTCATTAAATTATACATCATTTTAGGGCTTGTTTGATGAGATGTATAAGGCCTGATAATATAAGCTTATAGACATTATGACATTTTTAATTGTTTCGTGCGACCACCATATAGTATAAGTTTATTGTAATAGCCCATTGTACACCGGTATTGTTAACATTGATTATGATATTAAGCGCAGTTACAATCACGGCAGTTCATTTAAAAATATGAGTAAACTTTTTCCTTTTCATTACGTAAGCGTTTAAAATCAATAATAAAATGTAATGACATAACCTGTGATCATAACTGATATCTAAATGCAGAATAATTAAAATAAATGCCTGACTATCATACATGACTTAATTTAAGCCACTAGTGTTAGCATATGGGTGTCCTAGAAACAATCTTTTGATTAAATAAATGACACTAGATGTAGAACTTTGTTTGTCGCAAATAAAATAAAGCACTATTTATTCAGTTTCATATTGTGTCTCGATATTACTGTTAATATTATATGAATGAACTGGATAAACCCCTTGGAATAGAACAGATATCTCTTGAGTATCTGTGATGAGATCACGATCATGAGGATTCAAGGATATTGCATGTCTATTCCTAATTATATGTTCCTAGTCTAGAGACACTGAGTTTGGGGATCAGTGATCTCAAGTAAGACTAGTACGACTTATCTACTTGTATATGGATACAAGGTAAAGACCTCATGAGCTGCAGATATGGAGATATCTTAGCTAAAGTCGTGGGTGGACCTATAAGAGTATAGCTCGCACTGAACAGACCCAAAAAGAGACTCTATGAGGAAATCTCACAGATAGTGTCATTAGAGTAATCTCTTTATGTTTGGGTATGTCTTTCCTTAGACCAGAAGTTATTACCTAGACTGTGTTCTTGAAGGCATGTTTTGATTGTATGCCTCGTCTGCCTGAAACATGGAGACTAATAGGTATACTGTTGGGCGTGTCCTTAAAGGGCACAGGGCTAGGGTAATAAGCTGAAGGAATTCGTCAAATCTCTGTGAGAGATTAGGTTATCTGTAAACCGGAGAAATCGGGATGACATTTACAGGGACTCGGGAATCTATGCATAGTAAAAGAGATCATGAGATGATCTGCCTTTAGAGTCAGTAAATTGAAGATTCCCTATTTCGAATAAAGCTTACCCTAAACCGCAGGGGTTGGTACATTTCCTTACCCTAGGTTAATGGGAAGATAATCGAGACGAAGGGAAATACATACGGTAACCAAATATGTGCAATAGGATGATCAAGTCATTAATCTAACTAGTTCTGGGGCAACAAAGCATTGCTAGTGCTCTGTGTTGTCATTAATTGGGTTGTGGGCTTGTTGGGCCCAAGCCCAATTATGTCAGAAGCTAAGTTGGACCTAATGGGTCACACACTAACACCTTGTAGTCATGATGGACTAGCTTTAAAGGTATTGGACCTAATAATGGTTGTTAGCCCAAGAAGCTGTTTGGAAGCCCACCTAAATGGGTGGGTGGTGCATGGAGCTTAGTAATGGTCTTGGATAGTCCAAGCCATTACTAATTAATTTAATTAGTTAAATTAATAATCAAATATTTGAATTTCGAATTTTGAATTAGAAATTTGAAATTTGAATTTGGAATTTAAATTTCGAAATTCGAATTTTGAATTTGAAATTTGAAATTTGAAATTTGAATTTTGAAATTTGAAATTTGAATTTGGAATTTGAATTTTGAAATTCGAATTTTGAATTTGAAATTTGAAATTTGAAATTTTGAATTTGAATGTTTGAACGTTTGAATTCAAGTGTTTGAATTCGAATTTGAATTGGTTTTGAAAAGTTGTTTCATAACAAAAGGATAAGACAAGATCTTATTGGAGCATATTCCTTGGATGAAGAAGCATCTTTGGAGCACTTCCTTGGGCTGTTTGGTGCGCAAGTTTAAGTGATAAGGATGTCATCTTATCACTTAAAACAAAGCTCCATTCAGATTTGGTGGTTGAGGGAATCAGTGGGTGAGTTGATTCAAATTTTGAATGCAACTACTCAATATATTTGGACCCCTTCTAGGGCTGAATTATGCGCATGAAAAGTATACTATATGATAGTTTATGAATTTAAGTTTAAATTATTTTGAACTTAATTTAATGTGGATAAGATTGGAGGTTGATGGCAAAATTGGTTTTGCAACAGCTCCACCTTATCCTCACTGTTCCATGCGCAAACTTCAAAGTAGTTTGAAAGTTGGTTTTCATTTTGAATGATTTAAATTTCTCCTCCTCTCCAAGTGTGCGCATAACACTTGTTCCTCACCTTAGGGTTTTGAGAAAACCTAGCCAACTTTCCTCCGTCTATGCACCATTCTGTAGGGTAGTTCACTACACCTTTCCAAACAGAATACCTAGCCTCCACCTTCACCACTTGTGCGCATAGCAAGCCTCACTGTGGTGTTCATCTGGTGGCTTTCAAGAAAGGGTTCTTGCATCATTGACGAACGGTGGTGTGGATCACCATTAGAGGGTTTGAACCCTTCAAGCCTGACATCTGATCTCCCTGACTGATCAGGCCAAAAACAAGGTAACATCATGCTGTCTTAAAGCATGAACCTATGTGTGCATGTATGTTCCGCAGTAAAATTTTTGTTTTACACCTTACATGCATCGGCCTTCATAGGCCAGTTTACTTTCAAGTGGTATTAGAGCCCGGTTGCTTTACCATCGACGGGTGATGGTACCTTGTTTGTGAAAGGAGTTTTTCACGGTCAAAAATCTTTAAAGGGTTAAAGTTTAAATTCTGCATATGGATTTTGAATCACAAATCCTTTAAAGTGTTAAAGTTTTTGTTTTTATGAACATGTAAATTTGATTCTGTGTTCATAAAACATTATGCATCATGGTTTAGTTTCTTTTTCTTTATGAAAGTTTTAAAAGGAACACCCTTTTTGAAAGGGTAGATTCGACCATGGAGGGTACTAAGAGTACCTTGAATGATTTCTTATTTTTCTCCATGAATTGTGTCATGGTTAGATGCATGAAATTTTGTGACAAAATTTATCATATAGTCACCTATATGATTCGGCGATGAAGGAGTTTATGGCTACATGCATGGTTTAATTTTTTTTTCTTTGAGAAAGAATTAACAAAATTTGAATTAAAATTGTTTTTAAATTCGGCAAATGAGAAATTTAAGATTATGAATCTTGATGTTATTTTGATGTTTAAATGTTAAATGTCAAAATACATGTGAAAATGTTATGTGATAATATAATGTTTGTGTTTGCAAGTTTTGAACTTTTCAGGTACAAACAGGAAGGGGATGGTCATGGTGCCCGAATTTGAATTTTGAATTTTGAATTAATGTGTAATCGCGCCTTTTAATTTACAAGTGTATTTGTAATTTAAATTTTGTAATTTTGTCCCTCCAAAGATGTTATGGAGTTTCTTTAATTATTTGTAATTAGAGAAATAGGCTAGTGGCGTATAGAGGACAAGCGGCCGTTGCTTAAAGAAGCAAAAAGGACAAAAGCGCGAGCACCATGGCTATCTCAATATTAACTGTTTATATGCATGTATGATTAGAACGTCTAGTATGCATGAATTGGGCAAACCGCGTTTTGTATGGTTATTATGTTTGTCCAATAGCGACTAGTGTATACCGATAGATGTTTGACATAGGTAATGACTAGCATGATAACTTACAATATGCGTTTGATGGGACCTAATTAACCCCAAGATAAAAGGAACCCTTAAAAGGAATAAATAATTAAGCATATGATTACCTCCCACCACCAATGCTACTCAAAACTCTTCTACATAGTGGTGCTCCACAACTCAGTTGGGACCCACTATTTCGTTGGGCTAGAGTAGTGTTTGAAGTGTAAGACACTTAGGGTGCTGGTTTAATGCTTAACTAAGACATAAGTTGCAGGCACAGCCGGGCTTATGTGCTTAGGGTAATGGTGCTAGGTTGGTTGCATGAGATGCACCACTAAGTGACAAAGAGTTGTCAACCTAATGTTAAGAGAGGGTATGAGATACTGTTGATAAAGATCAACCCTTTATTTAAATTAATCTTGCGGTCTCAGACGGAGATTAAAATAAATAATCGCACTCTTAATCCCACTAAGGTAAAATCTAAAGTAGATTAACCCTAAGTCAAAAGGAAGGGTCATTGACTTAGTTAAAATAGTGGGAGGGGAAAATTATTTCAAGTCTTTAATAATTTGCTTTTAACTACATAACCGTATATTAACTAAAACTATCTTTACATCCTTTTCAGCTTATAGTATGACTAATCCACTGTCACTGCGTTCAATACTCGATACGAATAAACTGACGGGTTCAAATTTTATGGACTGGTATCGAAACCTAAGAATAGTTCTAAGGGCCGAAAAGATTGCCTACGTTTTAGATGCTGTAATACCCGTAGCTCCACGAGAAGGGGAAGAAGGGTTTGCGAAATTTGATTTTGTAACCCACCAACAGCACTTGGATGACAATGTGATGGCAGTATGCATCATGTTGGCATCCATGTCACCTGAACTGCAAAAGCAGCATGAGCATATGGATGCTCCCTCTATTATCGTACATCTCAAGGAGTTGTATGATATTAAAGGCAGGCATGAGAGGTAAGAGGCCTCAAGAGAACTGTTCTCTTGTAGGATGACTGAGAGCATGTCTGTTGGCAGCCATGTTCTCAAGATGATCGGGCTGATTGAGAAGCTAGGAAACCTAGGCTTCATCATGGATGCCGAGCTAAGTAATGACTTAGTCCTCACCTCACTTCCACCTTCCTTCAGTCAATTCATCATGAATTACAATATGCATGGGATGCAAGTGAGCTTGCCTGAGTTGTTAAGCATGTTAACAACAGCTGAAGTGTCTATCAAGAAGGATATGACACAGGCTCTTTTGATTGGTGGGCCTAGCAAGGCCAAGGGAAAGGGTAAGGAGCCTGCAAAAGGTGACCCCCTTAAGCCCAAAGGAAAATTCAAGAAGAAGAAGGGTAAGAAGGCACCTAAGGACAAGGGTGATGCTGAGTGCTTCCATTGTGGCAAGAAAGGCCACTGGAAGAGGAATTGTCCAAACTACCTGAACAATGTGAAGGACAAGAAGCATGGTGATGCTTCTGCCTCAGGTATTTTCATGATTGAGATAAATAATTCTTATGCTAATCCATCCTCATGGGTATTGGATACCGGATGTGGTTCTCATATTTGCAATATGTTGCAGGTACTTAGGAACCCAAGGAGATTGGATAGAAACGAGGTGGATCTCCGCGTTGGTAATGGAGCAAGAGTTGCTGCTCATTCAGTTGGAGATGCTGACCTTATTTTGCCTACGGGCCTTTTATTGCATTTGAATAATTGTCTTTATGTTCCGCATATTTCTAGAAACATTATTTCAATTTCTTGTTTAGAACAAGATGGTTATACTTTCAGTATTAGGGATGATACTTTTTCTATCATTATGAATGATATGGTTTACGGTACTACTTCTTTAATAAATGGATTGTATGTGTTGGAAATGGGAAATGAAGTGCTCAATATAGATGTGAAACGACCTAGAACGGATAATCAATCTTATCTTTGGCACTGTAGACTGGGGCACATAAATGAAACAATATTGTCTAGGATGCATAGAGATGGATACTTGGACTCCATGGATTTGGAATCCTATGGACAGTGTGAATCTTGTCTAGCTGGGAAAATGATTCGACAAAAGCCCAAAGGGCTTGAGAGTCATAGGGCTAGTGAGTTATTAGAACTCATTCATACCGATGTATGTGGCCCAATGTCTATTGAGGCTAGAGGTGGATATTCTTATTTCATTACCTTTACAGATGACAAATCAGGATTTGGGTATATATACCTAATGAGATATAAATCTGAAGCTTTTGAAAAGTTCAAAGAGTTTAGGAATGAAGTGGAGAAACAGCGTGGCAAGATGATTAAGATATTATGATCAGATCATGGTGGTGAATATTTGAGCCACGAGTTTCAGGGTTATCTGAGAGAAAATGGAATTCTCTCACAACTTACCGCTCCTTACACACCACACCAAAACGGTGTCTCCGAAAGGAGAAACAGGACCTTGTTAGACATGGTTAGGTCTATGATGAGTGAGACTCAACTTCCAAAATCGTTTTGGGGATATGCCTTAGACACAGCGGCATACCTTCTAAATAGGGTACCGTCTAAATCTGTTCAGACCACACCATATGAGATATGGAGTGGTAAGAGACCCAACCTGAGTTACCTCAGGGTATGGGGATCGCCAGCTTATGTCAAAGCGTTGACATCAGACAAGCTTAGTGCTAAAAGTACTAAATGTCTATTTGTGGGGTATCCTAAAGGTACTAAGGGATACTACTTCTACTCCATGGAAGAACACAAAGTGTTTGTGTCAAAGAATGTTGAGTTCCTTGAGAAGGATTTGATCTCTCAAGGAGGCAGTGGGAGTAAGATTGATCTTGAAGAAGTGCAAGATCCACAAGAACAGATTAAGGAACCCGAGTCTGCTCCGCAGGCGTCGTTCTCCAATGGAGAAGTAAACACACAACTCCGTAGATCTACGAGAGTCATCCATCCACCTGAGAGGTACGGGTTTGTGATTGAGAATCAGCAAACTGTTGAGGATGATGAACCAAGTAACTACGAAGAGGCGGTCAAAGATGTTGACTCCTCAAGATGGCTTGAAGCCATGGAATCTGAAATGGATTCGATGTATCAGAACAAGGTATGGACCTTGGTTCCTAAACCGCAAGGAATAGTTCCTATCGGTAATAAATGGGTCTTTAAAAGAAAGACTGATGCAGATGGCAACGTTCAGACTGAAAGTAAACTGGCCTTTGAAGGCCGATGCATGTAAGGTGTAAAAACAAAATTTTTTACTGCGGAACATACATGCACACATAGGTTCATGCTTTAAGACAGCATGATGTTACCTTGTTTTTGGCCTGATCAGTCAGGGAGATAAGATGTCAGGCTTGAAGGGTTCAAACCCTCTAATGGTGATCCACACCACCGTTCGTCAATGATGCAAGAACCCCTTCTTGAAAGCCACCAGATGAACACCACAGTGAGGCTTGCTATGCGCACAAGTGGTGAAGGTGGAGGCTAGGTATTCTGTTTGGAAAGGTGTAGTGAACTACCCTACGGAATAGTGCATCAGATGAAGGAGAGTTGGCTAGGTTTTCTTAACAAAACCCTAAGGTGAGGAACTAGTATATATGCGCACACCTTGATGAGAGGAGGAGAGAATTTAATTCATTCAAAATGAAAACCAACTTTCAAACACATTTGAAATTTGCGCATGGAATAGGGGAGGATAAGGTGGAGCTGTTGCAAAACCAATTTTGCCAACAACCTCCAATCTTATCCTCATGAAATTAAGTTCAAAATAATTTAAACTTAAATTCATAAACTATCATATAGTATACTTTTCATGCGCATAATTCAGCCCTAGAAGGGGTCCAAATATATTGAGTAGTTGCATTCAAAATATGAATCAACTCACCCACTGATTCCCTCAACCACCAAATCTGAATGGAGCTTTGTTTTAAGTGATAAGATGACATCCTTATCACTCAAATTTGCGCACCAAACAGCCCAAGGATGTGCTCCAAAGATGCTTCTTGATCCAAGAAATATGCTCCAATAAGATCCTGTCTTATCCTTTTGTTATGAAACAACTTTTCAAAGCCAATTCAAATTCGAATTCAAACACTTGAATTCGAATGTTCAAACATTCAAATTCAAAAATCAAAATTCAAAATTTCAAATTTCAAATTCAAAATTCGAATTTCAAAATTCAAATTCCAAATTCAAATTTCAAAATTCAAATTTCAAATTTCAAATTTCAAATTCAAAATTCGAATTTCGAAATTCAAATTCCAAATTCAAATTTCAAAATTCAAATTTCAAATTCCAAATTCGATATTCAAATATTTGATTATTAATTTAACTAATTAAATTAATTAGTAATGGCTTGGACTATCGAAACCCATTACTAAGCTCCATGCACCACCCACCCATTTAGGTGGGCTTCCAAACATCTTCTTAGGCTAACAACCATTATTAGGACCAATACCTTTAAAACTAGTCCATCATGACTACAAGGTGTTAGTGTGTGACCCATTAGGTCCAACTTAGCTTCTGACATAACTGGGCTTGGGCCCAACAAGCCCACAACCCAATTAATGACAACACAGAGCACTAGCAATGCTTTGTTACCCCAGAACTAGTCAGATTAATGACTTGATCATCCTATTACACATATTTGGTTACCGTATGTATTTCCCTTCGTCTCGGTTATCTTCCCATTAACCTAGGGTAAGGAAATGTATCAACCCCTGCGGTTTAGGGTAAGCTTTATTTGAAATAGGGAGTCTTCAATTTACTGACTCTAAAGGCAGATCATCTCATGATCTCTTTTACTATGCATAGATTCCCGAGTCCCTGTAAATGTCATCCCGATTTCTCCGGTTTACAGATAACCTAATCTCTCACAGAGATTTGACGAATTCCTTCAGCTTATCACCCTAGCCCTGTGCCCTTTAAGGACACGCCCAACAGTATACCTATGAGTCTCAATGTTTCAGGCAGACGAGGCATACAATCAAAACATGCCTTCAAGAACACGGTCTAGGTAATAACTTCTGGTCTAAGGAAAGATATACCCAAACATAAAGAGATTACTCTAATGACACTATCTGTGAGATTTCCTCATAGAGTCTCTTTTTGGGTCTGTTCAGTGCGAGCTATACTCTTATAGGTCCACCCACGACTTTAGCTAAGATATCTCCATATCTGCAGCTCATGAGGTCTTTACCTTGTATCTATATACAAGTAGATAAGTCGTACTAGTCTTACTCGAGATCACTGATCCCCAAACTCAGTGTCTCTAGACTAGGAACATATAATTAGGAATAGACATGCAATATCCTTGAATCCTCATGATCATGATCTCATCACAGATACTCAAGAGATACCTGTTCTATTCCATGGGGTTTATCCACTTCGTTCATATAATATTAACAGTAATATCGAGACACAATATGAAACTGAATAAATAGTGCTTTTATTTATTTGCGACAAACAAAGTTCTACATCTAGTATCCTTTATTTAATCAAAAGATTGTCTCTATGACACCCATATGCTATCACAGACCTACAAAGCTAGGTTGGTGGCGAAAGGGTATCGTCAAAGACAAGGAGTTGACTATGATGAAACTTTCTCACCAGTTGCCATGATCAAATCTATTAGGATCATGCTTGCAATAGCAGCATACCACGACTATGAAATTTGGCAAATGGATGTCAAGACCGCCTTCTTGAATGGGTTCTTGAAGGAGGAAGTGTACATGACACAACCTGAAGGCTTTGAAATCAAAGATCAGGAGCATATGGTATGCAAACTACAAAGGTCAATATATGGGCTAAAGCAAGCATCAAGGAGTTGGAATATACGTTTTGATGAAGTCGTTAAGAGTCACAGTTTTATCAAGAACGAGGATGAACCTTGTGTTTAAAGAAAGGTTAGTGGGAGTAATGTCGTCTTCCTAGTGCTCTATGTAGATGACATATTGCTAATAGGAAATGACATCCCCACATTAAAAATAACGAAAGAGTGGCTTTCAGAAAACTTTACCATGAAGGATTTGGGAGAGGCAGCCTTTATACTTGGTATAAAGATCTATAGAGATAGATCCAAGAGGCTGCTGGGTTTATCTCAATCCACGTACGTTGACAAGATGCTAAAGAGGTTTAGCATGGAAGGTCGAAAAGGGGTTTTCTTCTTGTCAGTCATGGGGTGCGCCTATCAAGGGCTATGTGTCCTAAGTCACAGCCTGAGAAGGATCGCATGAGTGGAATTCCATACGCTTCGGCTATTGGATCCATCATGTATGTCATGATATGTACGAGACCAGATGTCTCATATGCTTTAAGCATTACGAGCAGATACCAGTCAGACTCTGGAGAGGGTCACTGGACGGCAGTCAAAACCATCCTTAAATACTTAAGAAGAACTAAGGATGCGTTTCTGGTCTATGGTGGGGTTAATGAGTTAACAGTGAAAGGGTTCACTGATGCCAACTTTCAGAGTGACAAAGATGACTACAAGTCACAGTCAGGATTCGTATTCACCTTAAATGGTGGGGCAGTGTCTTGGAAAAGTTCCAAGCAGGAGACAACAGCAGATTCAACGACAGAGGCTGAATACATAGCTGCTTCAGAAGCAGCTAAGGAGGCAGTGTGGATCAAGAAGTTCGTAAATGAACTAAGGGTGGTTCCAAGCATGGATGAGCCCATACAGTTGCTTTGCGACAACACAGGAGCCATTGCGCAGTCAAAGGAACCTAGGTCTCATCAAAGATCTAAACACGTGCTCCGCAGATATCATTTGATTAGAGAAATCATTGATAGGAATGATGTAAAAATGGATTATGTTCCCACAGACGATAACCTGGCCGATTCTCTGACAAAGGATGTTTCTCAGAGAAAACATGATAGTCATTATGAGGCTTTGGGTATACGACTTAGGTCTGATTGGCTCTAGGCCAAGTGGGAGCTTGTTAGCATATGGATGTCCTAGAGACAATCTTTTGATTAAATAAAGGACACTAGATGTAGAACTTTATTTGTCGCAAATAAATAAAGCACTATTTATTCAGTTTCATATTGTGTCTCGATATTACTGTTAATATTATATGAACGAACTGGATAAACCCCTTGGAATAGAACATATATCTCTTGAGTATCTGTGATGAGATCACGATCATGAGGATTCAAGGATATTGCATGTCTATTCCTAATTATATGTTCCTAGTCTAGAGACACTGAGTTTGGGGATCAGTGATCTCGAGTAAGACTAGTACGACTTATCTTCTTGTATATGGATACAAGGTAAAGACCTCATGAGCTGCAGATATGGAGATATCTTAGCTAAAGTCGTGGGTGGACCTATAAGAGTATAGCTCGCACTGAACAGACGCAAAAAGAGACTCTATGAGGAAATCTCACAGATAGTGTCATTAGAGTAATCTCTTTATGTTTGGGTATGTCTTTCCTTAGACCAGAAGTCATTACCTAGACTGTGTTCTTGAAGGCATGTTTTGATTGTATGCCTCGTCTGCCTGAATCATGGAGACTCATAGGTATACTGTTGGGCGTGTCCTTAAAGGGCACAGGGCTAGGGTAATAAGCTGAAGGAATTCGTCAAATCTCTGTGAGAGATTAGGTTATCTGTAAACCGGAGAAATCAGGATGACATTTACAGGGACTCGGGAATCTATGCATAGTAAAAGAGATCATGAGATGATCTGCCTTTAGAGTCAGTAAATTGAAGATTCCCTATTTCGAATAAAGCTTACCCTAAACCGCAGGGGTTGATACATTTCCTTACCCTAGGTTAATGGGAAGATAACCGAGACGAAGGGAAATACATACTGTAACCAAATATGTGCAATAGGATGATCAAGTCATTAATCTGACTAGTTCTGTGGCAACAAAGCATTGCTAGTGCTCTGTGTTGTCATTAATTGGGTTGTGGGCTTGTTGGGCCCAAGCCCAGTTATGTCAGAAGCTAAGTTGGACCTAATGGGTCACACACTAACACCTTGTAGTCATGATAGACTAGCTTTAAAGGTATTGGGCCTAATAATGGTTGTTAGCCCAAGAAGCTGTTTGGAAGCCCACCTAAATGGGTGGGTGGTGCATGGAGCTTAGTAATGGTCTTGGATAGTCCAAGCCATTACTAATTAATTTAATTAGTTAAATTAATAATCAAATATTTGAATTTCGAATTTTGAATTGGAAATTTGAATTTTGAAATTTGAATTTGGAATTGAAATTTCGAAATTCGAATTTTGAATTTGAAATTTGAAATTTGAAATTTGAATTTGGAATTTGAATTTGGAAATTCGAATTTTGAATTTGAAATTTGAAATTTGAAATTTTGAATTTTGAATTTTGAATTTGAATGTTTGAACGTTTGAATTCAAGTGTTGGAATTCGAATTTGAATTGGTTTTGAAAAGTTGTTTCATAACAAAAGGATAAGACATGATCTTATTGAAGCATATTCCTTGGATCAAGACGCATCTTTGGAGCACTTCCTTGGGCTGTTTGGTGCGCAAGTTTAAGTGATAAGGATGTCATCTTATCACTTAAAACAAAGCTCCATTCAGATTTGGTGGTTGAGGGAATCAGTGGGTGAGTTGATTCAAATTTTGAATGCAACTACTCAATATATTTGGACCCCTTCTAGGGCTGAATTATGCGCATGAAAAGTATACTATATGATAGTTTATGAATTTAAGTTTAAATTATTTTGAACTTAATTTCATGTGGATAAGATTGGAGGTTGTTGGCAAAATTGGTTTTGCAACAGCTCCACCTTATCTTAACTGTTCCATGCGCAAACTTCAAAGTAGTTTGAAAGTTGGTTTTCATTTTGAATGATTTAAATCTCTCCTCCTCTCCAAGTGTGCGCATAACACTTGTTCCTCACCTTAGGGTTTTGAGAAAACCTAGCCAACTCTCCTCCGTCTATGCACCATTCTGTAGGGTAGTTCACTACACCTTTCCAAACAGAATACCTAGCCTCCACCTTCACCACTTGTGCGCATAGCAAGCCTCACTGTGGTGTTCATCTGGTGGCTTTCAAGAAAGGGTTCTTGCATCATTGACGAACGGTGGTGTGGATCACCATTAGAGGGTTTGAACCCTTCAAGCCTGACATCTGATCTCCCTGACTGATCAGGCCAAAAACAAGGTAACATCATGCTGTCTTAAAGCATGAACCTATGTGTGCATGTATGTTCCGCAGTAAAAATTTTGTTTTACACCTTACATGCATCGGCCTTCATAGGCCAGTTTACTTTCAACTAGGGGGTTCCCATAAACCCACTTAGCATAAATCTCACTTTTGGGTTTTTCTACAACTGAACATGCTTCAGCCTTTTGGACACTGTGTGGAATATCCATGCTATGAACCTTTCATATTTTAGTATGTTGTTCTAGACTTAATTACCTTTCCAACAAGGTATCACACGCCTCATAAAGTTCTCATTTTCTCCGATTATTGCCATTTGAAGTTGGACAAGTAAAACTGCCAGCCAACCCAAAACATGGCACCAAACATACCTCACCATTTCTGCGATTATGGGCAAACCACTCAACCAATTGCTCTCAAATTTTTATACAGCAAACTAGAGACACCTTAAGATTTAATTTTACATATCATCAGCCTAATTTGAGTGAGAATTGAGGGAGAAATAATTTTTTCAGAACAGGAACCCGCTGTGCAGGGCCCTTTGGGCAGTCTCCACTCAAACACACCTATAGGTCACTACACAGCTTCAATTGTATGGAACTTCTCAATTGGACTTCTGTAGAGGGAGATATGCTCTCCTAAAGTCAGCCTAAAAATTGCCATTTTAGTATAAATTTTGACGGCATCTCCTTTGTTTATTTATCCTATCCCACTTTATCAAAAGTGTATTTTGAAGCCTCAAGGGTACCTAATAGACAAGGGTGGCACATAAAGTCCAAATTTTCCTTGGTACTCTTACAATCCATAACAATTAACAATATTTTCATCAATTTACAATTCATTACTTAACTTTATAACAACTTAAACTCATTACAATCACATTATCCAATTGCATGTATTCTTAACAATAGGCATATAAATCATAACCTAAAATAGGCCTATTGCCCTTTCATCACATACATGTTTTACAATATTACACAAGGTCCTTGATTATCAAATTACAATTCTCCAATTGGTAAATATAACTACAATGAAATACCTCAAAATACAACTATAACACCTCACAATTCTAAATTAAGTAATTAAAGTATTAAGTGAGTAATTAAGTGATGTATTAGTGAAAATCCCAAAGGATATGCCAAAATACAAAGAAAGGGTAAAACGGTAATTAGCCAACACGCAACCCTAGGAAGATAAAAATTGAGCAGAAGCTCTCAGATGATAAAAATAAGCTGGAAATGGATTCAGAATGAAAAATTGAGTGGACAGGAAAGTTTCGGAAAAATCAGTGAATAATGTTTTTTGCGGGTAAAAATACTGCAGTCAGATTGCACTGTAAAATGTGCCAGTGGAATTTTGAGCTCTAGGTTTCAAATATGATTTATAAATGGTTTATAGAGTTAGGAAATATGATTTCTGGAAATATTTGATGGAATTAAGTCAGTTTTGTGAAGCATGCCAATGGCGCGCGCAATAGCGTAAAACAGTATTTTCCCCGAATGACCGGAAAACTCCGGATTCATCTGAGTGAGTATAATTAAAGGAGATTAGTTAATGTTAAAAATTAGAATTTCTAAATAAGTTTTGAATTTACGGACGTTTAGTGAAATCGGAGAGAAATTCAGATGAGTTTTAAATCGCGTGGGACCCGCTCCCACTTAAAATCACTTAAAACACCCCAAGTCACTATTCATCATCACTTCCCTCCTCCTTCATGAAGAAACCCGCAGCCAAAACCCCATTTCCCCTTCAAAATTCATTTCCCCTTCAAAATTCATTTCCTTATAACTCCATCAATTCTTAACCAAATCAAGCGATTCTTGTGTTGAAATTTGTTGGAAACAACCTTCCAAACACATTGGTACCACTCTTGAGCCGTGAAATTGTGTGTGTGAGGAGATCTTGGCCATTTTCAGTTGCGGTTTTGGTGAGGAAAGTTAAGTTCTTGGAGCTTTTAAATGCTCCAATGGTGGAGTATGCTTAGGAGGAGTCTTGTACCTACCATTTGGGTGAGTTATTTCAACATTTCATTGGTTGATTTTTGAGTTTTGATTATTGACCCTAAAGAGGGATTTTGTGATATGTTGTGTTAGAGAGCTCAATTGGAAAATGTTTATTAGATGATAATGTCTAAGAATGATGTATTAATGCTAGAAATGCAATGAAAATTTTAAGCGAAAAAAAGTGAATTTTAACTTAGAAAGATTTAGTGCATGAAATGGATTTTTGAGTTTTGTGTTAATGTGTGGTATAGTGAATTGTAGTGTGATTATATGATGATATGAAGTGATTATGTGAGTTGTGGACCATAGGAATTGAGTGGAAATCCTTGGTTTGGCTAACAAAGAATTCGGCCATTTATGTATAAGTGAGTAAATTAATGTTTTGGAAAACTTTGGTGTTGTGTTGTGTGATGAAAAAGTCATTAGATGGGTTGTGTGGTGATTGGCATGTGGAAGGATCAATGTAAAAATAATAAGTGTTGAAAGTGGAAAAATGTGCCTAAAGTGTAATATTTCGAAAAACGTTGTGTAAAAGTCGTAAAACAGAAAAACGACGATTGACTAGCCTTTGGGTAACCTAAGTGAGTGTAATAAAATGAGAAAGAAAATTTAGAAAAATAAAACCTAAATTAAGACTATGATGGCCGAACCCTCCATGGTGTGAGGTGAGGATTTGACGTTTTCGCGTTTTGACGTATTTTGACTGAAATTGACGGCTATACATGGTTGTATAGGTTGCCGTACGTGGATTTAAAATCGGAACAGTGAAACAGTGGATTTCCCGTGGTCCTGGACCAAGTGGATTGAGGTAAGTGATGTGATTTACACATGCTATTTTGAAATTCAAGTGTGGTTTAAAGTTCTAAGTGTGTGGAATTGACCTCTATGTAGGCATTCCCTGCGTATCAAGCTATAAGTGGAGTTTCTGCGGAGCTTAGTGGACGAATAAAAAGAAATGTAACCTCTTGGTACTGGGGCTTGTTCCCCTTTTGTGTTCCACCTTGCTAGTTGATGGCAACGGTAGGAAGTGTGTATGAGTAATGTAGAACAGCATGAGCATGCATATGCATTATCACAGTGGGTACTTATGTACCAGATCTCTGGCCAGTAGATATTTTTAGCCTTCGGGCAAGTGTTTCCAGACTGCCACTGGATAGGTCTCCGAGAGGGAGTTCCAGTTGACCCAGGGTCGTGGTGTGTTATCCGGATAGGAGCACACTAGGTAGTCTCGGGTGTATATGGTTGGAAGGGGTACCTTGGTGGGTTGTTCTCTGAACACGCCAGGGGTAGTACCCATAGGCGTATAGCCGAGGACATGGCGTGGTATTGGTAGCTACCATCCCGCATGTCGTAGTTGTTTCTGATATTTCCCCCTTTCTCTAAATCCCTTGCTTTATCCCATTTTATAACAATGATGGTGTTTTATATTATTGATATACATCGAAGTGAACCATTGGGCGGAATTTTCTCCAGAACCTCTTGGTTACTGAGATATATCCGTATATCTCACCCCGTCTCGGGGCATTTATTTCAGGATGTACCAGTGGATATGGAGCAGCGGGCAAGAAGCCCGCATGATGATGAGTGGAGTAGTGATGCATATTTCGCTTCAGTGTATTATATTTGTCATTTTAGTTATGATTTCATTTGTTAAGTAAAGTTGAAATAGGTGGATTATTGTAAATTGAAGTTAAAGTGTAAGTGTAATTGTAATTCAGTATTGTAAATATACCATGTATGCTTAGTATGATGGAAGGGCTTTAGGCCTATTTTAGGTTTATGATTATCTGTATGATGATTTATGCATGAAATTGAAAGTTAATGATTGAAACTATAAAGAATTGAAAGTGAACTGCTTATGTTTTAAGTGTAAATTGGATTGAGTTGTAAGTGCCCCAAGGCGTTGTTGGTCCTTGTGTGTGCCACCCATTGGATTTTGCTGGATTTCAGGTATAATGGTAGTGTTAAACAGCTTATGCAAAATTGGGGATTTTAGGAAATACAAAGGAAACTCTGGCGAATTTTCTGTAGAATTGGCAGTTTTTGGGTGAACTTCGGGAGAGCGTATCTCTCTCCATAGTGGTCCGATTGGGACGTGCCATACTCCATTTTGAAGCTTAAGATGTCCCCTACGTTGTGTCAAAATCCTAGAATCATTGGTGGTGTGCGCAGCCCATGGTGGCTGATGGCACAAACTGCCCTGTTTTGGCCAGTACCAGTGGGCAGATTCGGGTCTGTGTTGGGAAATTAATTCCCGCTTTGTTACTTGGCCAAATTAAGCATACGATATATCAAATCGAAGTTTGAGGTGTCTAGTTTATGGTGTAAAAGTTTGAGAGACAGTGGCTGGGCGGTTAGGTGCAGTTTATTCCGTGAAGATTGGAGGTTTTAGGCTGTTTTGGAGTTGGTGGGCAATATTGTTTGTCCAACTTAAACGGCGATTACCGGAGCTCACGAGCTCGGAATCGAGTGTGTGATAGCTTGTTAGAAAGGTAATTGAATAAGGAAAAAGGATAACCTAGAGTCTAGGTTTGGATTCTTGTTTTGTGTTTGCAGACAAATAAATCAGTGAATCTGGTTAAGATGGTAAAAACGTAAAAGTAAGGAATTGGCTAAGTGGGTTTATGGGAACCCCTTAGTATCTTGTATGTGATAAAATAAAGTGTATGAATAGTTTAAGTAAGTATTCCGCTAGTGTTCCAGTTACGATCACAGATTTTAATCGGAAAAAGTTTATTCGCATTTTTATAAATGAATCGCTGTGATTGTAACTGCGCTTAATATCATAATTAATGTTAACAATACCGGTGTACAACGGGCTGTTACAACAACAAAATACATAATCAACTAGACGTAGCCAAAATGAAGCATGAACAAATATGACATGATACATATCCATAATGCACTATACAATGTTCATGCTCTAAGTCTAGCATATGACAAATGTGGCCTCAAAATGCAAAATGCTCTCCAACTCCATAAGCTCAACCTGTGGGTTTCTTGCCCATAGCTCTAGCCTCGCTACAACCACCTCAAATGATTCCTCAAATGCGAGGGTGGGATATACAAATATATCTCAGTAATCCAGAGGTTCTGAAGATCACTCTGCCCCATGGCTCACTCAGATGTAAATGTACAACAATGAGTCATAACAACCAAAAAGGAATATAGCAAGGGAATTAAAGAAGTAGGAATGCATGGGGAGAAAACATACGATGAAGCTGGAATGGTCATAGCCAAAACCATGCAACATCTAGCCTATTAGCCTCGGCATATAGCTTACGGGCTCTTTGAAAGTAAAATGGCCTTGAAGGCCGATGCATGTCAGAAGGAAAAACAATTTTTTTCTCAAGCAGAATTACACATGCAATCAAGATTTATGCTTTAAGACAACATGATGTACCTTGTTCGAGATTCAAAACTCCAAGGTGATCAGTGTCAGGTTTGAAGGGTTCAAACCCTCTAACATTGATCCACGCCACCCCATGTCAAGATGCAAGAACTCTTCTTAAAGAGCCACCAATTGATCACCACAAAAAGCTTGCTAGGCATCCAATGTGTGAAGGAGGAGGTTAGGTAAAGGTGTTTAGAAGAGTGGAATTTTCAGCATGAAAACTTCACAAAAGTGGGGCATGGATGCTGTTAGAAAAGGCTAGGTTATTTTGTGAAACCTTAAGGAGAACCTCTCCAAATATGCGCATAAGAGAGTGAGAGAATGAGCTTCAATCAAATCAGATTTTCCCCCAAAAATCTCACTTAAAGTGGCGCACAACCAAGGGAGAAAAAGGTGGAGTTCTTGCAATTCAAAATTCCCAACAATCTACCTTTGAATCCTCATGAGACTATGTCTTATCCTAGTCAAAATTCTGACCTAATGGCCATCATATGGCCAGCCATATGTGTACCCCATTCAGCCCAAGAAACTGTCCAGATTCGTTGAGTAGTTGCATTCAAACTTGAACCAACTAGCTCACTGGTTCTCTCAACAAACCAAATCTGATTTGGAGCTTATTGGGTTGATAAGATAACACTCATAACAACCAAAGTGGTGCCCCAAATTCAGCCTTGGATGAGATCAAAGATCTTCTCTTGATACTAGGGATTTGTTCCAACAAGATCTTATCTTATCTTTTTGTTATGAAATAACTTTTCATAGCCAATTCAAATTCGAATTCAAACATTTAAATTCAAAATTCAAATTCAAAATTTAAATTCTAAACTTAAGTACTTGATAATTAATTTAACTAATTAAATTAATTAGTAATGTCTTGGACCATCCAAACCCATTAACCATGATCCATGCGCCCTTTCCCTTTTAGGTGGGCTTCCGAACTTGTTCTTGGGCTAACAACCATTATTAGGCCCAATACCTTTAACGCTATATCATCATGATAATAAGATGTTAGTGTGTGACCCATAAGGCCCAACATAGCCACTAACATAAATGGGCTTGGGCCCAACAAGCCCACAACCCATCTAATGACAACATAAAGCACTAGCAATGCTTTGTTGACACAGAGCTAGTTAAGTTTAATGACATGATCATCCTATTACATATATTTGGTTGCCGTATGTATTTCCTTTCGTCTCGGTTACCTTCCCATTAAACCTAGGGTAAGGAAACGTATCAACCCTTGCGGTTTAGGGTAAGCTTTATTCGAAATGGGGAATCTTCAATTTACTGACTATAAAGGCAGATCATCTCATGATCTCTTTTACTATGCATAGATTCCCGAGTCCCTATAAATGTCATCCCAATTTATCCGGTTTACAGATAACATAATCTCTCACAGAGATTTGACGAATTCCTTCAGCTCATAACCCTAGCCCTGTGCTCTTTCAGGACAAGCCCAAAAGTATACCTATGAGTCTCCATGTGTAACATCCCACGTAAATTGAGGAAAATGCATAAAATACCCTAAGGCATAGAAGGCTTGTGTGGATATTCGAGTTAGATATATATATATATATATATATATATATATATATATATATATATATATATATATATATATATTAATTAATTGATTTGTCATGATAAGAGAAGATTTAATTTAGGCATGTAAAACATTAGTAAAAATTATGAAAGGATAAATTATATCAACCTAGAGAAAAAATTAAAGATACTAATGAAAACTTAGGAACCTATGATTTCTTGGACTAGTAATTATGTAGTCCTCCATTGGGCTTAATTATTCTGATCCCTAAATATTATTAGGCTGAAGCTTAGGGCCATGAGGAGAGCTTTTGATGCAGCCCAAAACCTTGTTAGCAACATCACTTACTAAGGATCCTTAGGGGGCATCCCTTTATTGGATGAAAATCTCCACATGTCCACTTCATCCTTTCCTATTTAGCTTTGTCTTGTGCGCTAGGGCCTAAAAATAAGGCTGAAAACTTGTTTGTCTTTTTCTCAAAAGATGTCAGCATCATTTCCCCTTCACATGCGCATAGGTGGTCAAAAAGAAGGCTGATAACTTGCTGCACTTTCCTTACAATTTCTGAATTAAACCATGCAACCAATGAGCACAAAAAAGGGCAGCCTGCATGTTACTTGTTTGGGCAAAAAATTCTGCACCCAACCTGCCCTCCTATGCGCTGTAAGAGAGTGACCTTACTAGTGCTTTACATCCTTCATTTTCCTTCTATTTTTATGCGCTGATGTTGGGTGGAGACAAGTTAGAAAATTTGCAACCTTTCTTCCTTATGTCCTTGCTAGGCCGTGAGTTGTAGCTCCAAGAAGGTCCTGCAAAAAAAAAAAAATCTCTAAACAATCTCACCTTTTCCCTCCACAAACCGTGACCACCTCCTCCAAAGCTCACAACCTAGTGGTTTCCTCATTATCCATCCTCTCCTCCTTGCATCCTAAAACCGAGAGCTCCATGGACATGCAGTGAGATCAGTAAACGTTTACCTTCTTCTTCTTTGGTTGCTGAAAACCATTTTAGTAGGTGAGTATTCCTCTTTCTCCTTGTTTTTTCCTACCCTTGGTTTGGTCACCATGAACTGTTCCTTTGTTTAAATAAGAATCTGAGTTGGTTTATCCTTGTATCCGTCGTATGTGTTGGGCTAGAGTTCGTGGAACGTTGGAAGGAAGGAGCCGAACCCTTGTCCGTTTAAACAGCCAAGAAACCGTAAGTAAATTTAGATCCCCTTGTGTTCTGCTGTTTGGTTCTAGAGTAGCTTAGGAAGGATGGATTATTTTGTTGAAAATCCTATACTATTTTATTAAGAAAAATATTGTTGTATTCTCCTGAAAATGTTGCTGTAAAAAGGATTTTCTGCTCATTGTTTTATTAAGAAAAATGTTGTTGTATTCTACTGAAAAACGTTGTTGTAAAAGGATTTTCCGCTCACTGTTTTATTAAGAAAAATGATGTTGTATTCTGCTAAAAAATGTTGCTATAAAAGGATTTTCTGCTCACTGTTTTATTAAGAAAAACATTGTTGTTTTCTGCTCACTGTTTTGCTGAAAAATGTTGCTGTAAAATGATTTTCTGCTCACTATTTCTAGTGAGGAAAATGCTGCTGTATTTTTGCTCACTGTTTAATGTTAATGAAGACTAAAATGAAGTCAGGATATTTTTAGAAGATTAACCTTGTTGGCCGAAGGGTATATGGACAATTAGGCTTGGAGTTTTATTGATAAATTTTAAGGAAAAGTGTGGAACGTCTTCTGATTTGTTGTGCTTGTAAATTAGGTGCGAAACATCTTTGAGACCTTGGAATTAGATTGTTGTTGCTTGGTAAAAATTAATTGTGACGCACGAGGTAAGTGTTAGGCGGTATTACCTAATGTGACTATTGACTAGTGTATGAAGTTGTAACATAATGCTCCATACTCCGTAAAATGATTATGTTATGTATGATGAAAGTATTCTGCCATGAAAATGCCTTGATGGCAATATGATTATGAGGTAAAGTTGTTATGTGGCAGCGTAACGTATATGAAAAGGATGATATAAGCATGCATCTTACATCATACCGCGTCTATTTTTCTGCTTTGTGTGTGACAGCATGGCATGGCATGCATGTACCAAATTCATGTAGCCTTGAAATTTAGAATAGTTATATACAGGACCATGTGTTTGAGCACGCATCATATAGGCATCCCTCCGGTACCAGGGTATGGGACACTTGGCATCAGTCCGCATAGGCCACAGTTGGAATCCACCTTTGAGGGTGCCGAATTATGGGATATCCATTGTGTATTGCGCGCACGTCGGTGCTATGAGCACAAAAGGAAGGTATTATATGATGAAAAGGAAAAGGAAAAGGAAAAAGGATATGTTGAAGTGACTGTTTATGATTTTGTGCCTAGTTTAATACTGTTGCATTATTGGTTTTGTTGCCACACTACTGGGATTATTCTCACCCCTTTGGGGCTGCTATTTTTATAAAATGGCAGGAGGACGAAAGAGCATTTGAAGGCGTGATTATATGGATGCATGCTGTTACTTACTAATGATTGGACTTTTGTTGTTGCTGTTTAATTGCTGGATGACTGTACTATTTTATATTTTGAGCACTTGGATGACTGTAGACACTATTATCTTAAATTCTGTTTAAGCCTTTCATGAACAGCGGTTGTTTTGGGAAAAATCAGGAAACGTTTTGCGAAATGGATTTTTGAGCGTTTTATTAAGTGCTGATTTTTAAACAGTGTTACAAGCACCTTGCGGGTTATGTTTCAAGAGGCAAAGGAACTCCGATTTACTATTATTTTATATGCACGCGAAGCCCCAGACGTGCTCTTTCTAGATCATAAGGAATATTTTTTTAAATCGTCAGAACTGATTTTATACGAATTTCTAAAGACAGCACGATTTGCCTGGGAAATAATATTTTCAGCAACTTAAGACAATTTGAAAACATACTCTGATTTTTAGAAGAAAACCGATTTCAACTATAAGTTTTGATTAGAAACACTAAAGTTAGATTTTTCAGTAGCTAAAATGACGTTAAAGACTCTAATTCCACTTAGCAAACGACTCTCTTGGATGCATACAAGGGAGGGCGTTACACTAATGTTTCAGGCAGACGAGGTATACAATCAAAGCATGCCTTCTAGAACACAGTCTAAGTGATAACTTCTGGTATAAGGAAAGACATACCCAAATATAAAGAGACTATGTAACATCTCGCGTATGCAGGAATAAAATATATTGCTATGAGGCTTGTAGCCATTATGTTGAATTTGTGTATGTGCAATGCTTGCTTTGATTTTTAGTTGCTTAGTATTTGTATGAATTATATTGGGTTAGGGAATTATTAAATTAGAATATTAGGTGAGAATTGTTTTGGGCTGGTCATAATATAACTTAGAGAGGTAGAGTGTGGGCTTAGCTTTTGGGTTAGTGTTTTTTTTTGGGCCTTAGGTGGTGTGGGCCGAAATCTTTGGCCTTTGGGTTTTTATTCATGGATCAGCCCAACCCATTTCTAATTAACCTAGTGTTGCCCTAATTCCTCACTAAAGATACTCCAAGTTCAGCCACCCTTTTGTGCCCCCTTCATGCTAGCAAACCCTAGATTCCCCTCTTGTGTGCACCTTGGACCCCCCCAAAAAGCTGCTCCTTGCTGCACTTACCAAAGAGAGTCAGATCTGCCCCTCTGTTCCACATCCCATGCGCATAGAGAGTGGAGAAAGGGAGCTGGTTGCTTCCTGCAACCTCCTACCTGTGCAGCTTTATCTTCAACATCTGCATCTTCAGGGCATGCATCCAATTAGAGATCTGAAGTCAGCCTGCATGTCACTCCTTTGGGCAGAATTTTTCTGCCACCAATTGCTTCATCTGGACGCCTAGAGAGAAGGGTTATGCAAGGTAACCCAATTCTTCATTCTGCCCTATTATATGCGCATGGTAGAGAGGCCAAGCTGGAAAAATTTCTTCTTCTTCCCCATTTCTTTCCATAGCCGAATGTGTTGGTCCTCCTATAAGAGAGAAATAAAAATCCTAAACCAGATTCTGACCTCCTCCATCACATCAAACCGTGGAAGAACTACCATTGACATCAACCTTCATCTCTTCTCCTTGATCCAGCCGAAGCTGCAGCACTGTGTTCCTTCCCTCTTGTGCGCACTCCCTTAGTTGAAGAGCTGTGTTGCTGCTCCTTGGTTCTGTTCGATTCCTTTGTGTGTGGCCAAGAGGTAGGCACAAAATCCCCTTTCTTTTCCCTTCTGTTGAACCTAGAAGCATGCGTAGGAAGTATTGTTTTTCTTGTTTTTGTATGTGTTCTATTCTGCCTGTTTCTATCCTTAGAATTTATAATGAGTATATAAGAAATCTGAACCTTGAAATCTTCTTTTTATAAGATTGGTTGGGGCTGTGTTAGTGTCTCATAAACTGTTCAGAATTTGATTTAAGAAGGCTGCATGTTTAGACTTATTTAGTAGCGCCCTTTTGATGTAGTTTGGGTTTTGAAATAAATTTTTTCTTATAACTTGTCTTGATGTAAAAACCGAATCTGATCTGTAAAATTGAATCCAAGTCTAGCCCTGTTCTGAATTAATTTCTGCATGTTATTAGGCTGCCCTCCTCACACTCTTGTCTTGGTAAATTAATCCCAACTTATGTCTTGAGCCTTTTGTACCTAAACCTTTTCTGTTTCAGCCTAGGAGTACTCTTTGTTCCATTTAATTTATGTTGACAGCATGCTAATAGGCCTTTTGCGCACCTTGTGTAGAAAAGAAGAAATTGTTATATGAGAATCCTTTTATGTGCCTTGAACCGATTCTGCTTGGGCTGGTCTCATGTCACTGTTTAGCATGGTTTAGAGTATTTTGGGTGTCATGTTATGTTGGGGAGGGTCCTAGGTTGGCCGAATGGGTAATAGAGTTTTTGGGCTTGGAAAACTTGTTGGTAGTCTTAGGAATTGTTTGTGATGTATTTTTAATTTGTGGTACTTGTATATTAGGTGCTTTAGACACTTGAAACCTTGGAAATCCGCTGCTGCCCCGGTAAAATCCGTGTGACATTTGAGGTAAGTGTGGTGACATTACCTTCTTGATTGCTAGAGGGAGCACGAGGTTTGACCATAGCTCCATAATTTTGGTATTATGCATATTGAAATCTGTTGTCTTGGACTCTTGAATATCTTGATTTTATCTATGCTGCAGCCTTGAGTTATTATATGCTAAATCTTGAATATGATCTAGACATGCATGTGCATTCATGAATTTTTATCTTGTATGCTGTGTGTGACACAAGACATAACATTCATGCATAAATTCCATGTTGCAATAAAAATTATTTTCAAAAACTATGCATACGTTTGAGCACGCATCATGTAGGCATCCCTTTGGTACCAGGGTCTTGGGACACTTGGCTTCAGTCCACTTAGGATACAGTTGGAACCCTCCAAGGAGCCATTAAGGGAGGCCCTTCCACTGTCTTGTTTAGTACGCGCATGACGATGCGAATTACGTACTCTTGGCGTTATATACGCATCTTGGTTAGCAACTTGGCAGCATATGTATAAGTATATTTTAGCTTGTTTATGTTCATTATATCTGTATCTAGCAAATGCTTTTGCATTCTGGTTTTGTCATCACTTTACTGGGATATTTTTCTCACCCCTTTGGGGCTGCTGTTTTGATAAAATGGCAGGAGGGCGGAAGAGTATATGAAGACTTGGTTTGAAAGACTTCAGCTCTGCTTATTGTTGTATTGTGTTGATGGTTGAATCTTAATGATTCTGAGTTATTTGGATGACTCTATTAAATTATGGATTTGATTTCTTGTTGGATTTTAATTTTTGATGTTCCTTTAGTAATTTGGAGAATTCTGAAATGTTTGGTAAAAACTCAATTTTGAGCTGCCAATTGAGGGCTGTGAAAACATGGAAACTGAATTTTTTGAGTGTCTAAGATGTGGTCGTTCCGGGGCTACGGACCTTCAAATGAGGCATAATTTATATGCACGCGAAGCCCCAGGAATGTACTGTCAGATTACGCAGGTTTTATGTTCAAGCGATATCTGTATGAATTTTAATGATTTTCGCAAGACTGCTGGTTTTCCAGAAAATTGACAGAATTCGCAAGTATCTTGCGGGTTCGGTTCCGTGGGGCTATACACCTCTGAATCGCGTATAATTTATATGTACGCGACGTCCCAGATGTCTAGTTTTTTCAGAAGCTTTGAATATATTTTTTATCGCTGCTGAATCCGATTCTATGCAGATTTTACAAGGCAGCAAGGTTTTATGAAAAGTATAGAAAATTCAGCAAATGGTTTTATCATTGAAATTTTCTATGTTTGATAAACGATTTCATCTTTCTTAAGTTATTTATATGAGAATCAAATCTGAACATTTTTAAAGTCTCAAATTTAAATGTTATTCGATAAAGTTTTTTTTTATTTTTTGAGTTCTATACCGCTGCGACTCTAATACAATTTAGCAAACAACCCTCTTGGATGCATACAAGAGTGGGTGTTACACTAATTGGTATCAGAGCAGTTTCGGTCCTTGGTTTTTGTTTTTCGGTGGATTACTTGTTACTTGTTTAAAGATTGTGATTGACTGTATATATATTTGTGGCTTGCTGTGTGATCAATTATTTACATCGATGGAGATATATTAGCTTAAATAGTTAGACTATTAGAATTATTCTGTGATAAGGGACAGATGCATTGTTAACCTACCCGATTTGAACTCGAGTACCTACTTGGGATTGCTGTCATAAATAACTTGCGGTGAGTCTGATCAGCTCATTTCGTGATATTGTGAGTGCAGAATCATGGCAGGTAACCGCGGATCTACTCGGGGAAGGCCAAGCAATGCAGAAGAGAACCTTATCACTACTGTCGGTGGACTGGCCACTTTTGTCCAAAACATGAGTCAGGAGTGGCGAGAATATCGGCAGCAGAACCCGAATCAGTCACTGCTGAATATCAATGCTGAGGAACTTGCCCGATGAAGACTGAAAGATTTCCGCAATTTCCAGCCACCTACCTTTGAGGGTGGGGACAATCCGGAAGCTGCAACAAGATGGCTGCAAATGATCGAGCATATATTTGAACGTATGGGTTGTCCAGAGGAGCAGAAAACTAATTATGCTTCATATCAGCTGATGGGAGAAGCTCTGACTTGGTGGACTGGTGCGAGGGCTCTGCTGCGAGCTCAAAATGTTGATCTGACTTGGGCCGTGTTCAAAAGGGTTTTCCTGGACAAGTACTTCCCGAAAGCTATGAGGAGAATGAAGCATACTGAGTTGCTGTCGCTAAGGCTGGACAACATGACTGTCAATGAGTACATTGCCAAGTTTGCGCAGTTGATGGAATATGCTAACTTTGATCGAAACATCTATGACGAGGAATGGCAAGTGGAGAAATTTGAAAGTGGTCTGCACCCAGAGATCCGAAAGCTCATGCTGACTACAGCCAATCGCACTCTGCCTGAAGTAATTAATCAGAGTCGTCAGGCGAAAGGAATCATCAATGAAGCAAAGAATCTGAATAAGCAGCCAGTGCAATCTCAGGGAGGAAGCAAAGTGGGCCGATTCTTCAGAAAGATTACCGGAATGGGTAGAGGCAAGGGTCCGCAGCTGCAAGCTCGGACAGGAAACTTCAAAAGAAATAATGCTCCTGGTCAACCATCTGCTGGACGATAGAGTTCTTATGCTTGCCCTACTTGCGGGAAGAATCACACTGGAATTTGCCGTCGTGGAAACAACTTGTGCTATGGGTGTGGTCAGTCAGGACATTTCATTTCTGATTGTCCACAGAATCCGAACCGTAATCCTACTCAGGCTCGGGTGTTCACCCTGGATGCAAACGAGGCTCAGAAGTATCCCAACCTGATTCGAGGTAATGTAATTTTGAATGGGCATGATATTTCTGTTATTTTTGATTCTGGAGCATCAGGTTCTTTTATGGCCAAGCATGTTGCTTTGAGAATAGGCATTACTCTGGCTCCGTTACCCTACGTAATAAATATCAGTACCCCTACTGGAGGATCCTGTACGGCCTCAGAAATCTGCAGTGGTGTTATTCTGCAATATAAAGGAAACACCTACACCGTTGATTTAGTGGTTCTACCGGTATTCAATTTTGATGTGATTATCAGTATGGACTGGTTGGCAAAGAACGGGATAACGTTGGACTGTCAAGCTGGGAAGGTCATTGTTCCTTCAAGAGATGGTAATTTTCAGCCCTTTTCCATTATTTCATTGTTACAAGTTAGAAAGGAGCTCCTTCGAGGAGCTGCAGGATATCTGTTGTTGATTGAGTCTGAGACTTCAATCGACAAACCAATCCAGAATGTTCCTGTTGTTTGTGAATTCGAGGAGGTATTCCCTGATGAAATTCCTCGATTACCTCCTCATCGGGAAATTGAATTCCCCATTGAACTTATTCCCGGAGTTGGACCTATTTCCATTGCTCCGTATCGTATGGCACCTTTAGAACTTCGAGAGTTGAAGAAGCAAATAGAAGAGCTGCTGGCAAAAGAATTCATTAGACCCAGTACTTCCCCTTAGGGTGCTCCAGCAATTCTGATCAAGAAGAAGGATGGTAGTCTACGTCTGTGTGTAGATTATCGTCAGCTGAACAAAGTAACTGTGAAGAACAAGTATCCGCTTCCGAGAATAGATGATTTGATGGACCAGCTGAGGGGTGCCAGAGTCTTTTCAAAAATAGACTTAAGATCGGGGTATCATCAAATCCGGGTCAAACCGGAGGATATTCCGAAAACAGCTTTCAGAACTCGTTATGGGCATTACGAATATCAGGTGATTCCGTTCGAACTTACAAATGCACCAGCGGTATTCATGGATTATATGAACCGCATCTTTCGTGATAGTAACTGGCTTTGAAGGCCGATGCATGTAAGGTGTAAAACAAAAATTTTACTGCGGAACATACATGCACACATAGGTTCATGCTTTAAGACAGCATGATGTTACCTTGTTTTTGGCCTGATCAGTCAGGGAGATCAGATGTCAGGCTTGAAGGGTTCAAACCCTCTAATGGTGATCCACACCACCGTTCGTCAATGATGCAAGAACACTTTCTTGAAAGCCACCAGATGAACACCACAGTGAGGCTTGCTATGCGCACAAGTGGTGAAGGTGGAGGCTAGATATTCTGTTTGGAAAGGTATAGTGAACTACCCTACAGAATGGTGCATAGATGGAGGAGAGTTGGCTAGGTTTTCTCAAAACCCTAAGGTGTGGAACAAGTGTTATGCGCACACTTGGAGAGGAGGAGGGATTTAAATCATTCAAAATGAAAACAAAATTTCAAACCCTTTTGAAATTTGCGCATGGATTAGGGAGGATAAGGTGGAGCTGTTGCAAAACCAATTTTGCCAACAACCTCCAATCTTATCCACATGAAATTAAGTTCAAAATAATTTAAACTTAAATTCATAAACTATCATTAAGTATATACTTTTCATGCGCATAATTCAGCCCTAGAAGGGGTCCAAATATATTGAGTAGTTGCATTCAAAATTTGAATCAACTCACCCACTGATTCCCTCAACCACCAAATCTGAATGGAGCTTTGTTTTAAGTGATAAGATGTCATCCTTATCAGTTAAACTTGCGCACCAAACAGCCAAGGAAGTGCTCCAAATATGCTTCTTGATCCAAGGAATATGCTCCAATAAGATCCTGTCTTATCCTTTTGTTATGAAACAACTTTTCAAAACCAATTCAAATTCGAATTCAAACACTTGAATTCAAACGTTCAAACATTCAAATTCAAAATTCAAAATTTCAAATTTTAAATTCAAAATTCGAATTTCAAAATTCAAATCCAAATTCAAATTTCAAATTTCAGATTCAAAATTCGAATTTCGAAATTCAAATTCTAAATTCAAATTTCGAAATTCAAATTTCAAATTCAAAATTCGAAATTCAAATATTTGATTATTAATTTAACTAATTAAATTAATTAGTAATGGCTTGGACTATCCAAGCCCATTACTAAACTCCATGCACCACCCACCCATTTAGGTGGGCTTCCAAACAGCTTCTTGGGCTAACAACCATTATTAGGCCCAATACCTTTAAAGCTAGTCCATCATGACTACAAGGTGTTAGTGTGTGACCCATTAGGTCCAACTTAGCTTCTGACATAACTGGGCTTGGGCCCAACAAGCCCACAACCCAATTAATGACAACACAGAGCACTAGCAATGCTTTGTTGCCCCAGAACTAGTCAGATTAATGACTTGATCATCCTATTGCACATATTTGGTTACCGTATGTATTTCTCTTCATCTCGGTTATCTTCCCATTAACCTAGGGTAAGGAAATGTATCAACCCTTGCGGTTTAGGGTAAGCTTTATTCGAAATAGGGAATCTTCAATTTACTGACTCTAAAGGCTGATCATCTCATGATCTCTTTTACTATGCATAGATTCCCGAGTCCCTGTAAATGTCATCCCGATTTCTCCGGTTTACAGATAACCTAATCTCTCACAGAGATTTGACGAATTCCTTCAGCTTATTACCCTAGCCCTGTGCCCTTTAAGGACACGCCCAATAGTATACCTGTGCCCTTTCAGGCAGACGAGGCATACAATCAAAACATGCCTTCAATAACACAGTCTAGGTAATAACTTCTGGTCTAATGAAAGACATACCAAAACATAAAGAGATTACTCTAATGACACTATCTGTGAGATTTACTCATAGAGTCTCTTTTTGGGTCTGTTCAGTGCGAGCTATACTCTTATAGGTCCACCCACGACTTTAGCTAAGATATCTCCATATCTGCAGCTCATGAGGTCTTTACCTTGTATATATACAAGTAGATAAGTCGTACTAGTCTTTACTCGAGATCTCTGATCCCCAAACTCAGTGTCTCTAGACTAGGAACATATAATTAGGAATAGACATGCAATATCCTTGAATCCTCATGATCATGATCTCATCACAGATACTCAAGAGATACCTGTTCTATTCCAAGGGGTTTATCCAGTTCGCTCATATAATATTAACAGTAATATCAAGACACAATATGAAACTGAATAAATAGTGCTTTCATTTATTTGCGACAAACAAAGTTCTACATCTAGTGTCCTTTATTTAATCAAAAGATTGTCTCTAGGACACCCATATGCTAACAAGCTCCCACTTGGCCTAGAGCCAATCAGACCTAAGTCGTATGCCCAAAGCCTTATAATGACTATCATGTTTTCTCTGAGAAACAGCCTTTGTCAGAGAATCGGCCAGGTTATCGTCTGTGGGAACATAATCCATTTTTACATCATTCCTATCAATGATTTCTCTAATCAAATGATATATGCGGAGCACGTGTTTAGATCTTTGATGAGACCTAGGTTCCTTTGACTGCGCAATGGCTCCTGTGTTGTCGCAAAGCAACTGTATGGGCTCATCCACGCTTGGAACCACCCTTAGTTCATTTATGAACTTCTTGATCCACACTACCTCCTTAGCTGCTTCTGAAGCAGCTATGTATTCAGCCTCTGTCGTTGAATCTGCTGTTGTCTCCTGCTTGGAACTTTTCCAAGACACTGCCCCACCATTTAAGGTGAATACGAATCCTGACTGTGACTTGCAGTCATCTTTGTCACTCTGAAAGCTGGCATCAGTGAACCCTTTCACTGTTAACTCATTAACCCCACCATAGACCAGAAACGCATCCTTAGTTCTTCTTAAGTATTTAAGGATGGTTTTGACTGCCATCCAGTGACCCTCTCCAGGGTCTGACTGGTATCTGCTCGTAATGCTTAAAGCATATGAGACATCTGGTCTCGTACATATCATGGCATACATGATGGATCCAATAGCCGAAGCGTATGGGGTTCCACTCATGCGATCCTTCTCAGGCTGTGACTTAGGACACATAGCCCTTGATAGGTGTACCCCATGACTGACAGGAAGAAAACCCCTTTTCGACCCTTCCATGCTAAACCTCTTTAGCATCTTGTCAATGTACGTGGATTGAGATACACCCAACAGCCTCTTGGATCTATCTTTATAGATCTTTATACCAAGTATAAAGGTTGCCTCTCCCAAATCCTTCATGGTAAAGTTTTCTGAAAGCCACTCTTTCGTTATTTTTAATGTGGGGATGTCATTTCTTATTAGCAATATGTCATCTACATAAAGCACTAGGAAGACGACATTACTCCTATTAACCTTTCTGTAAACACAAGGTTCATCCTCGTTCTTGATAAAACCGTTACTCTTAACGACTTCATCAAAACGTATATTCCAACTCCTTGATGCTTGCTTTAGCCCATATATTGACCTTTGTAGTTTGCATACCATATGCTCCTGATCTTTGTTTTCAAAGCCTTCAGGTTGTGTCATGTACACTTCCTCCTTCAAGAACCCATTCAAGAAGGCGGTCTTGACATCCATTTGCCAAATCTCATAGTCGTGGTATGATGCTATTGCAAGCATGATCCTAATAGATTTGATCATGGCAACCGGTGCGAAAGTTTCATCATAGTCAACTCCTTGTCTTTGACGATACCCTTTCGCCACCAACCTAGCTTTGTAGGTCTGAACGTTGCCATCTGCATCAGTCTTTCTTTTAAAGACCCATTTATTACCGATAGGAACTATTCCTTGCGGTTTAGGAACCAAGGTCCATACCTTGTTCTGATACATCGAATCCATTTCATATTCCATGGCTTCAAGCCATCTTGAGGAGTCAACATCTTTGACCGACTCCTCGTAGTTACTTGGTTCATCATCCTCAACAGTTTGCTGATTCTCAATCACAAACTCGTACCTCTCAGGTGGATGGATGACCCTCGTAGATCTACGGAGTTGTGTGTTTACTTCTCCATTGGAGAACGTCGCCTGCGGAGCAGACTCGGGTTCCTCAATCTATTCTTGTGGATCTTGCACTTCTTCAAGATCAATCTTACTCCCACTGCCTCCTTGAGAGATCAAATCCTTCTCAAGGAACTCAGCATTCTTTAACACAAACACTTTATGTTCTTCCATGGAGTAGAAGTAGTATCCCTTAGTACCTTTAGGATACCCCACAAATAGACATTTAGTACTCTTAGCACTAAGCTTGTCTGATGTCAACGCTTTGACATAAGCTGGCGATCCCCATACCCTGAGGAAACTCAGGTTGGGTCTCTTACCACTCCATATCTCATATGGTGTGGTCTGAACAGATTTAGACGGTACCCTATTTAGAAGGTATGTCGCTGTGTCTAAGGCATATCCCAAAACGATTTTGGAAGTTGAGTCTCACTCATCATAGACCTAACAAGGTCCTGTTTCTCCTTTCGGAGACACCGTTTTGGTGTGGTGTGTAAGGAGCGGTAAATTGTGAGAGAATTCCATTTTCTCTCAGATAACCCTGAAGCTCGTGGCTCAAATATTCACCACCACGATCTGATCGTAATGTCTTAATCATCTTGCCACGTTGTTTCTCCACTTCATTACTAAACTCTTTGAACTTTTCAAACGCTTCAGATTTATATCTCATTGGTATATATACCCAAATCTTGATTTATCATCTGTAAAGGTAATGAAACAAGAATATCCACCTCTAGCCTCAATAGACATTGGGCCACATACATCAGTATGAATGAGTTCTAATAACTCACTAGCCTATGACTCTCAAGCCCTTTGGGCTTTTGTTGAATCATTTTCCCAGCTAGACAAGATTCACACTGTCCATAGGATTCCAAATCCATGGAGTCCAGGTATCCATCTCTATGCATCCTAGACAATCTTGTTTCATTTATGTGCCCTAGTCTACAGTGCTAAAGATAAGATTGATTATCAGTCCTAGGTCGTTTCACATCTATATTGAGCACTTCATTTCCCATTTCCAACACATACAATCCATTTATTAAAGAAGCTGTACCGTAAACCATATCATTCAAAATGATAGAAAAAGTACCATCCCTAATACTGAAAGTATATCCATCTTGTTCTAAACAAGAAATTGAAATAATGTTTCTAGAGATTTGCGGAACATAAAGACAATTATTCAAATGCAATAAAAGGCCCGTAGGCAAAATAAGGTCAGCATCTCCAACTGAATGAGCAGCAACCCTTGCTTCATTACCAACGCGGAGATCCACCTCATTTCTATCCAATCTCCTTGGGCTCCTAAGTACCTGCAACATATTGCAGATATGAGAACCACATCTGGTATCCAATACCCATGAGGATGGATTAGCATAAGAATAATTTATCTCAATCATGAAAATACCTGAGGCAGAAGCATCACCATGCTTCTTGTCCTTCACATTGTTCAGGTAGTTTGGACAATTCCTCTTCCAGTGGCCTTTCTTGCCACAATGGAAGCACTCAGCATCACCCTTGTCCTTAGTTTTTACCCTTCTTCTTGCCCTTCTTCTTCTTGGCTTTTCCTTTGGGCTTTAGGGGGTCACCTTTTGCAGGCTCCTTACCCTTTCCCTTGGCCTTGCTAGGCCCACCAATCAAAAGAGCCTGTGTCCTATCTTTCTTGATAGACACTTCAGCTGTTGTTAACATGCTTAACAACTCAGGCAAGCTCACTTGCATCCCATGCATATTGTAATTCATGATGAATTGACTGAAGGAAGGTGGAAGTGAGGTGAGGACTAAGTCATTACTTAGCTCGGCATCCATGATGAAGCCTAGGTTTCCTAGCTTCTCAATCAGCCCGATCATCTTGAGAACATGGCTGCCAACAGACATGCTCTCAGTCATCCTACAAGAGAACAGTTCTCTTGAGGCCTCATACCTCTCATGCCTGCCTTTAATATCATACAACTCCTTGAGATGTACGATAATAGAGGGAGCATCCATATGCTCATGCTGCTTTTGCAGTTCAGGCGACATGGATGCCAACATGATGCATACTGCCATCACATTGTCATCCAAGTGCTGTTGGTGGGTTACGAAATCAAATTCCGCAAACCCTTCTTCCCCTTCCCGTGGAGCTACGGGTATTACAGTATCTAAAACGTAGACAATCTTTTCGGCCCTTAGAACTATTCTTAGGTTCCGATATCAATCCATAAAATTTGAACCGGTCAGTTTATTCGTATCGAGTATTGAACGCAGTGACAGTGGATTAGTCATACTATAAGCTGAAAAGGAAGTAAAGATAGTTTTAGTTAATATACGGTTATGTAGTTAAAAGCAAATTATTAAAGACTTGAAATAATTTGCCCCTCCCACTATTTTACCTAAGTCAATGACCCTTCCTTTTGACTTAGGGTTAATCTACTTTAGATTTTACCTTAGTGGGATTAAGAGTGCGATTATTTATTTTAATCTCCGTCTGAGACCGCAAGATTAATTTAAATAATGGGTTGATCTTTATCAACAGTATCTCTACCCTCTCTTAACATTAGGTTGACAACTCTTTGTCACTTAGTGGTGCATCTCATGCAACCAACCTAGCACCATTACCCTAAGCACATAAGCCCGGCTGTGCCTGCAACTTATGTCTTAGTTAAGCATTAAACCAGCACCCTAAGTGTCTTACACTTCAAACACTACTCTAGCCCAACGAAATAGTGGGTCCCAACTGAGTTGTGGAGCACCACTATGTAGAAGAGTTTTGAGTAGCATTGGTGGTGGGAGGTAATCACATGCTTAATTATTTATTCCTTTTAAGGGTTCCTTTTATTTTGGGGTTAATCAGGTCCTATCAAACGCATATTGTAAGTTATCATGCTAGTCGTTACCTATGTCAAACATCTATCGGTATACACTAGTCGCTATTGGACAAACATAATAACCATACAAAACGCGGTTTGCCCAATTCATGCATACTAGACGTTCTAATCATACATGCATATAAACAGTTTATATTGAGACAGCCATGGTGCTCGCGCTTTTGTCCCTTTTGCTTCTTTAAGCAACGGCCGCTTGTCGTCTATACGCCACTAGCCTATTTCTCTAATTACAAATAATTAAAGAAACTCCATAACATTTTGGAGGGACAAAAATACAAAATTTAAATTACAAATACACTTGTAAATTAAAAGGCGCGATTACACATTAATTTTAAAATTCAAAATTCAAATCCGGGCACCATGGCCATCCCCTTCCTGTTTGTACCTGAAAAGTTCAAAACTTGGAAACACAAACATTATATTATCACATAATATTTTCACATGTATTTTGACATTTAACATTTAAACATCAAAATAACATCAAGATTCATAATCTTAAATTTCTCATTGGCCGAATTTAAAAAACAATTTTAATTCAAATTTTGTTATTTCTTTCTTAAAGAAAACAAAATTAAACCATGCATGTAGCCATAAACCCCTTCATGGCCGAATCATATAGGTGACTATATGATAAATTTTGTCACAAAATTTCATGCATATAAACATGACACAATTCATGGAGAAAAATAAGAAATCATTCAAGGTACTCTTAGTACCCTCCATGGCCGAATCTACCCTTTCAAAAAGGGTGTTCCTTTTAAAACTTTCATAAAGAAAAAGAAACTAAACCATGATGCATAATGTTTTATGAACACAGAATCAAATTTACATGTTCATAAAAACAAAAACTTTAACACTTTAAAGGATTTGTGATTCAAAATCCATATGCAGAATTTAAACTTTAACCCTTTAAAGATTTTTGACCGTGCAAAACTCTTTTCACAAACAAGGTACCATCACCCGCCGATGGTAAAGCAACCGGGCTCTGATACCACTTGATAGTAAACTGGCCTTTGAAGGCCGATGCATGTAAGGTGTAAAACAAAAATTTTACTGCGGAACATACATGCACACATAGGTTCATGCTTTAAGACAGCATGATGTTACCTTGTTTTTGGCCTGATCAGTCAGGGAGATCAGATGTCAGGCTTGAAGGGTTCAAACCCTCTAATGGTGATCCACACCACCGTTCGTCAATGATGCAAGAACCCTTTCTTGAAAGCCACCAGATGAACACCACAGTGAGGCTTGCTATGCGCACAAGTGGTGAAGGTGGAGGCTAGGTATTCTGTTTGGAAAGGTATAGTGAACTACCCTACAGAATGGTGCATAGATGGAGGAGAGTTGGCTAGGTTTTCTCAAAACCCTAAGGTGTGGAACAAGTGTTATGCGCACACTTGGAGAGGAGGAGGGATTTAAATCATTCAAAATGAAAATAAAATTTCAAACCCTTTTTGAAATTTGCGCATGGATTAGGGAGGATAAGGTGGAGCTGTTGCAAAACCAATTTTGCCAACAACCTCCAATCTTATCCACATGAAATTAAGTTCAAAATAATTTAAACTTAAATTCATAAACTATCATTAAGTATATACTTTTCGTGCGCATAATTCAGCCCTAGAAGGGGTCCAAATATATTGAGTAGTTGCATTCAAAATTTGAATCAACTCACCCACTGATTCCCTCAACCACCAAATCTGAATGGAGCTTTGTTTTAAGTGATAAGATGTCATCCTTATCACTTAAACTTGCGCACCAAACAGCCAAGGAAGTGCTCCAAATATGCTTCTTGATCCAAGGAATATGCTCCAATAAGATCCTGTCTTATCCTTTTGTTATGAAACAACTTTTCAAAACCAATTCAAATTCGAATTCAAACACTTGAATTCAAACGTTCAAACATGCAAATTCAAAATTCAAAATTCAAAATTTCAAATTCAAAATTCGAATTTCAAAATTCAAATCCAAATTCAAATTTCAAAATTCAAATTTCAAATTTCAAATTTCAAATTCGAAATTCGAAATTCGAATTTCGAAATTCTAAATTCAAATTTCAAAATTCAAAATTCAAATTTCCAATTCAAAATTCGAAATTCAAATATTTGATTATTAATTTAACTAATTAAATTAATTAGTAATGGCTTGGACTATCCAAGCCCATTACTAAACTCCATGCACCACCCACCCATTTAGGTGGGCTTCCAAACAGCTTCTTGGGCTAACAATCATTATTAGGCCCAATACCTTTAAAGCTAGTCCATCATGACTACAAGGTGTTAGTGTGTGACCCATTAGGTCCAACTTAGCTTCTGACATAACTGGGCTTGGGCCCAACAAGCCCACAACCCAATTAATGACAACACAGAGCACTAGCAATGCTTTGTTGCCCCAGAACTAGTCAGATTAATGACTTGATCATCCTATTGCACATATTTGGTTACCGTATGTATTTCCCTTCGTCTCGGTTATCTTCCCATTAACCTAGGGTAAGGAAATGTATCAACCCTTGCGGTTTAGGGTAAGCTTTATTCGAAATAGGGAATCTTCAATTTACTGACTCTAAAGGCTGATCATCTCATGATCTCTTTTACTATGCATAGATTCCCGAGTCCCTGTAAATGTCATCCCGATTTCTCCGGTTTACAGATAACCTAATCTCTCACAGAGATTTGACGAATTCCTTCAGCTTATTACCCTAGCCCTGTGCCCCTTTAAGGACACGCCCAACAGTATACCTATGAGTCTCCATGTTTCAGGCAGACGAGGCATACAATCAAAACATGTCTTCAAGAACACAGTCTAGGTAATAACTTCTGGTCTAAGGAAAGACATACCCAAACATAAAGAGATTACTCTAATGACACTATCTGTGAGATTTCCTCATAGAGTCTCTTTTTGGGTCTGTTTAGTGCGAGCTATACTCTTATAGGTCCACCCACGACTTTAGCTAAGATATCTCCATATCTGCAGCTCATGAGGTCTTTACCTTGTATATATACAAGTAGATAAGTCGTACTAGTCTTTACTCGAGATCACTGATCCCCAAACTCAGTGTCTCTAGACTAGGAACATATAATTAGGAATAGACATGCAATATCCTTGAATCCTCATGATCGTGATCTCATCACAGATACTCAAGAGATACCTGTTCTATTCCAAGGGGTTTATCCAGTTCGCTCATATAATATTAACAGTAATATCGAGACACAATATGAAACTGAATAAATAGTGCTTTCATTTATTTGCGACAAACAAAGTTCTACATCTAGTGTCCTTTATTTAATCAAAAGATTGTCTCTAGGACACCCATATGCTAACATTTTGCCCGTTTCTGGATCAGTTTGTTATTGTGTTCATCGATGACATTCTGATTTATTCCCTCAATGAAGAACTGCACGCAGAACACTTGAGGATTGTTTTGCAAATCCTTAAGGAAAAAGAGTTGTATGCAAAGTGGTCTAAGTGTGAATTCTGGCTTAGTGAAGTCCAGTTTCTGGGCCACGTAATTTCAGCAGAGGGTATCGCGGTGGATCCCAGCAAGGTTGAACCCGTAATGAATTGGGAATAACCCAGGACCGTCACTGAAGTGCGAAGTTTCTTGGGTTTAGCAGGCTATTATCGAAGGTTTATCCAGAATTTCTCTCGGTTGGTGCAGCCTCTCACCCGTCTCACTCGGAAGGACGTGCCTTTTGAATGGACCGAAGATTGTGAAGAATGTTTCCTGGAGCTGAAGGCTAGATTGGCGAGCGCTCCGATACTTACCATTCCAGATCCAACGAGAAAGTTCGAAGTATACTGTGATGCATCTTTGAAGGGACTTGGATGTGTGTTAATGCAAGACCGGATGGTGGTAGCCTATGCCTCTCGGCAGTTAAAACCGCATGAAGAAAATTATCCGACGCATGATCTGGAGTTGGCAGCCATAGTTTTCGCACTAAAAATCTGGAGGCACTATTTATACGGTTCACAGTTTGATGTGTTCAGTGATCATAAGAGTCTGAAGTATTTGTTCGACCAGAAGGAATTGAATATGAGACAGCGTCGATGGATGGAATTTTTGAAGGACTATGAGTTTGAACTTAAACATCACCCAGGAAAAGCAAACGTGGTAGCCGATGCCTTGAGTCGTAAGATTTTGCACACTGCAACTCTGATGATAGAAGGGCTTAAATTATTTGAGGCTTTCCGAGATATGAATTTGTCTGTTGTTAAAAGAAGACGTAGCATAAAGTTGGGCAGTGTAAGAATAGAGATTGAGTTACTCCGTAGAATCAAGGAGGCTCAGAGAGATGAGGAGCTAGTCCATAGTTTGGCTGGTATTCAAGATGTTGTATGGGATGAGAATGAAATGTTGAGATTCCGAGGTCGTTTAGTAGTGCCAAATGAAGAGTTAAAGCAAGAAGTTTTGCAGGAGGCTCATAAGGGTAATTATGCCGTGCATCCTGGATCCACAAAAATGTACCATGACTTGAAGAATTCATTCTGGTGGCCAGGTATGAAACGCGATATTACGGAGTATGTAGCTCGGTGCCTTACATGTCAGAAGGTGAAGTATGAACATCAGAAACCTTAGGGACTCCTCCAACCTCTGGAGATTCCTGAATGGAAGTGGGATAGTATTGCTATGGATTTTGTAGTTGGACTTCCTCTGACGCGAGAAGGTTTTGATGCCATTTGGGTAGTTATTGATCGGTTGACGAAATCAGCTCATTTCTTATGTGTTCGGACGACGTATAATACAGAGAAGCTTGCCAGGATTTACCTTCGAGAAATTGTGAAGTTGCATGGAGTTCCTACCAGTATTGTCAGTGATCGTGATCCCAAGTTCACCTCTAAGTTTTGGGAGTCTTTTCAGCGAGCTCTCGGGACCCACTTGAAGTTGAGTACTGCGTATCATCCGCAAACAGATGGCCAGACGGAACGCACTATTCAGGTACTAGAGGATATGTTACGAGCATGCATCTTAGATCAAGGAGGTAGTTGGGACAAGTATCTTCCTTTGGTAGAATTTGCGTACAACAACAGTTATCATTCCAGCATCCAAATGGCACCGTATGAAGCATTGTATGGGAGGAAGTGTAGATCCCTGTTGTGTTGGGCTGAAGTTGGTGAGCGTAGTATTTTGGGACCCGACATGATTCGGGAAACATCTGAGCAGGTGCAGAAGATTAAAGAAAATATGCAACGGGCCCAGGCAAGGCAGAAAAGTTATTATGACAATCGTCATAGGCCCTTATCTTTTGAAGTGGGAGACCACGTATTTTTTAGAATCTCTCCCTCATCGGGACTCGGCAGGAGAATGGGAGTACGGAAACTAAATCCGAGATATTTGGGACCTTACCTTATTTTGGACAGGATTGGAGAATCAGCTTATCGGTTGGCGTTGCCGCCTAATCTGTCAGGGATTCATGATGTATTCGATGTGTCACAGTTAAGGAGATATCTCTCTGATCCATCTCATGTGTTGCAGCCGGAGGAAGTTGAGCTAAAAGAGAATTTGACGTATCCTGTTCGGCCGTATCGAATTCTCGAGAGATCTGTGAAGCAACTCCGTTCCAAGGAGATACCTTTGGTGAAAGTACTTTGGAACAATAAATCAGCATACGAAGCCACTTGGGAACGTGAAGATGAAACACGGGAACGCTATCCTGAACTGTTTTATTAGCAAGTAAGTCTAATTTTGCGGACAAAATTCCATTTTTGGCGGGGAGAGTGTAACATCCCGCGTACGCAGGAATAAAATATATTGCTATGAGGCTTGTAGCCATTATGTTGAATTTGTGTATGTGCATTGCTTGCTATGAGGCTCGTATTTGTATGAATTATATTGGGTTAGGGAATTATTAAATTAGAATATTAGGTGAGAATTGTTTTAGGCTGGTCATAATATACCTTAGAGAGGTAGAGTGTGGGCTTAGCTTTTGGGTTAGTGTTTTTTTTTGGGCCTTAGGTGGTGTGGGCCGAAATCTTTGGCCTTTGGGTTTTTATTCATGGATCAGCCCAACCCATTTCTAATTAACCTAGTGTTGCCCTAATTCCTCACTAAAGATACTCCAAGTTCAGCCACCCTTTTGCGCCCCCTTCATGCTAGCAAACCCTAGATTCCCCTCTTGTGTGCGCCTTGGACCCCCAAAAAGCTGCTCCTTGCTGCACTTACCAAAGAGAGTCAGATCTGCCCCTCTGTTCAACATCCCATACGCATAGAGAGTGGAGAAAGGGAGCTGGTTGCTTCCTGCAACCTCCTACCTGTGCAGCTTTATCTTCAACATCTGCATCTTCAGGGCATGCATCCAATTAGAGATCTGAAGTCAGCCTGCATGTCACTCCTTTGGGCAGAATTTTTCTGCCACCAATTGCTTCATCTGGACGCCTAGAGAGAAGGGTTATGCAAGGTAACCCAATTCTTCATTCTGCCCTATTATATGCGCATGGTAGAGAGGCCAAGCTGGAAAAATTTCTTCTTCTTCCCCATTTCTTTCCATAGCCGAATGTGTTGGTCCTCCTAGAAGAGAGAAATAAAAATCCTAAACCAGATTCTGACCTCCTCCATCACATCAAACCGTGGAAGAACTACCATTGACATCAACCTTCGTCTCTTCTCCTTGATCCAGCCGAAGCTGCATCCTTGGAGATCTGTACTGCAGCACTGTGTTCCTTCCCTCTTGTGCGCACTCCCTTAGTTGAAGAGCTGTGTTGCTGCTCCTTGGTTCTGTTCGATTCCTTTGTGTGTGGCCAAGAGGTAGGCACAAAATCCCCCTTCTTTTCCCTTCTGCTGAACCTAGAAGCATGCTTAGGAAGTATTGTTTTTTTTGTTTTTGTATGTGTTCTATTCTGCCTGTTTCTATCCTTAGAATTTATATTGAGTATATAAGAAATCTGAACCTTGAAATGTTCTTTTTATAAGATTGGTTGGGGCTGTGTTAGTGTCTCATAAACTGTTCAGAATTTGATTTAAGAAGGCTGCATGTTTAGACTTATTTAGTAGCGCCCTTTTGATGTAGTTTGGGTTTTGAAATAAATTTTTTCTTATAACTTGTCTTGATGTAAAAACCGAATCTGATCTGTAAAATTGAATCCAAGTCTAGCCCTGTTCTGAATTAATTTCTGCATGTTATTAGGCTGTCCTCCTCACACTCTTGTCTTGGTAAATTAATCCCAACTTATGTCTTGAGCCTTTTGTACCTAAACCTTTTCTGTTTCAGCCTAGGAGTATTCTTTGTTCCATTTAATTTATGTTGAAAGCGTGCTAATAGGCCTTTTGCGCACCTTGTGTAGAAAAGAAGAAATTGTTATATGAGAATCCTTTTATGTGCCTTGAACCGATTCTGCTTGGGCTGGTCTCATGTCACTGTTTAGCATGGTTTAGAGTATTTTGGGTGTCATGTTATGTTGGGGAGGGTCCTAGGTTGGCCGAATGGGTAATAGAGTTTTTGGGCTTGGAAAACTTGTTGGTAGTCTTAGGAATTGTTTGTGATGTGTTTTTGATTTGTGGTACTTGTATATTAGGTGCTTTAGACCCTTGAAACCTTGGAAATCCGCTGCTGCCCCGGTAAAATCCGTGTGACATTTGAGGTAAGTGTGGTGACATTACCTTCTTGATTGCTAGAGGGAGCACGAGGTTTGACCATAGCTCCATAATTTTGGTATTATGCGTATTGAAATCTGTTGTCTTGGACTCTTGAATATCTTGATTTTATCTATGCTGCAGCCTTGAGTTATTATATGCTAAATCTTGAATATGATCTAGACATGCATGTGCATTCATGAATTTTTATCTTGTATGCTGTGTGTGACACAAGACATAACATTCATGCATAAATTCCATGTTGCAATAAAAATTATTTTCAAAAACTATGCATACGTTTGAGCACACATCATGTAGGCATCCCTTTGGTACCAGAGACTTGGGACACTTGGCTTCAGTCCGCTTAGGATACAGTTGGAACCCTCCAAGGAGCCATTAAGGGAGGCCCTTCCACTGTTTTGTTTAGTACGCGCATGACGATGCGAATTACGTACTCTTGGCGTTATATACGCATCTTGTTTAGCATCTTGGCAGCATATGTATAAGTATATTTTAGCTTGTTTATGTTTATTATATCTGTATCTAGCAAATGCTTTTGCATTCTGGTTTTGTCATCACTTTACTGGGATATTTTTCTCACCCCTTTGGGGCTGCTGTTTTGATAAAATGGCAGGAGGGCGGAAGAGTATATGAAGACTTGGTTTTAAAGACTTTAGCTCTGCTTATTGTTGTATTGTGTTGATGGTTGAATCTTAATGATTCTGAGTTATTTGGATGACTGTATTAAATTATGGATTTGATTTCTTGTTGGATTTTAATCTTTGATGTTCCTTTAGTAATTTGGAGAATTCTGAAATGTTTGGTAAAAACTCAATTTTGAGCTGCCAATTGAGGGCTGTGAAAACGTGAAAACTGAATTTTTTGAGTGTCTAAGATGTGGTCGTTCCGGGGCTACGGACCTTCAAATGAGGCATAATTTATATGCACGCGAAGCCCCAGGAATGTACTTTCGGATTACGTAGGTTTTATGTTCAAATGATATCTGTATGAATTTTAATGATTTTCGCAAGACTGCTGGTTTTCCAGAAAATTGACAAAATTCGCAAGTATCTTGCGGGTTCGGTTCAGTGGGGCTATACACCTCCGAATCGCGTATAATTTATATGTACGCGACGCCCCGGATGTCTAGTTTTTTCAGAAGCTTTGAATATATTTTTTATCGCTGCTGAATCCGATTCTATACAGATTTTACAAGGCAGCAAGGTTTTCTGAAAAGTATAGAAAATTCAGCAAATGGTTTTATCATTGAAATTTTCTATGTTTGATAAACGATTTCATCTTTCTCAAGTTATTTATATGAGAATCAAATCTGAACATTTTTAAAGTCTCAAATTTAAATGTTATTCGATAAAGTTTTTTTTTTTTTTTGAGTTCTATACCGCTGCGACTCTAATACAATTTAGCAAACAACCCTCTTGGATGCATACAAGAGTGGGTGTTACAGACTACTCTAACGATACTATCTGTGAGATTTCCTCATAGAGTCTCTTTGTGGGTCTGTTCAGTGCGAGCTATACCCTTATAGGTCCACCCACGACTTTAGCTAAGACATCTCCATAAGGTCTGTACCTTGCATCCGAATACAAGTAGATAAGTCGTGCTAGTCTTACCCGAGATCACTGATTCCCATTCTCAGTGTCTCTAGACTAGAAACATAAAATTAGGAATAAACTTGCAGTATCCTTGAATCCTAATGATCGTGATCTCATCACAGATACTCAAGATATACCTATTTTATTCCAAGGGGTTTATCCAGTTACTCATATAAAATATTAACAATAATATTGAGACAAAATATGAAACAGGATAAAGAGTGCTTTTATTTATTTGCGACAATATAAAAGGTCCACATATGTCCTAATCTAATCAAAAGCTTGTCTCTAGGACATCCATATACTAACAAGCTCTCACTTGGCCTAGAGCCAACCTGACCTAAGTCGTATACCTAAAGCCTCATAACAACTATCATGTTTTCTCTGAGAAACAGCCTTTGTCAGAGAATCGGCTAGGTTATAATGTGTGGGAACATAATCCATCTTTACATCCATCCTATCAATGATTACTCTAATCAGGTGATATCTGCGGAGCACGTGTTTAGATCTTTGATGAGACCTAGGTTCCTTTGACTACGCAATGGCTCCAGTGCTTTCGCAAAGCAATTGTATGGGCTCATCTACGCTTGGAACCACCCTTGGTTCAGATATGAACTTCTTGATCCACACGGCCTCCTTAGCCGCTTCTGAAGCAACTGTGTATTTAGCTTTTGTCATTGAATCTGTTGTTGTCTCCTGCTTGGAACTCTTCCAAGATATTTCCCCACCATTTAAGGTGAATACAAACCCTGACTGTGACTTGCAGTCATCTTTGTCACTCTGAAAGCTGGCATCAGTGAACCCTTTCACTGTTAGCTCATTAACCCCACCATAGACTAGAAATTCATCCTTAGTTCTTAAGTATTTAAGGATGGTCTTGACTGCAAAGGGGTTAACAATGGAAATTTTTTAGGTCAGCTATTTAGCCAAGTAGTTAACAAGAAAGAAGTACCTTTATCATTTCAGATCATGCATATATCACAGAGAAACAGATCAAGTTCTAGAGTATTATCACAGTGAGGTCTCTCAACAAGGAAAAGTTACTCTATAGGCTCAAACCTCACGGTTGTGCAATAAAACTAGAATCTAAATTCCTTTTATCATCACCTATCAACTCTCAACAAAGAATTCAATCAAACGAGCAATAATAACTCTTATACTTCAATGCATTACTCAAAACATTTATCCATTATGACTTCTCACAAAGTATCTTATACGCTTTCTAAGATTTAATCATCTTATTGCATGAGTAGCTAACACATATCCACGTATGTTTCTCAGAGAATTTCATCTATCAAAACACAATTATCAACAAAAATTGAGACAAAAGATTCAGATATCTCCCTGATTCATAAGATTTTTCGGGTAGAGGTGTTCCTTTGTACCGCATGTGGTGCACTCAACTCCCAGATTTAAAAAATTGTTGTCCCCAGCAATAATCAAACCACAAGATGGATGAAAAACATGAGCCCACCATTCTCAGATTTGATTCCAGCCATCTCCCTTGACTTTCGGTAATTCGCACTCTTTTTTTTTTAAATAACTCTACATTGGGTTGCCTCCCAATGAGCGCTTGTTTAACGTCACGAGCCTGACGTTGATAGATGATCAAGTTGGCTTGTAGCAAAGAACCAAATCTGGCTTTTTCCCCTTGGTCATAGTCATCTTTTTTTTATTTCTTTATCTTAACCTTGGGTTTGCCTTTGGTTCTTAATAGATGACGATTCTTGAGCTTTGTTCTTCCATCTCCCTTGTCTTCAACAAATTGTGCTTGTACATCTGAGGGAAAAATTATAAGTGATGAAGAATTAAATTTAAAATCAAGAATACTTACCTGGTCTCCATCCACCTTGTGAATTGCCTCATCTTTTAGCTCATATACCACCGAATCTGTGGTGGCCAAGAATGGTTCTTCAAGAAGGTGAGCAAAGGCAGGGTCCACATCCATATCAATGATTGCAAAACTTTCTCTGTACTCAAATTTGCTCGCCTTCACAGGTACATTTTCAGCAATATTAACCCATATTTGAACAAATCGGTCGGGCAATTGTATTGTCATCTTTGCGGATCTTATATGCCTTATTCCCATTTTCTCTAATAAGGTCATTGGCACTTGATTCGCATTAGTCTCAATATCACAATAGGCTTGCTCAACTTGTGTGTCTACCATGGGGCTAGAGGTGTTAGTGCTTCTTTCACTGCATGCCTCAATTGAATTCACAATATTAGCTTCCTCGGATTCTTCCTCATTGGAAGATCTCATCTCTAGCTCCTCATAGTCTGCATCTTTTTCAATTTTATACTCCTCCAGTTCAAGTGTTTCATCATGAGAATATGGGAGGGTAATCGCCATTGGACCTTCCTTATATGTTCCATCTTTTTGCTCTTTTCTTACTTCAGAATATTCTTCCACTTTGGATTCTTCTTTCGTAGTAGATTCCTCCTCGATTTCGAATTCTTTAGTAGCTATTGTCACATCCTGATCCTTCAAGTATGAATTTCCCTCAACATCTTCAGTGAGTTGCTTGAGAAGAGGTGCGACATTTTCTATATAATTATCTTGAGCTAGAATGGATGACTTCTCCTCAACTTCTTGCTCAACTATTTGCTGGTCCTGGAGTGCTTGGTATTCATCGTAAACCACTGTCTCAATCAGCTCAAGAACTTCTTCAGGTTCCATACTTTAAAGTGGTATTCCAGCTGCTAGATCTAATTTTATTCTTGAAAGTGGGCATATACCGTTGTATAAAATGCGAACAAATTCGCAATCTTCAAATGGACATCTTCTGCAAAATTCCTGAAGTCTACCCCAAACTTGATCTAAATGTTCTCCTTTCTTTTGTGCGAAGGAGGCTATCTCCTTTTTAATCTTTTTGGCTTTGGACGGTGGAAAATATTTGCTTAGAAATTTGAATTCTATGTCCTTCCATGTGGTGATGCTTTGTCGAGGTTGAGACTTCAACCACGTCTGAGCTCTACCTTTTAGAAATAAGGGAAACAAGTGGACCTTAATGGAGTCTTCAGTGGCTCCATCTAACCTTACACTACTGCAGAAATTCAAATATTTATCTATTAGATCGTGATGATCTTCTATTAGAAACTCAAGAATAAAGATTTAAGGTTTAAAAAAATAATTGAGAAAATATTGCGGTAAGAGAAACAAACACCTTTCTGATCCCCACCTTGTAATCTGAATCAACGTTTACATTTGATTTACCGATTGATCAAATAATTCATCATCTTTTATTTAATTGGTTAAGCCCTAATCCCTTAGTGAAATTAACCTTATTAACCCTTATTAGAACCTTAATCCCTTAGTGACCCCATTTTAGGTTAAACATTAAAATCGATGAATTTTGGACATTTGCGGTTCATGTAGCCTATCCCTAGTGCATACACGAACAGTCATTGTCCTTTTTGTCATGAATTAGAATCCCAATATCCCTATTGAGAACCCTAACCCTCGCAATACCCTTAGAATGATCAGATCTAAAAGAATTATAGATGAAGAGCAAAGGAAAATAAATGCAATTAGATAAATAAACGTAAACCTGATCCAAATTACAAGGGGTTCACATCAAGGGTTTGACCCTTACCACAATAAAAAGAGATCTAGCTAACCATAGTCATGACTGATCTCGAAAAATAAAACATAAAACTAAAAGAAAAAAGAAGAAGAAGAAAAACTAGAAAAACTAGAAAAAAATCTGAATGGAGTGGAATTCTGAATTGTGTGGAATCGAATGTCCATGGAATGTTGGAGAGGACCCCTTTACATAGGCACATGGTGCCTCGAGTCTTCCGAAAATGCCCTCGTTCTGTTTTAATAGCCATAAAATAAAAACCGTAGAAACTCCCAGTCAAAAAAACAAAACTGCTAAAAAATAGCTAACTCTTAATTTTCCGTTTTTCATCATAATTGCACAATTCAAGGACAGCATTTATGACGCCCACACGATCAGCGCCAAATCCTTTCCTTGTTTTTTTTCAAATTTCGAATTTCTTCACCTTTTAACCTATAAAAATATAAAATAATCATTGCCTTTATTACTGAATTACTGTCAAATCCTTATTCTTTTTACTCTGAAATATCTATATGCCGAAGGCATATCAGCATACATGATGGATCCAATAGCCGAAGCGTATGGAATTCCACTCATGCGATCCTTCTCAGGCTGTGACTTAGGACACATAGCCTTTGAAATGTGTACCCCATGACTGACGGGAAGAAAACCCCGTCTTTACCCTTCCATGCTAAACCTCTTTTGCATCTTGTCAACATACGTGGATTGAGATAAACCCAGCAGCCTCTTGGATCTTTCTCTATAAATCTCTATACCAAGTATAAAGGCTGCTTCTCCTAAATCTTTCTTGGTGAAGCTTTCTGAAAGCCACTCTTTCGTTATTTATAATGTAGGGATGCCATTTCCTATTTGCAATATGTCATCTACGTAAAGTACTAGGAAGACGACATTAATCCCACTAACCTTCTTGTAAACACAAATTTCATCCTCGTTCTTGATAAAATCGTTACTCTTAATGACTTCATCAAAACGTATATTCCGACTCCTTGATTCTTGCTTTAGCCCATATATCGACCTTTGTAGCTTGCATACCATATGCTCCTGGTCTTTGATTTCAAAGCCTTCAGGTTGTGTCATGTACACTTCCTCTTTCAAGAACCCATTCAAGAAGGCGGTCTTGACACCCATTTACCAAATTTCAAAGTCGTGATATGCTGCTATTGCAAGCATGATCCTAATAGATTTGATCATGGCAACCGGTGAGAAAATCTCATCATAGTCAACTCCTTGTCTTTGATCCCTTTCGCCACCAACCTAGCTTTGTAGGTCTGAACGTTGCCATATGCATCAGTCTTTCTTTTAAAGACCCATTTGTTACCGATAGGAACTATTCCTTGTGGTTTAGGAACCAAGGTCCATACCTTGTTTTGATACATCGAATCCATTTCAGATTCCATGGCTTCAAGCCATCTAGAAGAGTCAACATCCTTGACTGCCTCTTCGTAGTTACTTGGTTCATCATCCTCGACGGTTTGCTGATTCACAATCACAAACCCATACCTCTCAGGTGGATGGATGACCCTCACAGACCTACGGAGTTGTGTGTTTACTTCTCCATTGGAGAACATCGCCTGCGGAGCAGACTCGGGTTCCTCAATCTGTTCTTGTGGTCGTTGAACTTCTTCAAGATCAATCTTACTCCCGCTAGCTCCTTGAGAGATCAAATCCTTCTCGAGGAACTCAGCATTCTTGGACAAAAACCTTGTGTTTATTCTTGGAGTAAAAGTAGTATCCCTTAGAACTTCTGGGATACCCCACAAATTGACATTTAGTACGCTCAGCTCTAAGCATGTCTGATGCCAACGCTTTGACATAAGCCAGCGATCCCCATACCCTGAGGTAACTCAGGTTGGGTCTCTTACCATTCCATATCTTATATGGTGTGGTCTGAACAGATTTAGATGGTACCCTATTTAGAAAGTATACCGATGTGTCTAAGGCATATCCCCAAAATGATTTTGGAAGTTGAGTCTCACTCATCATAGACCTAACCATGTCTAACAAGGTCCTATTTCTCCTTTCTGAGACACCATATTGGTGTGGTGTGTAAGGTGCAGTAAACTGCGAGAGAATTCCATTTTCTCTCAGATAATCCCAAAACTCGTGGCTCAGATACTCACCATCACGATCTGATCGCAATGACTTAACCATCTTGCCATATTGTTTCTCTACTTCATCCGTAAAGGTAATAAAATCGGAGTAACTTCCTCTAGCCTCAATAGACATTGGGCCGCATACATCAGAGTGAATGAGTTCTAATAACTCACTAGCCCTATGAATCTCAAACCCTTTGGGCTTTTGACGAATCATTTTCCCAGCTAATCAAGATTCACATTTTCCATAGGATTCCAAATCCTTGGAATCTAGATATCCATCTCTATGCATCCTAGACAATCTTGTTTCATTTATGTGCCCTAGTCTACAGTGCCAAAGATAGGATTGATTATCTTCTATCCTAGGTCATTTCACATCTACATTGAGCACTTCAGTTCCCATTTCCAAAACATACAAGTCATTTATAAAAAAAGCAGTACCAAAAACAATATCATTCAAAATGATAGAAAATGTACTGTCCCTAATAGTGAAAGCAAAACCATCTTGTTCTAAAAAAGAAATAGAAATAATGTTTCTAGAAATGTCGGGAACATAAAGACAATTATTCAAATGCAATAAGAGGCCCGTAGGCTAATGAGGTCGATATCCCCAACAGCATGAGCAGCAACTCTTGCTCCATCACCAACGCGGAGATCCACCTCGTTCTTCTCCAATCTTCTAGGGATCCTAAGCACCTGCAACACATTGCAGATTATAAGAACCACAACCGGTATCCAATACCCACGAAGTCGGATTAGCACAAGAATAATTTATCTCAATCATGTGAATACCTGAGGTAGAAGCATCACCATGCTCCTTCACACTCTTCAGGTAGTCTGGACAATTCCTCTTCCAATGGCCATTTTTGCCACAATGGAAGCATACAGTATCGCTTTGGTCCTTAGGTGCACTCTTACCCTTCTTTTTGCCTTTCTTCCTTTTGGACTTTCCTTTGGGCTTAAGGGAGTTGTCTTTCGCAGGCTCCTTGCCCTTACCCTTGGCCCTTTCAGGCCCACCAATCAGAAGAGCTTGTGTCTCATCCTTCTTGATAGACATATCAGTAGTTGTTAACATCCTTAACAACTCTAGCAAGCTCACAAGCATCCCATGCATGTTGTAATTCATTATGAATTCACTGAAAGAAGGAGGAAGTGATGATAGAACTAAGTCATTAATTAATTCAGCATCCATTGTGAACCCTAGACCCTCTAGCTTCTCAATGAGCACTATCATCTTCAGTACATGGCGGTTAAAACACATGCCTTCAGTCATCTTGCATAGGAACAATTCCCTAAAGGTCTCATACCTTTCATGTCTGCCTTTAATATCATACAACTCCCTGAGATGCAGGATAATAGAGGGGGCATCCATATGACCGTGCTGTTTACGCAGTTCAGGCGACATGGATGCCAGAATGATGCAACAAGCCAACACATTATAATCCATGTGTTGCTTGTGGGCCTCGATATCAAATTCTGCGAACCCATCTTCCCCTTCCTTAGGCGCAATAGGTAAAGCAATGTCAAGGACATAAGCAACTTTTTCGGCCCGCAGAACATTTCCGACGTTCCGATACCAGTCCATAAAATTAGGACCGGTAAGTTTGTTTGTATCGAGTATTGAGCGCAGTGACAGTGGATTAGTCATACTAAAAACTGAAAAAGTAAAGATAGATTAATTAATATATATTGTCGTGTAACAAATTACTAAAGACATTAAATAATTTGCCCCTCCCACTATTTTATCTACGTCAATGACCCTTACCATTTGACTTAGGGTTAATCTACTTTTAGATTTTACCTTAGTGGGATTAAGAGTGAGATTATTTATTTTAACCCCCGTCTGAGACCGCAAGATCAACAGTATCTCATACCCTTTCTTAACATTAGGTTGAAAACTCATTGTCACTTAGTGGTGCATCTCATGCAACCAACCTAGCACTATTACCCTAAGCACATAACCCCGGCTGAGCCTGCAACTTATGCCTCATAACCAGCACCCTAAGTGTCTCACATTTCTAACACTACTCTTGCTCAACGAAACAGTGAGTCCCAACTGAGTTGTGGAGCACCACTATTTAGAGGTGGTTTGAGTAATATTGGTGGTGGGAGGTAATCATGGGTTTAATAATTTATTCCTTTTAAGGGCTCCTTTTATTTAGGGTTTACTATGTCTCATCAAACGCATATGTATGTTATCATGCTATTCGTAACCTATGTCAAACATCTATCGGTTTACACTAGTCGCAATTGGACATGCATAATAAGGCATACAAACGCAATTTGTCCAATTCATGCATACTAGACGTGTTAAGTCATATAAGCATACATTCGTGATACACTATCTCATGCATACTAGTCGTACAAACCATACAAGCATATAAAACACTTTTATTTAAGACAGTCATGGTGCTTGCACATTCGTCCATCTTGCTTCTCAAGCCATGGCTGCTTGTCTTCCAAACGCCACTAGCCTAATTCTCTAATTACAAAAAATTAAAGAAACTCCAAAACATCTTTGGAGGGACAAATGAAAAATTACAAAATTCAAATTTACATCTCTAATTTAAAGAGAGCAAAATTACACCTTTAATTTAAAATTCGAAATTCAAATTTCGGGCACCATGACCATCCCCTTCCTTTTTGCACCTGAAAGGTTAGACAACTTTGCAAGCACAAGATATCAAATATCAAAAAACATGTTCATTCACACGTCTTAATATTTTAACAATTAAAATGTGATTACAAGAATCATGATTCAAGTTTTCTTAATTTTCTCTTAATGGCCGAATTATATAACAATTTTTATAATTCAAATTTTGTTAACTCTTTCTCAAAGTACACAAAATTAAACCATGCATGCAACCATAAACCCTTTAATGGCTGAATCATATATGCATGTATATGATAAATTTTGTCACAAAAGTTTCATGCTATGCTCATGAATCAATTCATGGAGGAAAATAAGAAAACAATCAAGGTACTCTAAGTGCCCTTCATGGCCGACTCATCCCTTTCAAAAAGGTGTTTCCTTTTAAAACTTTCACAAAGAAAAAGAAACAAAACCATGACTGCATATAGATATATGAACATAGCAATCACATTAATATGTTCATAAAAATAAAAACTTTAACAATTTAAAGCATTGTAATTCAAAATCCATATGCAAAAATTCAAGCTTTAACCCTTTAAAGATCTTTTGACCGTGAAAAACAATTTTCACAAACAAGGTACCATCACCCGCCGATGGTAAAGCAACCGGGATCTGATACCACTTGAAAGTAAAATGGCCTTGAAGGTCGATGCATGTGAGAAGGAAAAACAATTTTTTTCTCAAGCAGAATTACACATGCAATCAAGATTCATGCTTTAAGACATCAAGATGTACAATGTTCGAGATTCAAAACTCCAAGGTGATCAATGTTAGGTTTGAAGGGTTCAAACCCTCTAACATTGATCCACACCACCCCACGTCAAGAGTAAGAAATCTTCTTGAAAAGCCACCAATTGATCACCTCAAAAAGCTTGCTAGGCGTCCAATGTGTGAAGGAGGAGGAGGCTAGGTAAAGGTGCTTATAGAAGAGTGAAATTTCCAGCATGAAAACTTCACAAAAGTGGGGCATGGATGCTCTTAGAAAAGGCTAGGTTATTTTGTGAAACCTTAAGGAGAACCTCTCCAAATATGCGCACAAGAGAGTGAGAGAATGAGCTTCAATCAAATCAGATTTTTCTCCAAAAATCTCACTTAAAGTGGCGCACAACCAAGGGAGAAAAATGTGGAGTTCTTGCAATTCAAAATTCCCAACAACCTACCTTTGAATCCTCATGAGACTAGGTTTTATCCTAGTCAGAATTCTGACCTAATGGCCAGCCATATGTGCGCCCATTCAGCCCAAGAAACTGTCCAGATTCGTTGAGCAGTTGCATTCAAACTTAAACCAACTAGCTCACTAGTTCTCTCAACAAACCAAATATGATTTAGAGCTTATTTGGTTGATAAGATGACACTCATAACAACCAAAGTGGCGCCCCAAATTCAGCCTTGGATGAGATCAAAGATCTCCTCTTGATCTAGGGATTTGTTCCAACAAGATCTTATCTTATCCTTTTGTTATGAAACAACTTTTGATAGCCAATTCAAATTCGAATTCAAACATTTAAATTCAAAATTCAAATTCTCAATTTAAATTCTTAATTTAAATACTTGATAATTAATTTAACTAATTAAATTAGTTAGTAATGTCTTGTACTATCCAAGCCCATTAAACATGATCCATGCGCCCTTTCCCTTTTAGGTGGGCTTCCAAACTTCTTCTTGGGCTAACAACCATTATTAGGCCCAATACTTTTAATGCTATATCATCATGACAATAAGGTGTTAGTGTGTGACCCATTAGGCCCAACATAGCCACTGACATAAATGGGGTTAAGCCCAACAAGCCCACAACCCATCTAATGACAAAACATAACACTAGCAATGCTTTGTTGCCCCAGAGCTAGTTAAGTTTAATGACATGATCATCCTATTACACATAATTGGCTGCCGTATGTATTTCTTTTCATCTCGGTTACCTTCCCATTAAACCTAGGGTAAGGAAACGTATCAACCCTTGCGGTTTAGGGTAAGCTTTATTCGAAATAGGGAATCTTCAATTTACTGACTCTAAAAGCAGATCATCTCATGATCTCTTTTATTATGCATAGATTTTCGAGTCCCTGTAAATGTCATCCCGATTTCTCCGGTTTACAGATAACCTAATCTCTCACAGAGATTTGACGAATTCCTTTAGCTCATCACCCTAGCCCTGTGCTCTTTTAGGACAAGCCCAAAAATATACATATGAGTCTCCATGTTTCTGGCAGACGAGGTATACAATCAAAGCATGCCTTCTAGAACACAGTCTAGGTGATAACTTCTGGTCTAAGGAAAGACATATCCAAATATAAAGAGACTACTATAATGATACTATCTGTGAGATTTCCTCATAGAGTCTCTTTGTGGGTCTATTCAGTGCGAGCTATACCCTTATAGGTCCACCCACGACTTTAGCCAAGACATCTCCATATCTGTAGCTCATAAGGTCTTTACCTTGCATCCGAATACAAGTAGATAAGTCGTGCTAGTCTTACCCGAGATCACTGATCCCCATTCTCAGTGTCTCTAGACTAGGAACATAAAATTAGGAATAAACTTGCAGTATCCTTGGATCCTCATGATCGTGATCTCATCACAGATGCTCAAGAGATACCTATTTTATTCCAAGGGGTTTATCTAGTTACTCATATAAAATATTAATAATAATATTGAGACAAAATATGAAACAGGATAAAGAGTGCTTTTATTTATTTGCGACAATATAAAAGGCCCACATATGTCCTAATCTAATCAAAAGATTGTCTCTAGGACATCCATATACTAACACTCTCATCCAATAATTTATTTCCGAAACATGATTCAAGGCACCCTCAATCCAATACACCCGAGAAATTCCTAGAATGCTCCTCAACGGATAACAGCTCTATGGCCCCAGGCCAACTGGAACTCCCTTACGGAGACCTCTCGAGTAGAAGTCTGTAACATCATAAGGCAATCTATCTACTTGCCAGAGATATGATACACACTATGTACCCAATATATATACATATGCATGAGCACATTATAATCACATAATTGAACATACAACTTCCAACCACTACTGTAACGCCCTCCCTTGTATGCATCCAAGAGAGTCATTTGCTAAGCGGAATTAGAGTTTTTGGCGTCAATTTAACTACTGAAAAATCATTTTGTTTGTCTAATCAAAACTTATAGTTGAAATCGGTTTTCTTCTACATTCAGAGTATATTTTCAAAATTTTCTTAAGTTGCTGAAAATATCATTTTCCTAACAAATCCTGCTGTCTTTAAAAATTCGTAAAAAATCAGTCTCAACGAGTTAAAAGAATATTCCTTGTGATCTAGAAAGAGCACGTCTCGGGCTTCGCGTGCATATAAAATAATAATAAATCGGAGTTCGTTTGCCCCTTGAAACATAACCCGTAAGGTACTCGTAAAACTGTTAAAAATCAGCACTTAATATAACGTTCAAAAATCCATTTCGCAAAATGTTTCCAAAACGGCCACTGTTCATAAAACACTTTAACAAAATTAAAATAATAATTCCAACATTCATCCAGGTTCTCAACATATACAAAAATATACAGTCATCCAGCAATTAAACAGCAACAGCAAAAGTCCAATCAGTATTAATCAACAGCATGCATCCATATAATCGCGCCTTCAAATGCTCTTTCATCTTCCTGTCATTTTATGAAAATAGCAGCCCCAAAAGGGGTGAGACTAATCCCAGTAGTGTGGCAACAAAACCAATAACGCAACAGTATTAATCTAGTCACAAAACCATAAACAGTCACTTCAACATATCCTTGTTCCTTTTCCTTTTTCCTTTTCATCATATATATTGCATATATAACGCCTTCCTTTTGCGCTCATAGCACCGTCGTGCGCGCAATACACAGTGGATATCCCAAAAATTGGCACCCTCTTGGTGGATTCCAACTGTGGCCTATGCGGACTGATGCCAAGTGTCCCCTGCCCTGGTACCGGAGGGATGCCTATATGATGCGTGCTCAGACACATGGTCCTGTACATAACTATTCTAATTGCAAGGCTATATGATTTTGGTACATGCATGTCATGCTATGTTGTCACACATAAAGCAGAAAAATGGATGTGGTATGATGTAAGATGCATGCTTATATAATACTTTTCATATACGTTATGCTGCCACATGACTTTACCTCATAATCATATTGCCATCAAGGCATTTTCATGGCAGAATACTTACATCATAAGGAACATAATAATTTTACGGAGTATGGAGCATCATGTTACAACTTCATACACTAGTCAATAGTCACATTAGGTAATATCGCCTAACACTTACCTTGTGAGCCCCAAACATTAAGCAAACAGCACCAGAATAGTCCACGTTCCTAGAGAATTTGCACACCTAATATACAATCATACCAAATCAGAATTTTACACGATTTTTCCTATTATTCACAATGGTTTCTATGCTTCTAATCCTAGCACCTTAATTAAATCATGATGTCAGTATGATAATTATTTTTCTGCCCTTAAAGCTATTCCTCCCATTGCTAGTAAATGAAATTTCCTAAGGTCTCATACATATATACATATTCAGCTTTTAGCATAACAAGGTGTACAAGGTTTTATTTTCATAACTCATACCATTAATTGCTAACACATAAGAAGTTTCCAGTGTCCCCAACACATGCACGGGTTCGATTTTTACCCTTCTTCTTTTCCTATACAATTTTCAGATTTCACATTTCTTTATCAACTTCTCAACGACAAGAATTCAAGATTCCATTAATATATGAAATCGGTTTTTCATGTTTCCTCTACTAAAAATTTCTGACTTTACTTACTTTTATTTTTCTACTTGTTAACAACAATACAACCCAAGGATCTTTTAAATATACCAAATGGTCCGGCCCATTAATTAGGTGCCACTCATTTATCATTTAAATAACCATATCTACAAGGTTTAAAGGGTACCAATGATACACACAGCCTGCCTCCTTTAATTTATTTATCACTAGTTAACAATGACAAAATCCTATGTTTCCAATCCCTCACAGAATCAGTTTACATTTCAACAAGAGAACATTTAAGACTTTTATTCACATTTTCAACCCTGGAATTTATGGTGTGCTAAAAAGGAACTAAAGCAAGGTGTCCACTTAATTTCATTCGAGTCACAGGGTGCAGCAGCATAAGTGCATAATTTTTCCAAGTCCTCTTTACTTAATTAATACAATTTGCAAGTACTATGCTACCCACAGTTGTACGGCTGAGCAGCAATTGATTAAATGACAAAACTGACTTTCTAAAACAGCTAGGTAGGCCGAATAAAGTGGAAAGAAAACCAAACAGAACCAGAACTTCTTCAACATAAATGCAGCCACGCACCATTCAGGGAATAGAGAAGAAGACTAGAGCTTGAGTTTACCTTCTTGGCTACACACTGTGGATTCTAATCGAGCAAAAAGGGACAGTCCCCTATGTTCCCCTAAATTCCAAGAGTCAGAATTCGGTTACATGTAAGAGGAGAAATGGCTCAGGTTCGGCTGATTCAAGAACAGACAAGGAAAAGAAAGACACACTTAATCAGGCCAATCGAGTAGAAGGAAGACAAGAAAGGAGATGAAAGTCCTACCTCCTTGCTAGTGGTGATCAGCCGAGTAGGAAACAGAAAGAACAAGATGTTTCCTCCTTGCTTCAATGCACGCGGCCTGGCCAACAAAGAGTAGGGGAGAGGAGTGATATGCTTAGAAGCTTTGCTCTGTATGTCCTCAACTCAACAGTCAGCGGCTGAACAGACTCAAGAGGATAGAGATGACACAATTCCTCATTCCCTTAATATGTATGCACCAGCTGAACAACAAGGAACAAGAGATTATCTTGGTGATTCATTTACAACTTCCTACTCCAGTGTTCTTAGCCGAAGTAGCGGTGATGGAAAAATATGTTAAAGTGGTTTATCCTATTCCCATGAAAGCACGGTTGGTGAGGTAGAATGAGAAAGAGACGTGAGCCTAATCTCCCTTGGCTTTCGGTATTGTGGTTGCGGATTGAGAGGGGCAGGAACTTTGGGTCATGAAGAAAATCCTAGCAGATACGTAAAGGAGGAGGAAGCATCCATTTGTTCCAAGGGTGGTACAAGGTGGCGCATGTAACAGCCCGTGTTAACCCGGATTGTTAACATACTATCGTATTAAGCCACGCTTAATTAAAATGCGGAATAACTTTTTCTTTAATTCAATTATGACGTCATTAACCTTAGCCAACTTGATTACTTAATCAATTTCATAAAATACTGCCTGTATGTAAATTGCAAGACAACTAACTGAAATACCTCATGAATAAATATAAAGTGAGTATCTAAAGCCGCAGGACTACAACACATAGCCTGGGTCAAAATCCTGATACTTTAATTACAACTTCAATTAAAAGAAAATAGCAAGACCATGTGGCATGGACAAACCCCATGCTCACCAAATAAGGCACAATGTCCAACAACAGTCTCAGCATAATATCATAATCAAAGCGGGAAAACATAAACAACAGTCAAATCCAGCATGTCAGCATATCATAATATCAACTCAGCTCTGGCCTCCTGCCACCTGAGCCCTCAACATTACCTGATCATGAAATAAGCGTCCCCAAACGTGGGGTGAGATCTCTAACAAGAAATCTCAATAAGACAAGGGGTCCTCAAGGATCTTCCACCCCAAGCTCACTTACATGTGTAATATAAGTTCAAAAACAGTATTTACAATATAAGTTCCAAAACTATGCGATGCAGCAGATAATCATGCCATGTGTGTTTATCAAATCTACTGGCCAGAGAAATGCAGGAATACCTCTAAACCCACATGAGTACAAGGAACACCGCTTGCACCTCACCCACAGCCTCACCATCTTGTATGTACTACATACTCAGGCTTACCGTATAGGTATAAAAGCACATTGCATATAATAGCTCAACAGCATTTCCAAAACATCAAAGCATGTAACACAGCATGCATAAACCACATCCCCATGGGACATGGTGGAACCACAAAATGGCTAAACCGAGGACACGAAAGCTTACCTTGCAAGCTAGCTATCCAAGCCAAGAGTCCAACCTCTCTTACGTCCAAACACAGCAGTATCACAATCTGATATGGACCAACAATACATCAATATTTATGCATCACAAGCATACAACTTAAAGACTACGCCTTTCCTTTACGTTTTACGTCTTAAGGCTTCCAACAAAGCCATACGCCCTTAATCACGTGATTCTGACTTAGCTCATTAATTACAGAAGTTCAACTTCCTTAATCTAGGGTCCACCAACCCCTAATAGCTTACTGTTCACACAGTACAGCTACTGCGAAATACCAGGATATCCGGATATACAGGGAACATATCCGGATATGCCATATCCGGATATCACACTGTCCATATCCGGATACCCAGATCCCACATCCGAATATGAATATCCGGATACCATATCCGGATATGCATATCCGGATACCATATCCGGATACTGATATCCGGATATCTGTTCGACAAATATCCGGATATCTCACGACAGAATGCAGTTTCTGCATTTCGTGAATATCCACCCCAAAGATTCAACTTTTAACACATGTACACGTTAAAGCATGCATCTTTAATCTGTTTTAGGTTCATTATCATTATACCTTCTTGTTTACTCATTAAACATGGCCAAGACATCAACTTTAAGCATCACAACTTAAGATCAAAGGTGAGGGAACTTACCCCAAGCTTGAAACAGAGTAATGTGTGCTCTTGGAGCTCTCGAAAAGCTCCTCAACTCAGGCCACACAAAGGTGTATGAAAATGGTGCTCAAGACTTGATCTTTCTACCCCAAGGTTGCTTCTTGGAGCTTCCACCACCAAGGAAAAGCTCACAACTCCCTCTCAACACAACTCAACCCCCAAAACAGACCTCAAAACACACTCCACAATGGCTGAATGTGCAGAGAATGCAGCCTCACACTCCCACAACCCACCCAATCAAGTGTTTAGAAGAGGAAATGGCTTCAACCTCAAGAAAAGAGAAGAGAATCCAATGAAACAGTGTTTTTGGAATTTGCTGCTCAGCCCCTTCACGTATGATAAGGGTTTGCCTAGGGTTTTGTGCCTTAGTATGCTTATTTATAGGCACATGGCCACTTAACGCGCAGTATTAGTCTTAATAGCAACGCAAAAGATGTTGATCCCAAACTTTGGAATCTAGACCTAGACATTTTTCTAAGATTTATCATATTTTTATTTTATTTTTCGGAGCACCTTTCCGGTATGCGCTTTTCCATAGCCAGTATCAGTTCTGGCATCAGATTACATTATTTTGACTTAAAACTTGTTTTTCAAGTCCTACATAATATTCTAGTAATTATCATGCATTCGTTATAATTTTCCGGGATACTTTTTCGGTACGCATTTATACCGGGTAGCAGAACCGGTATCTGCGCTTTTCTTCCGAAAAGCGACTTTCAGCATTTTCACCCATTCATTATAATTTTTTTTAAGTCCAATAATAATTATTAGGGTCAATTATGGAATCATTTCCTAATTATCATAATTAATTCACTAATTACCTTAATTAGCGGTGCGGGTTCTTACATTTACCCCACCTTTTTAAGGATTTTGTCCTCAAAATCAGAAACATACCTGTCTCGAAAGTCGGGATACTGCCGGAGAAGCTCATCCTTTCGCTCCCACGTGCACTCCTCGGGACTACGCCCAGTCCACTGCACCTTGACCATCGGAATGATCTTGCTTCTAAGCTGTTTCTCGCCTCGATCGAGAATCTTGAGTGGTCCGACGGGAGTCTTTAGGTTCTCCCGAAACTCCACATCATCCGGTTGCACCACGTGCGAAGGATCTGCTATGTACCTCTGAAGCTGAGACACGTGAAACACGTCGTGGATTTGGCTAAGTTCGGAGGCAAGGCAAGTCGATAGGTAACAGGTCCTACTCTACCAAGGATCTGGTAGGGCCTAATGAATCGCGGGCTCAACTTCCTCACGCCAAGTGCCCGTCCAACACCGGTTGTAACACCCCGTTACCGGACCGGTGTGTTAACAACAAATATGATATTAAGCGCAGTTACAATCACAGTAATTGAGTTAATTAAATTACGGGCAACTTTTTTTTCTTTTATCATATTCCTTTTCATAACAATAACCTTTTCCGTAATCAATTAAAACAACACTATAATTGTAAATGCAATTCGCGGAATCATTCAGTTTACTAACATCACTAATCTTTCTTTTTGTTCAACCCATTTAAACTCATCATCTTACTCTCACATCTTACCATGTTATAGTCCTTTATATTAGCTACGTGTGGTTTCAAACCGCGCACCATTTGGAGTTCTACACACTAAGTTAAGCCCCATTCTTTTTGTCTAGAAAAACCTGAATTTTCAAAATTTACACTGTGGTAATCGATTACCAGTGGGTGGTAATCGATTACCACCAGTCAAAAATGAGGCAGTAGCCAATTTTTCATCCCCTGTTCGCTGGTAATCGATTACCAAAGTTGGGTAATCGATTACTCCACTTGGTAATCGATTACCAAGCCTCTGGTAATCGATTACCAGGCAGACAGTAGCATTTATTTCGTCCCCTGTTGCATGGTAATCGATTACCATGCTTGGGTCATCGATTACTATGCAGTAAAAATGACAGTAGACAGCTTTTTAAGTCCAAAAGGAGTTGTGTAATCCATTCCTAACACCTTAATACTCCACATAACACTTACACATACCCTAATGTAGGCTCTAGGCCCTTCCATCATGCATTTTCATACAAGAATACATTCATTACATAATCCTTGAGTTTATGGCCATTTTACAACAATAATGAGCCATTTACAACATCATGTATCAAGGCCTCAAATACAAGGAATGTGGCAATGGACAAGTCCCACGCTCACTCAAAATATACAATAGATACTAAAGGCATACATATACATCAAATTTAAAGGACTCAACATGTAGTCATGAACATACAAAGGCATGGCATTTCCAACATGCACAAGTTCATGATCTAAATCCAAAGCATTAAACATATGCAAGGTGTGTCCCAATCAAACCCTCAACACACTGTGCCTCCAATATGCACCTCATGCTCCACTCCTCCAGGCTCAACCTAACCTGAAATGATGCCCCCAAACACGGGGTGAGATATACAAATATATCTCAGTAAACCAAGGGCCCTGGAGGCTTCTCCACCCCATGGCTCACTCAATGTGCAACAATGACATTTATGTAAAATGCATGACATACAATATCACAAGCAACTGGAGACAAACAGAGAACATCCACAATTGGATTACGTTCAAGGACTCCATCTTATAACTCCCGAGACCTTCCTGGCGCCTCTCCCATGGTTGAGAAGACTCCATGGCAAAACCCAACTGGAACTCCTCATGAGCCCTATCCAGCGGAAGTCCCACGTTTGGATCATCCTGGTGTCGCTCCCAGAGTCGACCCCACGGCAAAACCCAACTGGCATTCCCACACGGAATTATCCAGCGGATGTCCAAACCAACACACGTCAACTGGCCAGTGACCAAACAATTTCACACATATCAAGCAATAAAGCATGAAACGCATAATCACACAATGTCCAATGACACAAAATCCAACCACAACCTTCCACTAGGTGTGGTGGAGCACACAAGGGACTAAACCCCAGTTCCGAAGGTTACCTCAACACCGAGCCAATGCTCCATACGTAAGCTCCAAGCTTACTCCGCCACCATAGCGTCCAAGAGAGGCAACCTAAATGATCAACAACATGATCATCATCAATCACATATAGTCAATTATCTTCACAATAATGCTAACCAACATAACCACTTAAGCCTAAGGCTATTTTTCCATACCATTTTACTTCAATCTCTTTTATAGATCAAATTACCAAATACATCATGAATCACACATTCTTTCTTCTCATTCCACTATATCACACTATACCATCATCCATTTAAACATCATTTTCAATCATTCAACCTCAACTACATCATTTTTGCACCATTTTTCCTCACTTTTCTTCATAATTCGGATTCTTCAAAAAGTATGCCCCAAGGCTTTTTCAATTCAATTTAACACTCTAATTCATCATATAATCATATTAACACATCATGCAACAACTCATCAATCCATTTCTTACATAATTCATTTTTCCCAAATCTTAGGCATCACTCAAAAAATCCTAAGTTATGAGCATTTTTTTTCACCAATAATTTTTATTGCATTTCTAGCTCAAATACATCATTCTAAGGCATTTTCATCTAATAGCATTTTTCCATTTGGGCTCTCTATCATCACAAATCTAAGATTAAAGACTTAGAGTTCATATTTCTAGATCTACAAAATCAACCATAAAAATACTACAAATATACTCACAATCGATGATTGACACTCCTCCAAGGTTCATCCAAGCAAAGAGAAGTCCAATGGCTCCAAGAACACTCAAAACCCCAACCATTTCGGATCTGAGTTTGCCCATTACCGCCCCAAGGAGATGATTTCAAGGCTTGGGAGTATCACCAATGGCTTTAGAAGGTTGTTTACAATAGATTTCAACACCAAAACCAAGTGATTTGGTGGAGAAATGAAGAAATGGTGGAGAAGAGAGAAAATGGCTCTTGGTTCTTCAAAATGGGAGGAAGCCACGGCAGGGAAGAAGAGAAAAGGAGAGAGAGAGCGTGGGGGTGAGGGGAAAAAGTGAGGGAACTTAAGTGGATTTTGATCCAGCGGTTCCCACACGCGATTTAACTTTAACCCCGATAAAATTTCTGATCATAAATTCTTAATCTACATATTTTTCTGGTCCATGACATATTTTTCTTTCCTAAAAATATTGATAAAAATTTCACACTTATCGGTACCCTCATACCGCAGTATTATACACCAGAAAATCACTATTCATCAAAATTTTCAAAACTTGCCCATTCACTCAATTTTTCGTCCTGATTCCATATCCGACATTATTTTTGCCATTTGAGATCCCCAACTCCAATTTTCATGCCTCGGTTTACGTTTTTGGCAATTTACTATTTTGCCCTTGATACTCGTTTTGACCCCAATTTCGGGATTTTCACTAATCCCTCCCTTTTAACCCACATTTTATCAATTAACTTCACATTTGAATTTATGAGGTGTTATACCGGTGACAGGTGAAAGTCTCACAAACACGTGCTCACCCTCACTAAACTCCAGTGGACGATGCTTGTCATCGTAGTAGCTTTTCTGGCGATTCTGCGCCTGCTTTAACCTTTCCCTAATCATCTGGATCTGCTGGGTAGTATCTTGGACAAAGTCCAAGCCAAATAGCTCTTTATCTCCAACCTCAGACCAGCAGGTAGGAGTCCGACACCTCCTACCATACAGCGCCTCGTAGGGTGCCATGCCCAGACTAGCATGAAAACTGTTGTTGTACGAGAATTCTACCAACGAAAGGTACCTATCCCATGCTGATCCCTGCTCCAACGTGCAAGCTCTCAACATGTCCTCCAATGTCTGGATGGTTCGCTCAGTCTGTCCGTCAGTCTGAGGGTGATAAGCGGTACTCAATCTCAACTGCGTACCAAAAGCCTCCTGCAGCGCCTCCCAGAACCGAGATGTGAACTTCGGGTCCCTATCACTGATGATACTCTCGGGCACCCCGTGAAGCCTCACAATCTCACGGACATATAGTTTGGCCAACTGCTCTGTAGTGAAGCTCACCTTCACTGGAAGAAAATGGGCAGACTTGGTCAATCTGTCCACTATGACCCAAATAGAGTCACAACCAGCCTGAGTTTTAGGCAATCCCACCACGAAGTCCATGGAAATACTCTCCCACTTCCACTGTGGAATTTCAAGAGGTTGAAGTTTACCAGACGGTTTCTGGTGCTCAATCTTTACTTTCTGACATATAAGGCATTTGGACACGTAGACCACTATGTCCTTCTTCATGCCCGGCCACCAAAAGTTTCTTTTTAAGTCCTGGTACATTTTTGTCGCACCAGGGTGGATAGTAAACCGGCCCTTATGAGCCTCTGCCATAACCTCTTTTGTCAATGGCCCTCGAGGAATAACAATCCTTTTCTGAAACAGCAATAAACCATCCTCGTTCCAAGACACACCGTCCTGGTTTTTCACATAATCAAGGCACTCTCTCTGCACTTGCGCCTCTTTAATCTTCTCCATCAGCTCATTAATCACCTCTGCTGTTTCCATCTCAAGCAGTGCACCCCCAAACAAGGAGTTCACTCTCAAGTCTCTGAACTTTTCAATTACCTCGTAGTCGCTCATCATCAAGCTGGATAAGCTCATGGATTTCCGACTCAAAGCATCGGCTACCACATTGGCCTTGCCTGGATGATACCTCAGCTCAAAGTCGTAGTCTTTCAAGAACTCCATCCATCTACGTTGTCTCATGTTCAACTCCTTCTGGTCAAACAGATACTTCAGGCTCTTGTGATCACTGAATACAGCAAACTTCATGCCAAACAGGTAATGCCTCCAAATCTTGAAAGCAAAAACAATGGCTGCCAACTCCAAGTCGTGAGTCGGGTAGTTCTCCTCATGAAGTTTCAACTGTCTTGAAGCATAGGCAACAGCTTTCCCTTTCTGCATCAACACACAGCCTAGCCCCTTTCCAGAGGCATCGCAGTATAACTCAAACTGTTCCGCAGGATCAGGAAGGACTAACACAGGAGCAGTAGTCAGTCTCTCCTTCAACTCCTGGAAATACTCCTCACACTCATGTGTCCACACGAATGGAGTCTCCTTTCGGGTAAGGCGAGTCATCGGTAGCACCATCTTGGAGAATCCCTCTATGAACCTCCTATAGTACCCTGCCAAACCCAAGAAGCTTCTCACTTCTGTAACCGTCTTGGGCCTCTCCCAATCCATCACGGCCTCAATCTTGTTAGGATCAACCGCAACTCCATCAGCGGAAATCACATGACCCAGAAATCTCACCGCCTTGAGCCAAAACTCACATTTTGACGGCTTAGCATATAGCTTTTTCTCTTTCAACACTTGCAAAACAATCTTCAAGTGCTCAGCATGCTCCTCCTTCGTCTTGGAGTAAATCAAGATGTCGTCAATGAAGACGATCACAAACTGATCCAGGTACGGCTGGAAGATCCTGTTCATGTAGTCCATGAACACTGCAGGTGCATTGGTGAGTCCAAACGGGATCACCAAATACTCATAATGCCCGTACCTCGAGCGAAACGCTGTCTTTGGGACATCCTCCGGCTTTACCCGTATCTGATGGTAACCGGACCGGAGATCAATCTTGGAATACACGCAAGCACCCCTGAGCTGATCCAGCAAATCATCAATGCGTGGAAGGGGATACTTGTTCTTGATTGTCACCTTGTTCAACTGTCTGTAGTCGGTGCACAACCGCATGGTCCCATCTTTCTTTTTCACAAAAATGACCGGTGCTCCCCAGGGAGACACACTCGGTCGAATGAAATCTTTTGCTGAAAGCTCTTCAATATGCTTCTTCAGCTCTGCCAACTCTGGTGGCGACATCTGGTATGGAGCCAACGAAATAGGCCCCACACCAGGCAATAAGTCTATGGAGAACTCTATCTCCCTCTGCGGTGGAAACTCAGGAATCTCCTCGGGAAACACCTCGAGGAATTCCCTCACCACAGGAATGCCAGTGAGATCCTCCTGTGTCCCACTCACCAAACCTCCCAACATGACATAGCCAAATGCCCCTGCTCTCAAGGCTTTCCTCGCCTGCAGGACTGAAATGAACGGTGAGGAACTGGCTGTGGACCCACCCGGAGACATCACCACTCTCTTGGCACAGCAATCAATCAATGCACAGTTTCTGGACAACCAATCCATGCCCAGAATAATCTCCAGGTTGGCCATCGGCAATCCTATCACATCTACCGAGAAGTCACGGCCATCCCACTGAAACGCTACATCGCGATGAACAGTGGAGGTCAAACATTTTTCTCCGGTGGCGGTGGTCACCCGCATCGATGGAGAAAGCACATCACTGGGCAACTCAAGCCCCACAGCAATAGGGGTAGCAACAAAAGAATGCGTTGCCCCGGAATCAAACAATACATCAACAGCTGAACCACCAATGGTAACAGTACCTCTTACCAGGTTCGGAGCTCTGTCCGACTACTGACGATCCAAAGTATACACACGCCCCGTAGTAGGTGGCACGACTGGTGCCCCAGTAGGAACCATCTGCAATGGCACAACCTGCACTGCAGCAACTCTCGCCGTCGGGCAATCTCTGGAGTAGTGGCCCTCCTTGCCACACTGGAAGCATATCAACTGTCTGGTAGAACACGGCCCAAAATGTGACTTCCCGCATCCTGAGCATCTGGGAGCAGGAGGTCTAGCTGCGTTCCCCTGAGTAGAAGTCTTTTTAAACTGGTTTGGCGCTTGCTTAGCCGCCAACTGTTTGCCCTTGCCCTTGTTTGTAAACTTCCTGTTCCTCTAGGGAGCGGAACCACCAGTACCCTGTGGCACCTCAATCTTGGCCTTCTTGGCCTTACTCGTGCTGTAGAAGTCCTCAATATCACGACACTGCTGGACCAGTGTCCCAAAATCTCTGGAAGCAGACCCAGCTAAGTAACCAGCAATATCCTCACTAAGTCCCCAACGGAACTTAGCAGCAAGAAAAACAAGAGTCGGTCTCGCCATACGGAAATGAGCGAACTTGACCAGCTCATTAAACTTGGCCAGGTACTCGTCGACAGACAACGAGCCCTGCACCAAACGGTCAAACTCTCCTTGTTTCCTTTCCTGAGAGTCATATGGAAAATACTAACCCAGAAAACACTCCTCAAAGAACGGCCACGTCATCACACGGCCCTGCATCTCGTAGATGTGAGAAATGTTGGTCCACCACTCATGGGCCTCGCCTTCCAGCATGTAAGTGGCAAACATCAGCTTCTGCGGATCGGTACACTGCATGATCCGGAAGATCTTGTCCAACGCCTGTAGCCATCTGGCAGCAGCAATGGGATCATAAGATCCGTCGAAAGAAGGTGGCTTATGCTTGCGGAAAGCATTCAGCCTGCGGTCGATCTCGTCACGATCCTCAGCAAATACGGGTATGGTTTGCAAAGCCCCCGTCAAGTGACTGCCCTCACCCATCTGGCTCTGGGTGTGCTCCTGTTGACTAGGCGGAGGTGGAGGCGGTGGCGGCGGTGGAGGTGGTGGAGGACACTGGCCAGCAGCAGGACCAGCCCTCAACTCCTCCAACATGACCCTCATCATAGTCATATTGGCCATCCGGTTCTCCTCCAGAACCTCAGCCGTGGCTCGCCTGTTCGCATCTCTGATAGCGCCCAGCATCGCATGGTTTGCCAACCTCGCGGCCTCCTGGTCGGCTAGTCGGGCCGCCTGCATCTCAGCTAATGTAGCCAGGATAGGATCCGATTGATCCTCGCTCGTACTAGGGTTCCTCCTTGGTGGCACCATGACTCTGCACAAGTTACACAAAGAATGAGTTGATCAGGCCCACGCCATGTGGTCACATATGCATTATCATAACACACACCAATATGAGAGAACGCAAAGTAGACACGCAACGAAACATCCTAAGTTATTGCAATACATACAGGCTTTTCCCTAGAAAGTGCTCTGATACCATAAAATGTAACAGCTCGTGTTAACCCGGATTGTTAACATACTATCGTATTAAGCCACGCTTAATTAAAATGCGGAATAACTTTTTCTTTAATTCAATTATGACGTCATTAACCTTAGCCAACTTGATTACTTAATCAATTTCATAAAATACTGCCTGTATGTAAATTGCAAGACAACTAACTGAAATACCTCATGAATAAATATAAAGTGAGTATCTAAAGCCGCAGGACTACAACACATAGCCTGGGTCAAAATCCTGATACTTTAATTACAACTTCAATTAAAAGACAATAGCAAGACCATGTGGCATGGACAAACCCCATGCTCACCAAATAAGGCACAATGTCCAACAACAGTCTCAGCATAATATCATAATCAAAGCGGGAAAACATAAACAACAGTCAAATCCAGCATGTCAGCATATCATAATATCAACTCAGCTCTGGCCTCCTGCCACCTGAGCCCTCAACATTACCTGATCCTGAAATAAGCGTCCCCAAACGTGGGGTGAGATCTCTAAACAAGAAATCTCAGTAAGACAAGGGGTCCTCAAGGATCTTCCACCCCAAGCTCACTTACATGTGTAATATAAGTTCAAAAACAGTATTTACAATATAAGTTCCAAAACTATGCGATGCAGCAGATAATCATGCCATGTGTGTTTATCAAATCTACTGGCCAGAGAAATGCAGGAATACGTCTAAACCCACATGAGTACAAGGAACACCGCTTGCACCTCACCCACAGCCTCACCATCTTGTATGTACTACATACTCAGGCTTACCGTATAGGTGGACACCACATGCATATCATAAAAGCACATTGCATATAATAGCTCAACAGCATTTCCAAAACATCAAAGCATGTAACACAACATGCATAAACCACATCCCCATGGGACATGGTGGAACCACAAAATGGCTAAACCGAGGACACGAAAGCTTACCTTGCAAGCTAGCTATCCAAGCCAAGAGTCCAACCTCTCTTACGTCCAAACACAGCAGTATCACAATCTGATATGGACCAACAATACATCAATATTTATGCATCACAAGCATACAACTTAAAGACTACGCCTTTCCTTTACGTTTTACGTCTTAAGGCTTCCAACAAAGCCATACGCCCTTAATCACGTGATTTTGACTTAGCTCATTAATTACAGAAGTTCAACTTCCTTAATCTAGGGTCCACCAACCCCCAATAGCTTACTGTTCACACAGTACAGCTACTGCAAAATCCCAGGATATCCGGATATACAGGGAACATATCCGGATATCACACTGTCCATATCCGGATATACCATATCCGTCCATATCCGGATATGAATATCCGGATACCATATCCGGATATGCATATCCGGATACCATATCCGGATACTGATATCCGGATATCTGTTTGACAAATATCCGGATATCTCACGACAGAATGCAGTTTCTGCATTTCGTGAATATCCACCCCAAAGATTCAGCTTTTAACACATGTACACGTTAAAGCATGCATCTTTAATCTGTTTTAGGTTCATTATCATTATACCTTCTTGTTTACTCATTAAACATGGCCAAGACATCAACTTTAAGCATCACAACTTAAGATCAAAGGTGAGGGAACTTACCCCAAGCTTGAAACAGAGTAATGTGTGCTCTTGGAGCTCTCCAAAAGCTCCTCAACTTAGGCCACACAAAGGTGTACGAAAATGGTGCTCAAGACTTGATCTTTCTACCCAAAGGTTGCTTCTTGGAGCTTCCACCACCAAGGAAAAGCTCACAACTCCCTCTCAACACAACTCAACCCCCAAAACAGACCTCAAAACACACTCCACAATAGCTGAATGTGCAAAGAATGCAGCCTCACACTCCCACAACCCACCCAATCAAGTGTTTAGAAGAGGAAATGTGAAGGAAATGGCTTCAACCTCAAGAAAAGAGAAGAGAAGCCAATGAAACAGTGTTTTTAGAATTTGCTGCTCAGCCCCTTCACGTATGATAAGGGTTTGCCTAGGGTTTTGTGCCTTAGTATGCTTATTTATAGGCACATGGCCACTTAACGCGCAATATTAGCCTTAATAGCAACGCAAAAGATCTTGATCCCAAACTTTGGAATCTAGACCTAGACATTTTTCTAAGATTTATCATATTTTTATTTTATTTTTCGGAGCACCTTTCCGGTACGCGCTTTTCCATAGCCAGTATCAGTTCTGGCATCAGATTACATTATTTTGACTTGAAACTTGTTTTACAAGTCCTACATAATATTTTAGTAATTATCATGCATTCGTTATAATTTTCCGGGATACTTTTCCGGTACGCATTTATACCGGGTAGCAGAACCGGTATCTGCGTTTTTCTTCCGAAAAGCGACTTTCAGCATTTTCACCCATTCATTATAATTTTTTTTAAGTACAATAATAATTATTAGGGTCAATTATGGAATCATTTCCTAATTATCATAATTAATTCACTAATTACCTTAATTAGCGGTGCGGGTTCTTACAGCGTACAAGCAAGAGATAAGGAAGGGAATGTGGCGGTCATGCTGAAAGGGAGAAGAGATTTTTGTGTGACACATGGTGTGCAAGCACAAGCTGGATCAGTTTGGATAATAAACACAAAAATCAGCAACTGTGTTCAGCCTAAAAGCGCAAGAAAGGAGGGATTAAGGTAAAGGAACTTAGGTTGTTTAATGTCATGGGCTCTTGGGCCCAGGCCCTTAATAGAGCATGGTTCAAAGCATACAAGTCCAATAGTTCTCCTATTTAAGACTTAGCCCAAGCCTTATTGTTTTTATGTACTCTATAATCATTTACTAAAGTTTTATTCTTTAATAAAATTAATCACATACCTTTAGTAATTCTAAATAATATTAAGCTTCCTATATGTTATAACCAATTATTCCTATACTCATAACTAAAATTTCACATCCATAAAATAGATATTTATCTTCCATGGCAATACCAACAATTCCCTAATTTAATTTTAACTCCATTCAAAGGTAAAAATTTAATTAATCCGCAGATACGTATTCTACCCCATTCCTAATTGCAGTATAAATAGGTTCCTAATTTGACGGGATGTTACACTCTCCCCAACTTGTTTTGAAGTTTGTCCCCAAACTTCGTCTTACTATTCCAAAATCGGTCTAAGTCTAACGCTTATTACCATTACCCACGCCATACATTTCACCGCATTCATACAACCAGTTATAAAAGTCATCAGACATCTCAAAGCATTTCCAACAAATATATATTTTACATGATCATTAAATAAGATAGATGTAACACAATTTTGTTCGTACGGAAGGAGTAAAAAAAATTCCTAAGCTTAACCATGATATGAACAATTTCCTAAGTTCTTTTTAAACATCATCAAATACCATAACACACAAGTAGGATGAGACGGACAAAATATTACAAAGCCAAGAAACTCCAGCTATGAAGAAAACGGTAATAGTGCACAGGGTTTTAGTGCACAAATAATAAACAACTAACAAATCCATTTGTAAAACATTTTCCTTAAATAACTTAAATAACAATCTTAGTGGGGCATAAGTGAACAAAATTTTATACACCCGATTCAAAATTGCAACACATGAAGTAAAACACAACAGTAGACAATTGGCTCCTCAAAAATCCATATATCATCATTCACCCTCGATGTTACCCCATACTACTACTCAACTGATCATAATTTAAAAGTTTCCATATAAAAATGCAATTTAACAAGTTCGTGACTTCGATGAAAATTTTCTAAGAATATAGGGTTCCAATTAACAATAAAATAATATTATCTTCCATTATTTTCACAACATAGTACTATTTAACTAGGACTTCCAATTCCACACGTTTCTTCTTGGTACTGTACCCGTTACTATTTAGAAGTGTCATAACTTCCTACCCAATTCTTTTCGATGAATCAAATTGGTTCACTAACCAGACACATCACACACACATTGTATTCATGTTTCTACTTTAGTCATCTTTCCTAACACTATCATAGACAAAATTCTAATTTTTTTTATTATCCTTCAGAAAATCAAACCAATGAAACAGAACACATTACATTTTGAATTTCAAACGATAAGAACCTTCCTAAAATCACAAAACTCAGTTCTAATTTTCAAACATATCAGAACTTTCCGCCGCCCTAGGTACCTCGGGTGTAATTGACTCCACTGATCAGAGGATCCATTTACCATGATATGATTTTCAAATCATTGACACATATTACAATCTTGAGATAGTTACCAAACACAATCCACCAAAACAGACCAAGCGTTCATAAATCAAGTTCACAATAATCACACTCAAAATTCCTAGCTGTAATTTAAATTTGGTATTCAAGGGATAAATAGTATTTTACGGTATGAGACCTAATGCATGAACAACACTGTATTCAAATTTTCTCAAACAAATGACTAATCACATCTATACCTGCAACAATATATCTATCAGAAGAGAACCTTTCAAAAATAATAATAGTATTTCATGATGTATTCAAACAAATTTTAAAATGCATATCAAACTTTTAAGCATGGAATTTATAGCAGCATATTTAAGTTACAGGTTGAATATTATATCAATTAAACAGCAGCTAAACAAAACCAGGGTGCTCACTTAAATTCGATTCTTATATCACATACTCAGCTTTTAGATATGGGGTGTCCAATGAACTATGCAAATATAACATGAGAGTATCTAGTTAGTACTGGCTCTAGCGACACATAAGAATGATCAACAGTCCCAATAAATGTGGACAAAAGTAAAAGGAATTCATATGAAAAATTTGCATGCTTATGTACCTAATGTACCAAAACATGATTGCTACAACCGATGGAACTTTAAGGTATGGAAAGTACATTGGTATACATTGCAACGTATATGAGGTTTGTGTTAGATGCAAGTGTATATAATACTCAATTGTTGTAAGTATTGACAAAATTAAAAACTCGATTAAATTGGTTAAAAAGGTCATACACAGCATGACATAAGAAACAGGCATTGATTAACATCTATGGTCAATTGACTAGGTCTTAGTACTCATTAGGTTGATTAGCACCTCCAATCAATTAGACCACAAGGTTTAGTTTGAATCCGTAAGTTCAAACAATATTTTGCATGTATAAGATTACGCCTTGAGGACAGTAAATTAAAATAAAGGCAAACATTCTTCTGCAGAACAAGTTTAGACATGGCAAGAGGGTTCTATCAACATGGTAAGACATACTTTGTAAAATCTCTTGAGGGTGTTTTATGTTAATGAACAAAAATCAATATGCAGTAAAAGTTTAAAACATAACGTTTGACAATCTTTAAAACAGAAATTAGGATACTTAGAGACATATTCATACAAAATTCAGATCACCCAAAACCAACTAAAGAACTTGCAGGCTGTTATAAAAGAATGAACTGATACTATAAAGTCCGCACGAGAAAAAATATAATTCATTGTGTGGTTCTATAATGGGCAATCTTATTTTGTGTAACAACCCCGAACTGGTTACATAAAACAAGTACTTAACATCTAAATCATTTAACTTCTACCACAATAGTCATGACCACGTTCCTTATGTTATAGAGAAGTATTACTAAAATTTCTTGTACATTTTAGACATAAAATCTTGGATCGAGAAAATATAACTTTAAGATTTTGGAATACCCACACTATTAAAAGTTTCTCACTTAATTAATTTCTTAAAGACCCATTAAAACTGAGGCAAGCTTAAGTTGTTCACAATTTCTACACTAACCCTTAATTTCTTCAATTTAAAGTACCAATCCAACAAAACATGAAACATGCCAAAATCTCAACCAACTTGATCAAAACAAACAGGGAAAGATTTAGAGCATGGATAATTACTTCCTATTGATTCCAACCTGACACATCCTCTAAGGTTATCATGGAGTAAATGCAATTAAACTCTTTTTCATCACCGTGCATATGCATGACACAATACATCATGAAGACTTTGTCTAATTATATGCCAACACTTTATGAGCTAACATGATATCTAACTTATGTGTGTCATGAAAATTCTGTATGTTTAATTCGTGGGAATTTAATACAAAGAAGGACTAAAGATTCTTACCACACAAAAATTAAAATAATTTTTACGCGGTCAAAACAACTCATATTTATACAATATCATTCTCGTTAATAATTTGCCTCACAATAATCATGAAAGAAGTATATATATATATATGTGTCAATCAATAACTCATAACAGTACAAAATGAAATCTCGTTTTTAGCAATAAAGTTTCAAACACTATAACGTGAAAAATCTAAACTGGAAAGTTTAACAGTCATCACATAAAAACCCGTTACTATGATAAAAAACAACACACTATATGCAAGTCCAAAAAAGTAGTCAAAATCACATAAAGCAAGTCAACGCATATGAGCTAAGACGACAAGTATCACTCACAAGAAGGACAGGGGTGCAGAGGTCAAGTTCTCTCTTTCACACATCACCACTTTGTTTAACAGCTTCTTTCTCAAGAATGATGTCTAGTGCCAATTCACCACTGAGATTTGTAAGACAGTATACCCACGTGTCTAAACCTTAATTAGCTCAAACTCTACTTTCTAAGGCATCACCCGGATCTACTTAGGTAAGTGGCCTATTCCTACATGAATTTTCATAGTCAGGTTTTGCTACTCAACAGATTAACCCCTTATGCAATTAAGTAACCTAACAGAATTAGTAAAGATTAACAGTTCCTACTGCCCAGTCATAAGCTACAATCACAGTACACACGAAAAGTCATAAATCACGAAAAATAGATATGTAACAACAGTCAGTATCTATAGATAACTTATTATCATCCACAGCTTAGGATATCATAAAATATTCACATCAAATATATATATATATATATATATATATATATATATATAAATAACTTTGTTCATAGGAAACAGAATTAGTAATTCACCATAAATTCAAGTAACAATTTCCTATTTCACACCTAGTGCTCAGACACATGCATACCCTGTGATAACCATGATTGTGCACACACAAATTGCGCGACAGTGAGTTGATCAGGCTCACCACCTAGCAAGGGGATGGGCACAACCATGCTTAATACAATGTAATACCAGTATCATCACACCTCCAAGCTAAGATAATCTTAACCCGTAACCCATTCACAACTAAGCTCAAATAGCAACACTGCAAAGAACACATACAAATAATCCGGATAACCAGACAACAACCATTCAGCAAGCAGAACACAATTCAATCAAACACAAACATCCTTGTATGCATCCAAGAGAGTCGTTTGCTAAGCGGAATTAGAGGTTTTGGCGTCAATTTAACTACTGAAAAATCATTTTGGTTTGTCTAATCAAAAATTATAGTTGAAATCGGTTTTCTTCTACAATCAGAGTATATTTTCAAAATTTTCTTAAGTCGCTGAAAATATCATTTTCCTAACAAATCCTGCTGTCTTTAAAAATTCGTATAAAATTAGTCTCAACGAGTTAAAAAAATATTCCTTGTGATCTAGAAAGAGCACGTCTGGGGCTTCACGTGCATATAAAATAATAATAAATCGGAGTTCATTTGCCCCTTGAAACATAACCCGTAAGGTACTCGTAAAACTGTTAAAAATCAGCACTTAATAAAACGTTCAAAAATCCATTTCGCAAAATGTTTCCAAAACGGCCGCTTTTCATAAAAGACTTTAACAGAATTAAAATAATAATTTCTACAGTCATCCAGCAATTAAACAACAACAGCAAAAGTCCAATCAGCATTAATCAACAGCATGCATCCATATAATCACGCCTTCAAATGCTCTTTCATCTTCCTGTCATTTTATGAAAATAGCACCCCAAAAGGGGTGAGAATAATCCTAGTAGTGTGGCAACAAAACCAATAACGCAACAGTATTAAACTAGGCACAAAATCATAAACAGTCACTTCAACATATCCTTGTTCCTTTTCCTTTTTCCTTTTCATCATATATATACTATGTATATAACGCCTTCCTTTTGCGCTCATAGCACCGTCGTGCGCGCAATACACAGTGGATATCCCATAAATTGACACCCTCTTGGTGGATTCCAACTGTGGCCTATGCGGACTGATGCCAAGTGTCCCCTGTCGTGGTACCGGAGGGATGCCTATATGATGCGTGCTCAAACACATGGTCCTGTACATAACTATTCTAATTGCAAGGCTATATGATTTTGGTACATGCATGTCATGCTATGCTATCACACACAAAGCAGAAAAATAGATGCGGTATGATGTAAGATGCATGCTTATATAATATTTTTCATATACGTTATGCTGCCACATAACAACTTTACCTCATAATCATATTGCCATCAAGGCATTTTCATGGCAGAATACTTACATCAAAAGGAACATAATAATTTTACGGAGTATGGAGCATCATGTTACAACTTCATACACTAGTCAATAGTCACATTAGGTAATATCGCCTAACATTTACCTTGTGAGCCCCAAGCATTAAGCAAACAGCACCAGAATAGTCCACGTTCCTAGAGAATTTGCACACCTAATATACAATCATACCAAATCAGAATTTTACACGATTTTTCCTATTATTCACAATGGTTTCTATGCTTCTAATCCTAGCACCTTAATTAAATCATGAGGTCACTATGATAATTATTTTTCTGCCCTTAAAGCTATTCCTCCCATTGTTAGTAAATGAAATTTCCTAAGGTCTCATACATATATATATTCGGCTTTTAGCATAACAAGGTGTACAAGGTTTTATTTTCATAACTCATACCATTAATTGCTAACACATAAGAAGTTTCCAATGTCCCCAACACATGCACAGGTTCGATTTTTACCCTTCTTCTTTTCCTATTCAATTTTCAGATTTCACATTTCTTTATCAACTTGTCAACGACAAGAATTCAAGATTCCTTTAATATATGAAATCGATTTTTCATGTTTCCTCTACTAAAAGTTTCTGACTTTACTTACTTTTATTTTTCTACTTGTTAACAACAATACAACCCAAGGTTCTTTTAAATATACCAAAGTGGTCCGGCCCATTAATTAGGTGCCACTCATTTATCATTTAAATAACCATATCTACAAGGTTTAGAGGGTACCAATGATACACACAGCCTGCCTCCTTTAATTTATTTATCACTAGTTAACAATGACAAAATCCTATGTTTCCAATCCCTCACAGAATCAGTTTACATTTCAACAAGAGAGCATTTAAGACTTTTATTCACATTTTCAACCCTGGAATTTATGGTGCGCTAAAAAGGAACTAAAGCAAGGTGTCCACTTAATTTCATTTGAGACACAGGGTGCAGCAGCATAAGTGCATAATTTTTCCAAGTCCTCTTTACTTAATTAATACAATTTGCAAGTACTATGCTACCCACAGTTGTACGGCTGAGCAGCAATTGATTAAATGACAAAACTAACTTTCTAAAACAGCTAGGTAGGCCGAATAAAGTGGAAAGAAAACCAAACAGAACCAGAACTTCTTCAACATAAATGCAGCCACGCACCATTCAGGCACTACAAGAAAATGTGTGTTTTGCGACAGATAATCCGCGACGGTCAGGGTCAAACCGTCGCAGAATGACATACAACGGCGGTTACTTCGGCGTCCTAGCGAACCGTAACTGAACTTCAAAATTCCACAACGGCTTTTAGAGGCGGTTGTAAACCGACGCAGAATACCATAATACAACGACGGTTTGAACCGACTCCGAGTAAAGTCGGTTACCAACCGACGCAGAATTTTCATTTTAAGGCGGTTCTCAACCGTCGCAGTATAAAGTCGGTTTCTAACTGACGCAGAATTCCATTTTAAGGTCACAAAATGGGTCCGGTCTTTATAACATTGGTGCAACCATAATTTTGTGGCTTTAATGTCTCTCATGATGAATTTATCTCTTACACACTTAAAAAACTGTACGTGTTGGGCCCCTATTTTCTTTTTACATGTATGATTAGCCCAGAATAGTTATAACTCATACTTTGTAATGATACGTACGTACAATGATTCTTTTTGGTAGGGCGTACAGAAAGCGAACGAGAGTCTTGCTTCCCATTGAGCAGACGGGGTCGGGGGGTAGCCGCCCTGATGTGGGTGTGGGGGAAGCGACCCCGGGACTGTGGAGGGTAGCTAGGAAAAAAATAAAATGATAGGAAATATTGTAATTATTAAGAGAATAACATTTATCATTTTAAAGAATATAACCTTATATTATTTTAGATCCTAACCATTAATTTTCGTCCATCAACGGTTATAATTTATTGGATCAAAATTATTAATTAATTAATAATAAATTTGGCCCATTAAGTTTGACCCAATAGATTATAACCGTTGATAGACAGAAATCAACGGTTAGGATCTAAAATGATATAAGTTTATATCCTTTAAAAGGATATATGTTTTTCCTGATTATTAACTAATATAATTTTTAATTATAACAAAACTCTTAATTTAAAAAAATAAATAAGGAATAACTCCATTTTCACTCTTTGTGGTTACTTAGTTTCTCATTTGACTCCTTGTGGTTTTAAACTTGTCATTTAGATATATTGTGATTATGAAAATGTATCATTTAACCCCTGTTGTTTCAACTTATCACATATACCCATGGTGGTTATTAGGGATATTCGCGGTCTGGATTGGATCAGTTTAAAAAAAATATCATCTGATCCAATCCTTTTGATTTGATCACGTAATCATCCATTGAGTTTGGATTTATTTTTAAATCCGATCTGATCCAATCCAATTTGTTCGATTTTTTGAAGAGCCCAAAATTTCTTTCATGATTATTGTGCAAATAACATATCTTTTATATATATTGGCTTTGTAATTTTTTTTTTTGAAATACAGAAGTATTAGTGAACGGTAATATAGTTTTTCTTTTGGCAATGAGATATGAATCTCTACACAGATGAAATTTTGCTGATGAGATGTGATTAGGTTCTTTCTTGGGTTTAGTTGATGAGTTAATGTGTCTTGGTTTAGAATTTGTTGGACTATGATTGAGGAAAGACCCAAGTAGATAGAGGGGAATTAATATATTAGATCGGTTTAGATTGAATCGGTTTTCATCAACTAGACCAAAAATCGATCCAATCCAATTAAAATTTGCGGTTATTTTTGGATTTTCGATTTTTCGATTTTCGTTTATCGATTTTTTGGTTCGGTCACTGCAATTTGAATCGGTCTGGGTCGGTTGATGAACACACCTAGTGTTTACAAAAATGTATGATTTAGATCCTTTGTGATCTTATTTTACAAAAAATCATTTATTTAAATTTATCACTTTGATTCACAATAAATATAAATAACTTCTAAAAAAAATCATTTTAAGTTATTCTAAATTTAATTCATTAGATGATAGGCATTTGAATCTTATGGTCTTATATATTTATCATGAAAATAAATTTAAATCAATTTTTTTTATATGATATCCTTATAACATCATAAAAAATAAATTTAAAATAAATAATTTATCTACCTAATACTCTTAATTAAATTTATCTGAATTTAAAATAATTTAGATTTAAAGTATTGCCTTTATAACCTTCGCAATTCATACTTTAAATAATAGTATTATTCGTCTTGACACATATTTGTGATGTTTTATATAATATTTTTAAAATATGTATAGTAATACAAATAAAAATATAATAATAATTGAACAAAAATTATATCTATAATATATAAATTAATTTTTTTTTGATTTTAAATATATTTTATAGATAAAAAAATTAAGATTGATTTCTAAAATAATATCAAAATAAATAAATTAAAATATTTTCTAATTTACTCCTTTAATATTTAATTTTATTAAAATTTTATTAGATTATATCATAATTATATTAAAAAAATTAGAAATAAATAAAGAATTTTATACACTACAAAAAAAGAGGTAATTAGTGGAGGTTATTTAGTGTAGGTCAAAAAAAATCTCCACCAAATAATGTAATTTGTGGCATGTTTTAAGCCTCCACAATTTGTAATTATGTTTTTCTTTTTTGTATTGTTTATATATATATATATAATATATATTTATAACTTCTATTTACTTTTTGGATATTATTAATCTCTAATTTTTTTATAGTTTTTCCAAAAAAATATTTTCATTTTGTAAAAAATTATTGTGAACTCTCAGCTATTTCTAATTTTTTTTTTGCATTTTTAATTAAAATAGAATAGTTCATGTTTATAACATATTTTTGGTTACGTTATAATATTTATAATATTCAGACCACGCCAATATCTCAGATCGCATGAAATTAAGATCCATTATCTCGTCGTATTTTATAGTATAACTTTCTCTGGAAGCTCAAGGTCTCTCTCTCTAGAAGAGTCTCATTCTCTCTCTACTAAGATTTTATCTCCAAATCTCAAATCTGCACCTCATTAAAACCACATTCTCGTGCTCCTGAAAGCTATTTCGTGATCAATTTGAGTTTCCGGAAGCGCATTCTTCGAGCAGTTGAGGAATTTTTTTTGTTTTTGTTCAAAGGTGATGGTTGAGGATCTCGGCGTGGAAGCGAAGGAAGCAGCGTTCGCGAGGTTGAGAAGTTGTTGCCTCTTCGGGAGCTTTTGCTTTCAATATCATCCATCAAGGTCGATTACATTTCACGCCAACAGGTATCAGTGTTCGATCCAATTTTACTTGATTTTTTTGCATATGTTTTTTAAATTATAATTGCTATTGCTGTGTGTGCTTGACTTTTATATTCAATTGACTTGAATATTTGTATGTAGAAGTTCCAAGTTTCTATAAATATTTTAACATTTATAATTATTGTTGTGTTTGTGTGTTGAATTCATTTTGCAATCCATTGCTTTATGATTAGGCGTCTGACCATATGGCTTCTACAAGTTTTCCTTCATTAGTGCACTGTTCTTATTAGTTGTTTGATCAAATTTTATGGTTGCTTAAGTTGTTGCTTGTTTAGTTTAATAAAAGAAAGAAGTTAATTTGGAACTTCTTTCTCTCATCAATTATGGTTTACTTAACTATTTTCGTCATGGATTGCTATTTCTTCCAGAGTGTATGCATTGCAACTGGAATTAGGGGAGATCATGGTCATTCAGTTGTTGGAAATGGTAATTAAAATGTAGCGACATGGGCTGAAAGAGTCACGGCTGATGATGAATCTAAGAGCCACTTCAGTGGTTCTACAAATGGGGCCCATTCATGTTGATGCTAAGAATTTGAAAAATTGTAATTCAACAAAAAAGTATTTATTTTTTTCTAAGATGATTTAACCACCCGTTTGAATCAAGTAAGTGATTTTAATCTCAACAAAGAATATCTTCTCACGTGTGATGATCAAATGTTCAGTTTGGATGATCTTTGTGTACATATTTACTTGAAGACTATGGTGCTTTGGTCATCAATATCTGAACCGTATGTCATTTGTCAGTGACCACAATATTGGGTAGTGTAGCAGGTGTTATATGGTGCTTTCAAGTTTTCAAGTCACCTTCACATCTTTTTCCCCAACTTGCAATTCCAAATGTGGGTCCACTAAATTATGGAGTTGGAGTTTTGATAATTTGAGCCCAATCTGGTGGCCTTGTGTGGTAAGTTGAAAGCCACTTTACTATGTGGTTTCAATTGATTGCACTTGGATTTTTCTCACTCTCACAAACTAACACACCATTCTAGTTACTCTTATTTTAAAAATAGAAATACTTTTTGTACTTAATTAATGCATATTAGATGGTGTTGCAGCACATAAATTCAGTATACGTAATTCTTTAAATAATGTGAGGATAACATAAGGCACTTTATATCTTATGTCTTCTTTAACTTGACTATGTCAAATCAGTAAACAGATAAGCATCTCTGCATTCATTTTTAGGTTATTTAAATGGCGAGTTCTCTTGCATTTTTTTTCGTTTGTTCTATGTGTATCTTTATGTTCTTCCTGGGTTCAAATTAAAGAGAAAAGAACAATAAAGAAAGGAACAAAAAGAGCAGTTAGATAATAGGAGTCTCTTTAGGATCTTGGTTTATAGGACTTGATGTGGCTCACATAGATTATAGGAGTCTTTGCTGTGGTACACCACCAGGTGAAGATTTTTCCTGAATTTATAGGTGTCTCAAATCTTTATTTATTTGGTTTGTTTAAGGATACTTGCAAGTTCCAGAGCGTTTCTATGTTGTTGATTTTTTGTCTTTTACTTTTGAGTCTGTAAATTTTCCTTTGAGATTTGTTGTTCTCATTCCCAGTTAGAGTATCTTATTTTGGAGCTCATAAAACCCAAAAAATCTGACCAAAAAAATCTAAAAGAAAAATGAAGAAAATGTATCATATTGTTTGGTTTTTGGTTTGAGCTTAATCCTCCATTCCATTCTCTCCATATCTTCTCTTATTGCGAGAAAACACATAACATACATTTATTCATATATACACATCCATATCTTTTGGACCATGCTTATGATTTTTAACTAAGTAATCAAACTGTATAAATGTTCGCTTGCATCGACAGGTGGAGAGCTGGAGCCTGGAAAAGATTTCTCAATTTGGTTTACATTGTTATATATATACTCTCAATTGAAGTTTTTTATTTGGTTCTACGCTTTTTCTTTCCTTTTCTTTTCCGGTTGTGTTTGTTTGCTCTGTTGCTTGGTTGTTGTTCCCTTACTGACCCTTCCATTCAAGCATTCTTCACTTTTCTCTTTTAGTTCTGCAGTTTACTTCCACGTAGAATTAGGAAATCTGTCATGAGTGTCACCATATTAAACCTTCTTATTTGTTTTGATACTACCTTTATATTTGATATTAACTCTCTTTCTTCGGTGGGCAGATCACTAGAATAGAATATGTGCATTCTAAAGGATTTTTACATAAGGATAAAAAACCTGATAACTTTCTCATGGGACTTGGTTGGAAGGCCAACCAGTAACTATCTTGTTATTGCTCTTCCCCTTTATTTATCGTTCATTGGACTTGCTCTTCCTTCAACTAAAGTTTGGGGTTTTTGTTTGATTTAATTTGCTCTTTGCTCAAACAATATTATTCTGTGTAAATAAAACTTGATTTAATTTGTATCTACAACCATATAAACCTTCTTTACTGGTTTTTAACTCTATGTCATGATTTGTTATATTTTAAGAACACTTTAAACACACACATTATATTTTGTCCCGCTTTAACACGTTTACAAATATGAACTATATATTACAATGAATTATGTATTTTGACTATTTTGGGGGCCATCGACATGGACTCCAGAAAATCAGAAAAAGTTAAATTAGCTGAGGGGTAAACAGGCTATTCTAATTCGCACCAACCCGCAACACATTGATTATAAACCATTTATTATACCAATTCTATTAAACTGGACTTAAATGATATGCTATGAAACCATAAGGGGGTTATAGAAATAAATTAAATTACGAAAAGTGATTTATTATAAAAAATGTATTTTAATAAAAAATTTTTTGGTACGGATTGAAACTCAAACCCACATATTTATCCTTTTTAAAAAAATACATTTTATTTAATTACTAACATAAAAAATATGAGGAGGGATATTGTTACTACCAAAATTTTCTATTACCAACTCACTACCTATCTAATCACCATTCGATCAACATTTTCTCTTTTTTCAAAAACTTTTTAGCATTCTCTGTCTTTGATCCAATGGTGATTAGATAGGTAGTGAGTTAGTAGTAGAAAATTTTGGTAGTAAGAATATCCTCCCTCAAAAAATATTTACTAAAATACTAGTTTATGTTTAGCCGCTCAGTATTTACCGCTCATAAAAAACTACCTTTTCATTTTCCCCGCTCTTTACCTTTTCACTTTACCCGCTTTGTATTTACCCTCTCAGCTACTTTCACTTTACCCTCTCTATATTACACTTTATTGCTACCTTTTCACCAAATCACTTTAGGCAAAAACACTTTCACCAAAAACCCTTTCAGCAGGTTCGTTTCCTTCTCTTCTCTTCTCTTATCTTTCATTTCCTTCTCTTCTCTTCTCTTTATCTTTGGTTTCGTTCTCTTTTCTTCTCTTATCTTTGGTTTCTCATTCTTCATTTCCTATCATTTGAACTTCTAACCCTAAATTTTTTTGCGTGATACCTCTTTCTTTTTCACAATCAATTTAGAATGTACTTTAACCCCACTCCCATGGAATTACTTATGGCTATCGATCGAATCTGAAATATTATCGTGTGTGTGGGTGTGTGGCACTGTGGCCGTTGGAGTTTTCTCGGTGCAGGTAAAACACGATTTTCATTTTTTTTTATGTATAGTGGTATAACTGGAATTTTCTGTCCAGCACTGGATTAGAAAACGTGGGAATCTTAATTAGGCCGTGTTCTTTTTACTGTTTTTTCTTTTTTCTTTGATTTCTGTTTTTAAATTGCCTTTCTCTATTTACTGTCACAGATCGCCGGCGTGTTCTTCGTTTAAGTTGCAGTCTCAACCTCACCAGCGTCACCACCCATCTGTCTCCGATAACGTCTTATATTTACTAGTTATTATTTGGATAAGTTTGCTTGCAATTTTATTTTGGCTATTTCCCCTCTCTCTCTCTTTGATTTAAGACTTTGGTTTTTTGGTAGTGGAAAAGAGGGAAGAAGAAAGGAAAATTGAGGAGATAAATTTTTTTATTTGTTGTGTCTTTGTTTTTCGAAATTTACAGTTGTGCATTAATTGTTGCATTGCAAGCTTCTCCCTCATTTGTGTCTGTAATTGAATGTAAAAATATTTCGACCTAATTTGCCAGGAGATATCTTTTATCTATCATGTGTATGTATTTGAGATTTCTTGGATATTAATGAAGGTTTCAATATTCACCCATCATTCTTACACGATCTTCACAAGCATTATATCTGAGAAATAGTTATTTTTTAACGACGGTTCTAACCGCCTCTAAATGAGGTTCTAACCGACGCAAAATACACCTTTTCTTGTAGTGAGGGAATAGAGAAGAAGACTAGAGCTTGAGTTTACCTTCTTGGCTACACACCGTGGATTCCAATCGAGCAAAAAGAGACAGTCCCCCACGTTCCCCTAAATTCCAAGAGTCAGAATTCGGTTACATGTAAGAGGAGAAATGGCTCAGGTTCAGCTGATTCAAGAACATACAAGGAAAAGAAAGCCACACTTAATCAGGCCAATCGAGTAGAAGGAAGACAAGAAAGGAGATGAAAGTCCTACCTCCTTGCTAGTGATGATCAGCCGAACAGGAAACAGAAAGAACAAGATGTTTCCTCCTTGCTTCAATGCACGCGGCCTGGCCAACAAAGAGTAGGGGAGAGGAGTGATATGCTTAGAAGCTTTGGTCTGTATGTCCTCAACTCAACAGTCAGCGGCTGAACAGACTCAAGAGGATAGAGATGACACAATTCCACATTCCCTTAATATGTATGCACCAGCCGAACAGCAAGGAACAAGAGATTATCTTGGTGATTCATTTACAACTTCCTACTCCAGTGTTCTTAGCCGAAGTAGTGGCGAAGGAAAAATATGTTAAAGTGGTTTATCCTATTCCCATGAAAGCACGGCTGGTGAGGTAGAATGAGAAAGAGATGTGAGCCTAATCTCCCTTGGCTTTCGGTATTGTGGTTGCGGTTTGAGAGGGGCAGGAACTTTGGGTCATGAAGAAAATCCTAGCTGATACGCAAAGGAGGAGGAAGCATTCATTTGTTCCAAGGGTGGTACAAGGTGGCGTACAAGCAAGAGATAAGGAAGGGCATGTGGCGGTCATGCTGAAAGGAAGAAGAGATTTTTGTGTTACACATGGTGTGCAAGCACAAGCTGGATCAGTTTGGATAATAAACACAAAAATTAGCAACTGTGTTCAGCCCAAAAGCGCATGAAAGGAGGGATTAAGGTAAAGGAACTTAGGTTGTTTAATGTCATGGGCTCTTGGGCCCAGGCCCTTAATAGAGCATGGTTCAAAGCATACAAGTCCAATAGTTCTCCTATTTAGGACTTAGCCCAAGCCTTATTGTTTTTTATGTACTCTCTAATCATTTACTAAAGTTTTCTTTTTTAATAAAATTAATCTCATACCTTTAGTAATTCTAAATAATATTATGCTTCCTATATGTTATAATCAATTATTCCTATACTCATAACTAAAATTTCACATGCATAAAATAGATACTTATCTTCCATGGCAATACCAACAATTCCCTAATTTAATTTTAACTCCATTCAAACGCAAACATTTAATCAATCCGCAGATACGTATTCTACCCTATTCCTAATTGCAGTATAAATAGGTTCCTAATTTGACGGGATGTTACAACTACCCCAATGGGCATGGTGGAGCACACACAGGGATTAACCCCAGTATCAAGAGATTACCTGTAAAAATCTCAATTCCAAAGCTTACTTAAATTTCACGTATTTAATCCAATTCTAAACTTGTTCTTCAACCTATGTACCATCAAATTACAATTAATACATATTAACACGTCTTTCATATCTACAAGTTAATACAATTTTCTAAACTAATAATCTACATAACTTTTTCATCCAAACTCTAACATAAACATAAGGGTAAATATCTTTTCGGGTCCCTAACAAAAAAACGGTCCCCACTTTAGTCCCTTACAAAAAAGAATTAGTCTTGAGATCTCTAAGAAATTCAAAATGGACCCATTTTAGTCCTTTTGAGAGACTAATGTGGGTCTTTTTTAAATTTATTTGGGACCACGATTTCAACTAAATTGGTCCATTTTGAATTTCTTAGGGACCTCTAGAGTAAATTTTTTTGTAAGAGACAAAAATGGGGATCGTATTTTTTGTCAAAGACTCAAAAGGGTATTTACTCTAAACATAATCTACATACAAGACTTAATTATACTTTCACACTTTTTCTTCGGTTCAAATACTAACCAATCATCATTAAATGTCCTAAGCATCAATGTTTTACATAATCAATGAATTAAACACTTAATTTTCACAATTAATTGTAAAAGGCTGAAATACACACACTTTTTACAACATTAACATCCTGTGTCATTTTAATCACGAAACAATCATCTTAACTCCGATTACCCTAAAATTTCGATATGATATAATAGACAACTAATCTTTAATTTTCGTAAACCACACTCCATTCGGAGTTCTATAGCTCCAGATATGATTTTTTTAACATAACACCCCCTATGTTGATCCTAAGTTTTTTTTAACATAAGGTTCTTTTGAAATTCCTATACTTCAGTCTTTATGCAATCCAACTCTAAATCATATTACACTCATATTTCCACATACAAACTTGATTAAATACATCAACCAACTCAATTACATAACTTTTGCATCGATTTTCCTTAAATACCTCTTTATAGCCGAATTATAGCTCAAGGCAAACCAAAGGATTTCCAATTCATTTTCACTCATCTAATGCACCATAAATAATGTAATTAACTACTACAACTAATCCACAACTCAATTACACAAGCATAAAACAATCCAATTTCACAAACTCATGCTCATCCAACCAAAATTTTCCAAAGTTACAAACTTTTTTCACAATAATTTTATGAGCTCAATCACTCTAATTCATCATTCTAAGCAACATTTGTCTAATGCACAAAGTCAATTTGAGGTTCCCAACCACATCAATTCAACCACACATAAATTCAATCTCAAAAATTAACCAACAACAAGTGGTGAAACTTACCAAGAATCAAGGCCTAAGACTCCTCCAACCAATACCCAAACAATGGCCCAAGCAATCAACTCCAAGAACAGAAAATTTCTCCAAAAATTTGTAACAATGGGCGTGGGATTTTTCAAGAGTAATGGAGGTGTGGGTTGAGTTCATTGGGTCATTTACTTAAAGTTCATGTGGAACACTAAGTGATTTGGTGAAGGAATAAGGAAAATGGAGATTTGCAAGCTCTCTTGACGATCACCCATGGAGGAGCTCGAAAATGGCAGCAAGGAGGAGAGGAAGGATCAGATTTTGTGAGGAGAAACATTATTCATTTGTTGTTATTTCACTTGGATCGCCACATAAGCACAAAAGGAGGAAAAGTCAGTTAAACCACTCATTTAACCCACTAATCACCAATTAATTCATAAACCATCCATTAAATCCAGAATTAATATTCACCAATGTCTATTAATTGGACTTGAACAGATGAATCCAGAGTTTTCCAGTTATTCGGTGAAATCATTGTTTTAGGCTGATATGTGCACCGTTGGCACATTTCTCCCAAAACCCTAATTTTCATCAAATTTCATCAATAATCAAATTTCTTAGTCCTATGTACCTTTTCCAACTTATATTCAAACCTAGAGCTCAAATTTCACTCGACATAGTTTTCGGTGCAACTGTACCGCTGTATTTTTACCCAGTAAAAACATTATTCAACAAATTTTTAGAGACTTGCTTAACCACTCAATTTTTCATTATGAATCCATTTCCTGTGTTAGTTTTCCCATTTGAGACCTTCAACTAACATTTAACTATTTAGTTTTGTATGTTTGTCAAATTATCATTTTACCCTTCTTACGTATTTTGACCCAGAACTCGTGATTTTCACTAATCCTACCCTTTAACCCTTATTTAAACTATAATTAAATGTTTTAAAACTACGAGGTGTTATATTTATACAGCAGAATCCCTTAGTACATCAAAATGATGTATAATTTAATCAAAGCTAAGGTGAAGAGATTAGGCCTAATAAGGGTGTTGACTAGTGCAATTCTATATAATTAATATATTAGTTTAATATTAATATATTAAAATACAAAAAATTCAATATATTAGTTTTTAAAATATGGAGACTTTTTTATAAAAATTAATATATTTTTTGGACATAAAGATCAATAAATTTCTATAAAAATTAATATCGTATGATATAATTGGAAGAATTATACAAATTCTTTATTAAAGGTTATTTTTGTCAAAAATATTTATTTTTATCCTATCTAGTATTATACAGTGCATTATCAAACACTGGATACAATAAATTATCATATACAATATCATGCCAAATGATGGATAATATTAAAATTTAATTAAGTTTTATACAATAAGACCTTATATTATCAGGCCTTATCCTGATAGCATAAGACATGATAGTATAAGGTCTGATTGTATAAAACCTTATTAAATTTTAGAGTAAACACCCTTTTTGGTCCCTGACAATATCTACGAAATCCTTTTTAGTCCCTGGCAATAAAAAAGAACCAAATTGGTCCCTAAAATTATGAAAAGAGGGCCACTTTAGTCCTTCTGTCAATTATAATAAGTACTCATTGGTCCTTGTTTCATCATTTTAGGGACCAATTTGGTCCTTTTTTATTATCTGGGACTAAAAAGGATTTCGTAGATATTGCCAGGGACCAAAAAGGGTGTTTCCTCTAAATTTTAATATTATTCGGCGTTTGACATGATATTATATAAGATCGTATATTGTATAAGATAATACTATCCAATATTTGATAATGCACTGTATAATACTAGTAGGATAAAAGTCGATATTTTTGAGAAAAATACCCTTTGATAAAGAATTTATATAAATCTTCCAAATAAGTCATATAATATTAATTATTATAAAAATATAATGATTAGTATGTCCAAAAAATATATTAATTTTTATAAAAATAATTTTTTTTATATTTTTTGAAAAAAATGTTCATGACTACTATGTATATTAAATTAAAAAATCAATAGGACAAAAAAAAGACCACAACAGTGATGCACACCCAACAACATCAGCTTGAAAGTATGACAAATACATCGTCATTTCATTCACACTATATATGTCATGTCATTTCATTCAAATTGTACTAGAATAGGAAGTCATTGTAACAGCCCGTTGTACACCGGTGTTGTTAACATTAATTATGATATTAAGCGCAGTTGCAATCACAACAATTCATTTATAAAAATGCGAGTAAACTTTTTTCGTTTATTACGCGTGCATTTAAAACAATAAAAAGCATAATAATTAAAAGTTGTGACCGTAACTGTAAACTCTTTGCGGAATAATTATTTAAACTATTTTTATAACCCATATGACATCTCTCAAGTCACAAAAGGGTTCCCATAAACCCACTTAGCTAATTTCTCACTTTTACGTTTTCTACCTATCCGAACATGGTTCGATCTTTGATTTTCTGCGGAGAATCCACATGTCGTGAACCTCTCGTCTTTTGATATGTTATTCTAAACTTAATTACCTTTCTAGGAAGCTATCACGTGAGTTATTTAGATCTCGTTTGCTCTGGATATCGCCGTTTGTAGTTGGACAAGCAAATCTGTCAGCCAACCCCAAAATAGCTCCAAGCATCCTTCACTCAATCGGACATTCTGGAAAATCCACTCAACCAATTGCTCTCAAAATTTTATACAAGAAACTAGACACCTCAAGCTTCAATTTGATATATCATACACCTAATTTGAACAAGAAACGAAGCAGGAATAATTTTCTCAAACTCGGTCTAGAACTGCCACATGTGCAGTAACCAAATGGGTAGTCTGTGTTCTCTGCCTTCTACAAGTCGACGCCCAACCCGGATTTTTACCAAATTTTACCACAATATAGAGGAGATCACCAGCTTCAAATATTGTACCTTTTTGGAGGGAGATATGCTCTCCCAAAGTTTGCCTAATTTATGTTAATTTCTAGAAAATTCGCCAGAATTTTATTTGTTTTTCCAACAATCCCCAAATTTGCAAATGTGTTCTATGACCTCAAATTGTACCTAATAATCATTGGTGGCACACACAAGGACCAGTAATGCCTTGGGGCTCTTACAACCCATCACAGTTTATATCCAATTACTCTTTTTCCATTATTTTACTTACATTTTCAACTTAACATGTTTCAATCACCATAATCCATTTGCACGCATACTTTACACCATAAAACATAAATCAAACCTAGAATAGGCCTATTGCCCTTTCATCATATTACATTCCTCCATATTACATCAATTCATGTATAAATTACAATTCTTTCAAATGGCACCTTACACTTTACACAATTCATAACCTTCAAATGACATAATACATACTCCAAAATAGACATGGTAATTCAAGACTAAACTTAGGCAAAATAAATCATGAACAAAATGATACCATAATCCTAATCACATGCATTGTTCATGAGCTAAGTCTAGCCTAGGCCCAATGGCCAACAAAATGCAAAATGGCAAATCCTATGTCCAATCATCCTACGGGCTTCTTGCCCGCCGCTCCGGCACCACTGCTACCTCCTAAAATAAAGTCCCCAAAGCGGGGTGAGAAATACGAATATATCTTAGTAACCCAGAGGTTCTGGAGAATACTCAACCCAATGGTTCACTTCGATGCATATAAATAATATAACATAACATCTTAAAATGGGATAAAGTAAGGGATTTAGAAAAATAGGGGAGCATAGGGATACAAAATACGACGAAGCTGGAATGGTCAATGTCAAAACCACGCAACGTCCAGCCTATTGGCTTGGCATATAAGCCTACGGGTTTTAAACCATGGCGTGTTCTAAGAACATCGAACCAAGGCACCCTCCATCCATAACCACCCGAGACTTCCTAGTGTGCTCCTATCTGGATCACACACCACGACCCCGGGTCAGCTGGAACTCCCTCACGGATCCAGTGGAAGTCCGTAACGCCCAAAGGCAAACCGTCTACTGGCCAGAGACACGGTACATCCTATGTACCAACACACATACTAAATGCATGAACATGTTATCCTACATTACTTACATACACTTCCTACCATCACCCTCAACGGGTATGGTGGAACACAAAAGGGGATCAAGCCCCAGTACCAAGAGGTTACCTGTATAATCCTCTCCACGTAGCTCCAATGCAATATATTTTTCCGAGCTAGTTACACCATAGAAATGCCTACACAGAGGACATTTCCAATTAATTACCATTCATACAAACACATGCAAGTTATCAACTCTCCAAGCATGGTTTCAATTACTCACCTCAATCCCACTTGGTCCAGGACCAAGGGCGATCCACCGAGATCACGGTTCGGGGTTCAAATCCACGTACGACAACCTACAACATTCATATACGGATCGTCAAAACACGACAATTCTATCAAAATACAAAAACGTCAAAATCCTCCCCCACACCTAGGTAGGTTAGGCCATTATAGTGTATTTTTACAATTTATTTTTCTAAATTTTATTTTCATTTTTATTTTCATTTTTTCTTAGGCACCCCAAGGTTACCAAAAGGCCATTTTAGATGCCAATTTGCATCCTACATCATTCAAACATCATTTTGCCAAATAATTTCCTTCTAGGGACAATACACAACTCAATACACTCCATTATTTTTCCATTGCTTTCAAAGCTTCCAACCATTACACAACCCATCTAATCATCATTTTACAACTCAAGACATCAATCAAACAATTTTAGCAACATCAATTGCCTTATTTTCCATAATGGCCGAGTTGCATCAAGGCCCTCACCAAAGGTGATTCACTCCAATTCAACTATTTCACACCTCATACAATCTCATTATAACATCATACAACTATACAACAATCCAATTACACAATTCCAAAACACAAAGTCATGGCATCATCCAAAAGTGATGACCCTAATAGTTATTATGAGGCTTTAATAATTGTAGTAAGTGAGTACTAATGCTGAAAGTCGCTTTTCGGATGAAAAGTGAAGATACCAGTTCTGCTACCCGGTATAAATGCGTACTGGTGAAGTATCCCGAAAAATTATAATAAGTGCATGAATGTTCCTAGAGTAATATGTAGAACATGTAAAACAAGTTTCAAGTCAAAATAATGAGAACGGTGCCAGAACTGATACTGGCTAAGGAAAAGCGCGTACCGGAAAGGTGCTCCGAAAAATAAAATAAAAATATGATAAATCTTGTAAAATTGAGTAGGTTAAGAATCATAAGTTTGGGATTAAAATGCTAAGCATAGAAATTAATGATAATATTGTGTGTTTAGGACTTAAACCACTATATATACAACTTATGCACAATACCCTAGGCCATGCTACTACTCTACGTGAGGCATTTTGGGCTGCTGATCAGCCTCTCTTCCTTATCACCTTCAACTCCTCTAAGAAACCACCAAAGTAGCCACTTTTCTCTACCTTTTCTTCATCTTAACACTATGGTTAGGTGTGGTTGAGACTTGTGTGGGAGGGAGGCCTTGTGTTCTGAGTTTGGTTGCTGTTAGAGAGGTGTTGAGGGGCTGTGTTGGTAAACCATGTTGTGAGCACCATTTTCTTGGGTATGGGAAGTTCCAAGGAGTGACCTTTGGTGCCAAGGACCAACCCTTGCCAAGCACATTTGTCTCTATTTTGAACTTGTGGTATGATCACCATCCTTAGACTTGAGTTTTTATGTTTAAAAATGGAACCTTGATGCATGTAACAAGATAATATGATAACCTAACATTGGGTAATGCTAAACACACCTAGAAATGCATGTTTAAGCCTCTGTAATCGGTAAAAGTTGGGTCTTTGGTTTGATATTTCGCGAAATGCAGAATCTGAGTTCTTTCACGAAATATCCGGATATTGGGTTGGAAATATCCGGATATGGGTATCCGGATATTGATATCCGGATATGGGGTTGTATGATATCCAGATATTGATATCCGGATATGCCCCTGACATATATCCGGATATTCTGGGTTTTCGATGAATAGTAAGGTACTGTTCATACAGATGTGAGCTATGGGTTTGTGGATCCTATTTAGATGGAGTAGAACTTCTGTAAATACTTAACTAAGCCAGAATCAAGGGATTAAGGGCTTGTGGCTTTGTGGGAAGTCTTAAAACATAGATCGTAAAATGAAAACGTAGTCTTTATGTTTATGCGTAAGTTGTGATTATTGATATAATTATTGGTCCAAACAGATTGTGATTGTACTGTTTGAGGACGTTGAGCCGTGTGGACTCTTGGCATTGGATTGTTACTTGCAAGGTAAGCTTTCGTGTCCTCGGTTTTGCCATTGTTGGTTCCACCATGTCCCATAGGGGGATGGTTTATATGCATGATGGTGTTTTCATGTATTATTTGATAAATGTTGTTGAGCTGTTATATGCGAGTGCCTTTATGATATGCATGTGGTGTTCCACCTATACGGTAAGCCTGAGTATGTGGTACATACAAGATGGTGAGGCTGTGGGTGAGGTGCAAGCGATGTTCCTCTACTAACTGTAGGTAATAGACGTATTCCTGCATTTCTCTGGCCAGTAGAATAGTTTAAACACACATGGCATGAATATCTGTTTCACTGCATAGTTTTGGAACTGATATTGTTAAACTGCTTTTGGAACTTATATTGCACATGTAAGTGAGCTTGGGGTGGAAGATCCTTGAGGACCCCTTGTTTTACTGAGATTTCTTGTTTAGAGATCTCACCCCACGTTTGGGGATGCTTATTTCATGTTCAGGTAACCCAGGGGTTGAGACCTCTAGTGGTAGGAGGCCAGAGCTGAGTTATTATATTGTTGTTGCTGTTGAGACTGTTGTTGGGCTTTGTTGCCTCATTTGGTGAACTTGGGGTTTGTCCATGCCACATTGATTGACTATGTCTTGTTTTTAGTTATGAGCTTTAATAATGTATCAGGATATTGTCCAGGCTACGTGTTGTAGTGTTGTGACTTAGATACTCACTTTATTTATATACTGAGATATTTCAGTTAGCTGTCTTTGCAATTTACATACAGGCGATGTTTTTATGAAATTGATTAAGTAATCAACTTGGCTAAGCATAATGACGTCATAATTGAATATAAAAAAAAATTCCGCATTTTAATTAAGCGTGACTTAATAGGATGACATGTTAACAAACCGGGTATACACGGGGTGTTACAACAACCATCATATGGCTAGCCTATTTGAACGCCCCATTCAGCCATAAAATCCTCTCCTAAAATCAAGGACATGATTATGATAAGATGCTAATTGAATTCAAATTCAAATCTAGCTCTTATCTTCTCCTTTTGTTATGAAACAAAACTACTATAGTCAATTCAAATTCAAATATTTAAATTCAAAATTTAAATTATGAAATTAAATATTAGATAATTAACTTAACTATTTAAATTAATTAATATCCAAGCCCATTATCACCATCCATGCGCCTCCTTCCTTCTTAGTGCAAGCTATACCCTTATAGGTCCACCCACGACTTTAGCTAAGACATCTGCACATCTTTATCTCATGAGGTCTTTACCTTGTATCTGAATACAAGTAGATAAGTCGTGCTAGTTTTACCCGAGATTACTGATCCACATTCTCAGTGTCTCTAGACTATGAACATAAATTTAGGAATAAACATCTGGTATCCTTGAATCCTCATGATCGTGATCTCATCACAGATACTCAAGATATACCTATTCTGCTCCAAGGGGTTTATCTAGTTACTCATATAATATATTAACAATTATATCAAGACAAAATATGAAACAGGATAAAGAGTGCTTATGATTTATTTGCGACAATATAAAAGGTACACATATGTCCTACTCTAATCAAAAGATTGTCTCTAGGACATCCATATACTAACAAGCACCCACTTGGCCTAGAGCCAATCAGACCTAAGACGTATACCCAAAACCTCATAATGACTATCATGTTTTCTCTGAGAAACAGCCTTCGTCAGAGAATCGGCTAGGTTATCATCAGTGGGAACATAATGCATCTTTACATCATCTATCAATGATTTCTCTAATCAGGTGATATCTGTGGAGCATGTGCTTAGATCTTTGATGAGACCTAGGTTCCTTTGACTGCGCAATGGCTCCTGTGTTGTCGCAAAGCAACTGTATAGGCTCATCCATGCTTGGAACCACCCTTAGTACATATATGAACTTTTTGATCCACACGACCTCCTTAGCTGCTTCTGGCTATGTATTCAGCTTCTGTCGTTGAATCTGCTGTAGTCTCCTGCTTGGAACTCTTCCAAGATAGTGCCCCACCATTTAAGGTAAATAAGAACCCTGACTATGACTTGCAGTCATCTTTGTCACTCTAAAAGCTGGCATCAGTGAATCTTTTCACTGCAAGCTCATCCACCCCACCATAGACCAGAAACACATCTTTAGTTCTTCTTAAGTACTTAAGGAGACTGGTATCTGCTCATAATGCTCAAAGCATATGAGACATTTGGTCTCGTACATATCATGGCATACATGATGGACCCAATAGCCAAAGCGTATGGAATTCCACTCATGCGATCCTTCTCAGGCTGTGACTTAGGACACATAGCCTTGGAAAGATGTACCCCATGACTGACGGGAAGAAAACCCATTTTCGACCCTTCCATGCTAAACCTCTTTAGCATCTTGTCAACATACGTGAATTGAGATAAACCCAGCAGCCTCTTGGATCTATCTCTATAGATATTTATACCAAGTATAAAGGTCGTTTCTCCTAAATCCTTCATGGTGAAGATTTCTGAAAGCTAGTCTTTAGTTGTTTGTAATGAGGGGATGTCATTTCCTATTAGTAATATGTCGTCTACATAAAGCACCAGGAAAACGACATTACTCCCACTAACCTTCTTGTAAACACAAGGTTCATCCTCGTTCTTGTTGAAACCATTACTCCTAACGACTTCATCAAAACGAATATTCCAACTCCGTGATGTTTTCTTTAGCCCATATATCGACCTTTGCAGTTTGCATACCATATGCTCTTGGCCTTTGGTTTCAAAACCTTCAGGTTGTGTCATGTACACTTCCTCCTTCAAGAATCCATTCAAGACGGCGGTCTTGACATCCATTTGCCAAATCCCATAGTCATGATATGCTGCTATGGCAAGCATAATCCTAATAGATTGATCATAGCAACTAGTGAGAAAGTCTCATCATAGTCAACTCCTTGTCTTTGACGATATCCTTTCGCAACCAACCTAGCTTTGTAGGTTTGAACATTGCCATTTGCATCAGTCTTTCTCTTAAAGACCCACTTATTACCGATGGGAACCATTCCTTGCAGTTTTGGTACCAAGGTCCATAACTTGTTTTGATACATCGAATCTATTTCATATTCCATGGCTTCAAGCCATTTAGAAGAGTCAACATCCTTGACTGCCTCCTCATAGTTACTTGGTTCATCATCCTCTACGGTTTGTTGATTCTCAATCACAAACTCATACCTCTCAGGTGGATGGATGACCCTAGTAGACCTACGGAGTTATGTGTTTACTTCTCCATTGGAGAACGTCGCCTACAGAGCAGACTCAGGTTCCTCAATCTGTTCGTGTGGTCCTTGAACTTCTTCAACATCAACCTTACTCCCACTGGCTTTTTGAGAGACCAAATCTTGCTCAAGGAACTCAGCATTCTTGGACACAAACACCTTATGTCCATCCAATGAGTAAAAGTAGTATCCCTTAGTATATTTGGGATACCCCACAAATAGACATTTAGTACTCTTAGCACTAAGCTTGTCTGTAGCCAACGTTTTGACAATTGCTAGTGATCCCCATACCCTGAGGTAACTCAGGTTGGGTCTCTTACCATTCCATATCTCATATGGTGTGGTCTGAACAGATTTAGATGGTAACCTATTTAGAAGGTATGTCGTTGTGTCTAAGGCATATCCCCAAAACGATTTTGGAAGTTGAGTCTCACTCATCATAGACCTGACCATGTCTAACAAGGTCCCGTTTCTCCTTTCGGAGACACCATTTTGGTGTGGTGTGTAAGGTGCAGTAAGCTGCGAGAGAATTCCATTTTCTCTCAGATAATCCTGAAACTCATGGCACAGATATTCACCACCACGATCAGATCACAATGTCTTAATCATCTTGCCACGTTGTTTCTCTACTTCATTCATATACTCCTTGAACTTTTCAAAGGATTCGGATTTATGTCTCATCAGGTACACATACCCGAATCTTGATTTATCATCAGTAAAGGTAATGAAATAAGAGTATCCTCCTCTAGCCTCTATAGACATTGGGCCACAAACATCATAGTGAATGAGTTCTGACTATCAAGCCCTTTGGGCTTGTGACGAGTCATTTTCCCAGCTAGACAAGATTCACATTGTCCATATGATTACAAATCCATGGAATCTAGGTATCAATTTGCATGCATCCTAGACAATCTTGTTTCATTTATGTGCCTTAATCTATAGTACCAAAGATAAGATTGATTATCTGTCCTAGGTCATTTCACATTTACATTGAGCACTTCAGTTCCTATTTCCAAAACATATAAGCCATTTATTAAAGAAGCAGTACCAAAAACAATATCATTCAAAATGATAGAAAATATACCATCCCTAATAGTAAAAGCAAAACCATCTTGTTCTAAACAAGAAATAGAAATAATGTTTCTAGAAATGCTAGGAACATAAAGACAATTATTCAAATGCAATAAAAAGCCCGTAAGGTTGGTATCTCTGATAACTCTCCCAAATGAGAGTTAATTTAGTATTTTTATGATGAAATTGTTGCATAAATTCCATATAAGTCGACATCGTTGCATGATAATTGAGCTAAATATTGTATATTTATGATTAAGTGCTTTGAGATGACTAAGTATGGAAAATAAGACAATATCACTTGATTTTGTATAAGAATATTTGTTGAGTGTTTGTCTTTACAGGAAATGTTGACGTGGGAATGCTATAACAGAGAAGCTGACGATGTTATGATATAGCAAGCACTACAACATGACAGCATGGACAAAGGAATAACCGAACTTTTGAATTTCAAAAGTTAGTTATTGATGCACCCGACAAGTGTACCGATCGCACAAGTAATAAAGTAGTAAGTATAAGATCGTCTCCACAGGGATTGTAAGACCAGTACCACAATAACCAGTCCCCTTAAGTTGGACAAATCGATTGGTTGTTGACAAATAATTGTAATTTAAATTAAATGACAATAAAAGTGAAAGACTTGTTTTTGTATTTTTATTAAAAGGAATAAAGTAGGAACGACGAGAATGAGTGATTTGTAAGATTGAGAAAGGAATTGCAGTTAGGATACACTCACCATATGATCCCCGCTTGTCACTTTGGATTGATTTAAAACCACTTAATTATATAAAAACTCGGATAATTATCATATTGAAATAATTAGCTAAATCCCAATCCCTTGGTGATTCAACCCTTTAACCCTCAATTGGAATCCTAATCCCTTAGTAACCCCTCATGAGAATTAAGCAATAAACCCGATAATTAAAACATCCGCGATTAACATACATCTATTCCTAGTATGCATACTACTCGTTATCTTACCCCCTTTTAAGATCAGAAACCCCAATATCCCTATCTAGGGTTCTAACCCTCAAACTATTACCCACTATCAGATTTGATCAAGTCTAATATGGAAAATAGAAAATACGCGCAAGGTAATGATAAAGAATTTTATATAAAAGAGAGAAAACAAATAAATCCATCGTAACAAGGGTTCACATAAGGCTTGTGACCCTAACTACAATAAAGAGTACTAGCCAACCATAATCATGGCTAAAAATCCAATATTCAATGAAAACATAAAATAGAAGAGAAGGAGATGAAGAAGAAGATCCGTGGAAGAATCCTCCTGAGCGCAGCCGTCAACCTCCTTCTGAATTGTGTGGAATGGTGTAGCCTCCCCTGAATGTGTGGAGATGAACCCTTAAAATAGCAGCCAATTAGGGTTTCCGCACAAATTACGAAAATATCCTTCTGATGAAAAGATAACGTTAGAATTAAATTACACTTATTACAGAAACGTATAACGGAACATTACAATTTATTACATAAACGTTATAACGGAAATATTAAATAAAATAAATTTAAATTCAAATTTTGAATTTAAAATCTGAATTCAACAATGGTGCGCTGCAAGCGCGATAGCATCTGCCAAATTTTCTCTTCCCGCGCTGTGAGCGCCATTCCCACGCTCGTAGCGTGGGCCTTTAGTTTCACTTTGTCCTTTTTAGCTCCAATTTGTGCATTTCTCCTATGAAATCATCATAAAATCAGTATATAACCTCAGATTAAGATATTTGACAAATTAACAGTGATTTTGCCCTTTTCTTGCATCAGATTAAGTAACATTCTTCCTCTTTTTATCTTAGAATTCCTTATATGCTGATCGCATATCAGTTATTCTTCAACAATACACCAGCAAGCAAGGGAAGCTTCTGAAGATTCAACCTTATCCCAAAATCACAATAGTTAAGGATGATATTCAAAGATTAAAGTCTTATCCTAGAATCCCAAAGAACAAGGACAACAAACTCAGCTCACATTCGGTCAACAACAACATTGGCACAAGAGTTCCAAGAAGATCAAGATCTTATCCAAGAAAGTGTCAACAGCCCAAGAATCTAGGGATACGATACGGCTGCAGCAACAAGATTCATGGAATTTCACTCCTAACCCTAAAGCCCAACTGTCCAACCACTCTCCTATATAAAGAGGAGTCCCCCACGAGTTAAAGAACAGTTCGGAACACGATTTGAAGGAGAGTTCAGAGGCAAGAAGAACGTGTTAGATAGGGAGAGTGAGGTTCTTGGAGGAGGAAGAGCAGTGCTGGAGCAAGGCAGTGACAACGTTTTCCTGCAGCAATTATTTCCATCTTATTTTCCGTTTTCCAATGAATTCTTTCTATCTTTTCTCTGTTTTATTTAATTCCATCATAAGCTAAATTGCTCCTTAGGTTAGGTGATAAAGTACCTATGTTGAAACATTGAGATGTATGCCTAAACCTTGTTTATGTTAATGTTTAATTAGTTATTCAATGAGTTTGCTTAATCTTATTCATGTGTGCATGTCGAGAGATACATACGTGATATCGAGGAGGTTGGGGCCGAGAGGTTTCCGAATCCAGACCCTTGTTGAGTTGTGTGGATTAATTAGGTTAAAGATAACTTGATTAAGTTGTGGGTAGAGAGATCATTCACGCCACATAGCCTTGAACTTGAACTTGAACAATTCAGTGATTAGTTTGGCCATAGAGATGTGGGAATTAATTATTGGGTATATATGTTAGGTTGGTCAAAAGCCCCAGGATACATTAGTGTTCGGTTACTAGTTAAATATTGATATAGCATCGCTAAAGCATCGTTTCAGCATTGCTGTATCAGGGATATTGATCCTTGCCTATTTCTCATCCATCATCTTAATACATATTATTTTAGTTTACTATTTTCTTAATTTTAATTGTCTTTTATCTTACAACCTAATCATCACAATCAATCATTTTACTTACTTTCTTCACTTAAATAATCATTACTTGACACTTATCTCCGTGTGAACGATACTTGGACTCACACATCCCTTTATTACTTGTGACACGTGCACTTGCGTATTTGTATGGAAGAATTAATTGATTACAAATTGCACAACAATCTCCAACAACATGAGCAACAACTCTTGCTCCATTACCAATGCGGAGGTCCACCTCGTTCTTCTCCAATCTCCTGGGGCTCCTAAGCACCTGCAACGCATTGCTGATATGAGAACCACAACAGGTATCCAATACCCATGAAGTCGGATTAGCACAAGAATAATTTATCTCAATCATGTAAATACCTGAGGCATAAGTATCACCATGCTTCTTGTCCTTCACACTCTTCAGGTAATCTGGATAATTCCTCTTCCAATGGCCCTTCTTGCCACAATGGAAGCACTCGGCATCGCTTTTGTCCTTGGGTGCACTCTTACCCTTCTTTTCGTCTTTCTTCTTCTTGGGTTTTCCTTCGAGCTTAAGGGAGTTGCCTTTAGCAGGCTCCTTGCCCTTACCCTTGGCCTTATTAGGCTCACCAATCAAAAGAGCTTGTGTCTTATCCTTCTTGACAGACACTTCAGCAATTGTTAACATACTTAACAACTCAGGAAAGCTCACAAGCATCCCATGCATGTTGTAATTCATAATGAATTGACTGAAGGAAGTGAGGTGAGGACTAAGTCATTACTTAGCTCGGCATCCATCACGAAGCCTAGATTTCCTAGCATCTCAATGAGCCTGATCATCTTAAGAACATAACTACTCACAGACATACTCTCAGACATCCTGCATGAGAACAATTCTATAGAGGCCTCATACCTCTCATGCATGCCTTTAATATCATACAACTCCTTGAGATGCAAGATAATAGAGGGAGCATCCATATGCTCATGCTGCTTTTTGATGCTCACCGACAAGTGTACCGATCGCACAAGTAATATAGAAGTAAGTAAAGTATCGTCTCCACAGAGATTGGGATCAAATATCAAATAAACGTTCTCTTTAAGAATGGAAGAGTTCAAAAGGGTTTGTTTGTGACAAATAAGGTCGATTTGAGTGAAATTAAAATTAAAGACTTGTTTTTGGGATTTTTCTAGGATGAAGAATAAAATTGAAAATAACAATGAGAAGTGATTTGTAAAAGAAATATGAGAAAAACATTGTAGCTAGGATACACTTACCAAATGATTTCCGCTTCTTACTCTGGATTGATTTACAATATTCATTTATAAAATTACTCGGATAAATTATTATCTAAAAGTATTAATAGTTAACCTTCAATCCCTTGCAATGTTCCTCATGGTATTAAGCAATGAACTCAATAATTTAGGCATCCGCAATTCAATACATATCTATTCCTAGCATGCATACGAATCGTTATCCTACCCCTTTCAAGATCAAAACCCCAATATTCCTATCTAGGGTCCTAATCCTCATACTATCATCTACTATTAGATTGATCAATTCTAATAAAGAAAATAGAAATTTCGCGCAGAGTAATGATAAAGATAATTATATAAACGAAAAACCATAAATCAATCTGTTGTAATAGGGCTCGTGACCCTAACTACAATAAAAAGAACTAGCCAATCATTATCATGGCTAGAAATCCAATATTCAACATAAAAATAAAATGGAAGAGAAGAAGATGAAGAAGATCTGTGGAAGAATCCCTCTGAGCACCACTGTCGGCCTTCTTCTGAGTGTAATGAAATGGGATCCCTAATTCCATCATGAGCATCCTATTTATAAGTCTCGCTTCTTCTTCCAAAAATGCCCTCGGACAACACGACGTATCTTTCCCGTAAATCGGCGCCAGTTGGCGCCGTGCCTCTGTCCATTTGTAAAAGATGGACCTGTTTTCTCGTAAACCGCGCCAATTGGCGCCAGTGTGGCGTCACTTGGCGCTACTTCCAAAGTACCGCTGCAAAGTTCATAGATTGGCGCGGGTTGGCGCCAATGTGGTGCCAATCCGCGCCATGTTGCTGGAATTTGTACTATGATACTCTCGTGTTGTAATACCCCATATTTTTATTAACTTTTTTTTTGATAACATATATATTTTTTTATTAACTTTAACCTTATGCCTTTTAGTTAATTTGAGATGCTCAAACTTATAAGTTTTGAGGACGAAACTTCTTTTAAGGAGGGTAGAATGTAATATCACAGAGAATTAATAGTAATTTATGATAATAATAATAATAATAATAATAATAATAATAATAAAATAGTAGTATGTACCTTATGTATGGGATTATAGGCATTGATTGCTGATAGTGTGTCATAATTTGACTTTAAAAGTGTAACCTTAATTAGTGGTAATTATAGTCATAACGCTCAGCAGTTATGGTTGGTTATGAAGATAATTACTATTATTAATTTTGTTACCATTAATATATTAATAATATTTAAAATTTTACCTACACTTTTTATAATCAAAATAAATGTGATGACTGTTACTTGTAATTAATGTTTTGGTTTATTTTTATAACCATTAATAATATTTAAAATTTTTCTATTGTTTTTATAATCGGAATAAATGTGATGACCGTTATTAATGTCTCATTTTTAAAATTTCAGCTATAAATAGGAGTCAACCTAACCAAACCAAACCACTTTCCAATTCTCAACATTTCTCTTCTCCTCTACTTTCTCCTTTCTTACTTCAAATTTTATTTTCCTCTGGTTACCAACCATTTTTATCCACGAATCACTTTTCTTCTAAAAGGTAGCCAACACGGAGACCAGGTAATCCTAATTTCTAGGTGGTTGTAGATTTGTTGTGTATGAAACTTTTATTGGGTAATCTTAATCTTTAGATGCTCTTAGTTTATAATTTTGTTTGGAATTAATTAATAGTAATCATAATCCCTAGGTATTTTTAGACTATATTTTATGTGAAATTTGGTAATGTAATCCTAATCCCTAGATATTTTTAGATTATATTTTATGTGAAATTCGGTAATGTAATCCTAATCCCTAGGTGTTTGTAGGTTATCTCTTTTATATGAAATTTGGGCATAATCCTTATATGTAATCCTAATCTCTAGATATTCTAATCCCTAGTGCTCTTAGGTTAGTTTTATATGAAATTTGTTAAAAGTAATCTTAATCCTTAGGGAGTGTTTGGATGTTTTCATATAATATATGTAACCCTTAGGGTATTTAAATTAAATTATTTTAACCTGTAGAAATTAATTGCATTAATTATTGGACTTTGGGTTTTACTCATTGAATTCTAATTTGGAGAATTATGATACGATTTGGGTTTTACTATGATAGATGTTGAATATGAAAATTATGATATTCTTAGATAATGGATTTGGAAATTATGATGATATTGAAATATTGAACTTGGAAATTATACTATTGGTAAACTACTTGAGGAAGCTTTCCAATTATGAGAATTGTTACAATATTGAATTGATCGTATGTGATTGAAAAAAATTAATAGTGGAAGGATAGCTTTGGGATGGTACCTCCCAAAGTGATGAACATAACTTTTGGGCTTTATGCCTCTGATGTGAAACTGATGTGAAAAAGATCGTATCCGTTCTTCCCAAAGCGATATCTGGCAACAGTGGTTATTTCCCGGGGTACTAGTAGCAACTTTGGGAAGAGGTGTCTGGCAGGATATCCGGGACACTAGGAATATGTGAATTGATTATGGCCAATTTTAATTATACATGGCTGGCAACAATGGTTATTTCCCGGGTCACGGGGTAGACTGGCAACTGTGGTTATTTCCCGGGTCTACCATGGTTCTCTTCCCACTAAGTACAATGAACTTAAACATGATTAATAATGAAATGTTATTTGATTTGATTATGATGAATGTCATTGAGTTGTGAATATTATCATATATGATTAATGTTGTGTTGAATATGATAGTTGATAATTACCCTGTAATATTCCAGAAAAAAATAAAAGTAATTTATAATACAATAAACTAATAATAGTAATAAATTATAAATTAGTAATAATAATAATGGGTGATAAATTGTGATTATTTGATTGATCATTATGCTTTAATGTTTGATTATTTGATTGGTAATGTTTGATTGAATTAGGATGAGTCAACAAACATAAATTGTTTAGATAAAATGAGTCAGCATGGAGTCAGTAATATATAAGCCCAAAACTTCAACTATAAATAGAGACCTAGCCTAACCAAACCAATTGACTCTTTTCAACATTTCTCCTTTACTAGTCTCTCTCTCTCTTCTTACTCCAAAAAGTTTATTTTAATTATTTTCAATTTTTATATTTTTCTGATTATCAACCGGTTCTCTGCCCCAAGCTACTCTTTTCTTCTAGAAGTTAGCGAAAACGGAGACCAGGTAATCCTAATCCGTAGATATTTTTAGATTATATTTTTATGTGGAATTTGGTATGTGTAATCCTAATCCTTAGAAGTCTTAGGTTAATTTTATATGATTTTTGATAGGGTAATTATGATCCTAAATATATATCACAGAGTTGTTTATATGAAATATATTGTATGTAATCCTAATCACAAATAATTGCGTTGACCTGTATATATAATTATGTTCGTTATAAATTTGATTTTGTTGATAATTACTATATGTATATATTCGATTACAAATGTTTTCTCAATTTGCTTTTGTCGAACTCGGAACTGCATGTACACACTTCGTTGCAAATTTCTTTCGATTTCTGTGGAATTCTTTAATTGAATTCGAATTGTAATTGTCGTTGTTTTTATATATGTATATATAGTTCACAAAACAAAAACCTCCTTTCTCGATTTTTGTGCGTCACTTTCAATTAGATTAGATGTATGTTCACCATCTACCATCTGATTCGTTTCTTTCAAGTTACATATATTTGCAATTCTACCTTTTTCGATTTACGTGATGAACATATTTCAAATACATGTTTTTAGTTATATGAATTTAGTTACAATTGTTTTGTTTTATATTTTGTGCCTTACTTTATAAATTGACGCAATAATATATATATATATGTGTGTGTGTGTGTTTTGGTAAATTGGAAATTAATTGTTCGCTACAGAAAATAGATATTACATATATTTGAAATAAATTGGGAAATTTTGTTACGTCTGTATTTCAAAAAAAAAAATAATAGTGGGTGGATAGCTTTGGGATGGTATATCCCAAAGTTTTGAACACAATTTTGGGCTTTATGCCTCCGATGTGAGACTGGTGTGAAAAAATATTATATCCGTTCTTCCCACAGTGGTGTCTGGCAGGGTTCCCCGGGATACTAGTAGCAACTTTTGGAAGAGGTGTGCACATTAGGAATATGTGAATTGATTATGGCCAAAGTGATTTATTTGAGACTGGCAGGGTTTCCCGGGTCACAGGGTAGACTGGCAGGGTTCCCCGGGTCTACCATGGTTCTCTTCCCACTAAATAGCCTAAATGGATTAAATAAAGATTAATATAATTAATAACAAGTTTGATATTTGATTTGAATTTTTGAGTTATATTATTTTATTGGATTATTATGAGTTACATTTTTATTTGTTTATTTATTTTTGTATATCGGATTTGGATTACCAGCTTTGCTGACTTTTTGTTTGTTTAACTGCAATGGTCCTTCCCGGGGGAGCAGATTTTCAGTGAAGTATGTTGCAAAGGATGAGGCTAGCTGTGGGTAGTGAGGATCACGACTCGGATATTTCTAGCTAGTTTCTAAGTTTAGAAATTTTATGAGTTTTAAATAAATGCATAAGACATATTTTTTTTATTTAAACTTTAGACTTTGGTTTTATTTTTAATGTAATAAATTTAGCCTTGCACCTGTCCATAGTACAAGTGCGGCGGTAACACTTCCCAAATTTGAATATTTTGAACTTCCGCTATTATTTATAAAAATTATTGAAATTATTTATGCTATTATAAATTGTTAGAATTTGGGGTGTTACAAAATGGTATCAGAGCCCTGAGTTTAACTTGGGTTCACTTTTGATACTAACTCAAGGGATCAAAGATCCCAGAGTTAAATAAATAAATAAGAACATAAGTAATAAAATAAATTTTAAATAAAAAAAAAATTAACGTGAGAGATGGGTAGTAAAGGGTTATTTTCTTGTCCTTTAAATAAGATTTATTTGAAATTATAATAATTGCATGTTTGAAATTATTTTGTGACTTGTTATGACTTGTAAATTTTATTTTAGCAAATGAATAGAATTTTCTATAGGCTAAAAGGGTTTCTTCTGGATGTAATTTTTTCTTTCTTTGAATAATGATGAAATTCTTATTATTTATTTATTTAAAGAAATTGATTTATTGTTTGAATTTATATTACATTATCTGATACATAATACAAATATATGAGATGAGGAAAGTGATAGTTAGAATTGACTATGGGAATAAATTCAAACACTTAGAATTTTAAAAACATACGATCAGGTACTATACCCGTCGTAACCCTCCGCAAACAACGCTGCTGCTGAAGAAATGGACCGACGTCTGAGGGCTATTGAAGAGAGTGGCGTCTCATCATCCATATTTAAGAGAGTGGCGTCTCATCATCCATATTTGAGAATAACATATTTAAGAGAGTGGTGTCTCATCATCCACCCACTTATAAAGGGACTATCGATCCAGTTGCTCTTGAAAAATGGATTCGCGACATGGAAAAGCTGAATGAAGTTACAAATTGTCCTGAGAACATGAAGATTAGCATTGGCTCATCTTATATGAAAGAGGAGGCAGATAGTTGGTGGTCCACGGTGAAGACGGGCTACATAGCTGAAGAGGGATTTAACTGGGAGATTTTCAAGGAACGAGTCCGCAATAGATTCTACACCGACGCAATTAAGTGGCAGAAACAGGAAGAGTTTGCAAGGTTCAGGATGGTAGGAAAGATGACAGTGCAGGAGTACACTGACAAGTTCATTGAGCTCTCGTGTTTTGCTTCAAATCTTATTCCTACGGAGAGGGACAGGGCACGTAAGTATGAAAAAAGGATAACATTCAAAATTCAGAAGTCCTTGGGAGGTATACCATCACAGACCTTCCAGGAAGCTTATGAACGAGCTTTGAACATTTTTGACATCTTACAAACTGAAGAGGAAGTAATGGATAGGAACAAGAGAAAGCAATTTGGCAGTGGTCCTCAACAAGTTAGCGGTGATAAGAAGCCTCATTATGATAACAGGGGCAATAATTGGAGTGACAAACAAACAGAGGGACAGAAGTATGCTGACAGAGGTAATTATGGCGAGAATCAACTCAAGATCCAGGTTCAAGGAACAAAACCATACTCTTGTAAAGTATGCGGCAAGCAGGCACACCCTGGGAAGAGGTGCAATGGAGAACTTATAACTTGTTTTCAGTGTGGTGGCAAGGGGCACAAGGCTCACCAGTGTACTATCAGGGGATTCAATCAGCAATCAGGCTCTCAAGGAGGACAACCAAAACCAGATGGACGACGAAATGGGAATAACAACCAAGGGGGTAGGAACAATGACAATCAGCCCCGCTACCAGCAGAACTTTCAAAATGGAAATGGAGGAAATCGACAATATGCCACTACTAGAAATCCCAACAATGGAGCTAGAGCAAATCGAGTGACAGGTCAGAATGCTGCTAATCAAACCACAGGGAGTCAAGGAAGGATCTATGTCAAGAATAACACTGAGGCTGCGACAAACCCAGATGTTATTACAGGTACCTTCTTACTTCAGTCTGTACCTGCTTATATATTGTTTGACACCGGTGCATCGCTCTCCTTTATTTCATCCTCTTTTGTGGAGAAAACGAGAATGGTACCATCTTCTACCTTCTCAACCAATATTACTTTTGAAAGCAAACTGGCCTTTGAAGGCCGATGCATGTAAGGTGTAAAACAAAAATTTTACTGCGGAACATACATGCACACATAGGTTCATGCTTTAAGACAGCATGATGTTACCTTGTTTTGGCCTGATCAGTCAGGGAGATCATATGTCAGGCTTGAAGGGTTCAAACCCTCTAATGGTGATCCACACCACCGTTCGTCAATGATGCAAGAACACTTTCTTGAAAGCCACCAGATGAACACCACAGTGAGGCTTGCTATGCGCACAAGTGGTGAAGGTGGAGGCTAGGTATTCTGTTTGGAAAGGTGTAGTGAACTACCCTACAGAATGGTGCATAGATGGAGGAGAGTTGGCTAGGTTTTCTTCAAAACCCTAAGGTGAGGAACAAGTGTTATCCGCACACTTGGAGAGGAGGAGAGATTTAAATCATTCAAAATGAAAACCAACTTTCAAACTCTTTTGAAATTTGCGCATGGAACAGGGAGGATAAGGTGGAGCTGTTGCAAAACCAATTTTGCCAACAACATCCAATCTTATCCACATGAAATTAAGTTCAAAATAATTTAAACTTAAATTCATAAACTATCATATAGTATACATGTTTCATGCGCATAATTCAGACCTAGAAGGGGTCCAAATATATTGAGTAGTTGCATTCAAAATTTGAATCAACTCACCCACTGATTACCTCAACCACCAAATCTGAATGGAGCTTTGTTTTAAGTGATAAGATGACATCCTTATCACTTAAACTTGCGCACCAAACAGCCCAAGGAAGTGCTCCAAAGATGCTTCTTGATCCAAGGAATATGCTCCAATAAGATCCTGTCTTATCCTTTTGTTATGAAACAACTTTTCAAAGCCAATTCAAATTCGAATTCAAAAAACACTTGAATTCAAATGTTCAAACATTCAAATTCAAAATTCAAAATTCAAAATTTCAAATTTCAAATTCAAAATTCGAATTTCAAAATTCCAATTCCAAATTCAAATTTCAAATTTCAAATTTCAAATTCAAAATTCGAATTTCGAAATTCAATTTCCAAATTCAAATTTCAAAATTCAAATTTCAAATTCAAAATTCGAAATTCAAATATTTGATTATTAGTTTAACTAATTAAATTAATTAGTAATGGCTTGGACTATCCAAGCCCATTACTAAGCTCCATGCACCACCCACCCATTTAGGTGGGCTTCCAAACAGCTTCTTGGGCTAACAACCATTATTAGGCCCAATACCTTTAAAGCTAGTCCATCATGACTACAAGGTGTTAGTGTGTGACCCATTAGGTCCAACTTAGCTTCTGACATAACTGGGCTTAGGCCCATAAGCCCACAACCTAATTAATGATAACACAGAGCACTAGCAATGCTTTGTTGCCCCAGAACTAGTCAGATTAATGACTTGATCATCCTATTGCACATATTTGGTTACCGTATGTATTTCCCTTCGTCTCGGTTATCTTCCCATTAACCTAGGGTAAGGAAATGTATCAACCCCTACGGTTTAGGGTAAGCTTTATTCGAAATAGGGAATCTTCAATTTACTGACTCTAAAGGCAGATCATCTCATGATCTCTTTTACTATGCATAGATTCTTGAGTCCCTGTAAATGTCATCCCGATTTCTCCGGTTTACAGATAACCTAATCTCTCAAAGAGATTTGACGAATTCCTTCAGCTTATTACCCTAGCCCTGTGCCCTTTAAGGACACGCCCAACAGTATACCTATGAGTCTCCATGTTTCAGGCAGACGAGGCATACAATCAAAACATGCCTTCAAGAACACAGTCTAGGTAATAACTTTTGGTCTAAGGAAAGACATACACAAACATAAAGAGATTACTCTAATGACACTATCTGTGAGATTTCCTCATAGAGTCTCTTTTTGGGTCTGTTCAGTGCGAGCTATACTCTTATAGGTCCACCCACGACTTTAGCTAAGATATCTCCATATCTGCAGCTCATGAGGTCTTTACCTTGTATCCATATACAAGTAGATAAGTCGTACTAGTCTTTATTCGAGATCACTGATCCCCAAACTCAGTGTCTCTAGACTAGGAACATATAATTAGGAATAGACATGTAATATCCTTGAATCCTCATGATCATTATCTCATCACAGATACTCAAGAGATACCTGTTCTATTCCAAGGGGTTTATCCAGTTCGTTCATATAATATTAACAGTAATATCGAGACACAATATGAAACTGAATAAATAGTGCTTTCATTTATTTGCGACAAACAAAGTTCTACATCTAGTGTCCTTTATTTAATCAAAAGATTGTCTCTAGGACATCCATATGCTCATGTTGCTTTTGCAGTTCAGGCGACATGGATGCCAACATGATGCATACTGCCATCACATTGTCATCCAAGTGCTGTTGGTGGGTTACGAAATCAAATTCTGCAAACCCTTCTTCCCCTTCCCGTGGAGCTACGGGTATTACAGCATCTAAAACGTAGGCAATCTTTTCGGCCCTTAGAACTATTCTTAGGTTCCGATACCAGTCCATAAAATTTGAACCGGTCAGTTTATTCGTATCGAGTATTAAACGCAGTGACAGTGGATTAGTCATACTATAAGCTGAAAAGGATGTAAAGATAGTTTTAGTTAATATACGGTTATGTAGTTGAAAGCAAATTATTAAATACTTGAAATAATTTGCCCCTCCCACTATTTTATCTAAGTCAATGACCCTTCCTTTTGACTTAGGGTTAATCTACTTTAGATTTTACCTTAGTGGGATTAAGAGTGCGATTATTTACTTTAATCTCCGTCTGAGACCGCAAGATTAATTTAAATATGATAAATTTTGTCACAAAATTTCATGCATATAAACATGACACAATTCATTGAGAAAAATAAGAAATCATTCAAGGTACTCTTAGTACCCTCCATGGCCGAATCTACCATTTCAAAAAGGGTGTTCCTTTTAAAACTTTCATAAAGAAAAAGAAACTAAACCATGATGCATAATGTTTTAAGAACACAGAATCAAATTTACATTTTCATAAAAACAAAAACTTTAACACTTTAAAGGATTTGTGATTCAAAATCCATATGCATAATTTAAACTTTAACCCTTAAAAGATTTTTGACCGTGAAAAACTCCTTTCACAAACAAGGTACCATCGCCCGCCGATGGTAAAGCAACCGGGCTCTGATACCACTTGAAAGTAAACTGGCCTTTGAAGGCCGATGCATGTAAGGTGTAAAACAAAAATTTTACTGCGGAACATACATGCACACATAGGTTCATGCTTTAAGACAACATGATGTTACCTTGTTTTGGCCTGATCAGTCAGGGAGATCAGATGTCAGGCTTGAAGGGTTCAAACCCTCTAATGGTGATCCACACCACCGTTCGTCAATGATGCAAGAACACTTTCTTGAAAGCCACCAGATGAACACCACAGTGAGGCTTGCTATGCGCACAAGTGGTGAAGGTGGAGGCTAGGTATTCTGTTTGGAAAGGTGTAGTGAACTACCCTACAGAATGGTGCATAGATGGAGAAGAGTTGGCTAGGTTTTCTTCAAAACCCTAAGGTGAGGAACAAATGTTATCCGCACACTTGGAGAGGAGGAGAGATTTAAATCATTCAAAATGAAAACCAACTTTCAAAAACCTTTGAAGTTTGTGCATGGAACAGGGAGATAAGGTGGAGCTGTTGTAAAACCAATTTTGCTAACAACCTCCAATCTTATCCACATGAAATTAAGTTCAAAATAATTTAAACTTAAATTCATAAACTATCATATAGTATACATGTTTCATGCGCATAATTCAGCCCTAGAAGGGGTCCAATTATATTGAGTAGTTGCATTCAAAATTTGAATCAACTCACCCACTGATTCCCTCAACCACCAAATCTGAATGGAGCTTTGTTTTAAGTGATAAGATGACATCCTTATCACTTAAACTTGCGCACCAAACAGCCCAAGGAAGTGCTCCAAAGATGCTTCTTGATCCAAGGAATATGCTCCAATAAGATCCTGTCTTATCCTTTTGTTATGAAACAACTTTTCAAAGCCAATTCAAATTCGAATTCAAACACTTGAATTCAAATGTTCAAACATTCAAATTCAAAATTCAAAATTTCAAATTTCAAATTCAAAATTCGAATTTCAAAATTCAAATTCCAAATTCAAATTTCAAAATTCAAATTTCAAATTCAAATAATTTATTATTAATTTAACTAATTAAATTAATTAGTAATGGCTTGGACTATCCAAGCCCATTACTAAGCTCCATGCACCACCCACCCATTTAGGTGGGCTTCCAAACTGCTTCTTGGCCTAACAACCATTATTAGGCCCAATACCTTTAAAGCTAGTCCATCATGACTACAAGGTGTTAGTGTGTGACCCATTAGGTCCAACTTAGCTTCTGACATAACTGGGCTTGGGCCCAACAAGCCCACAACCCAATTAATGACAACACAGAGCACTAGCAATGCTTTGTTGCCCCAGAACTAGTCAGATTAATGACTTGATCATCCTATTGCACATATTTGGTTACCGTATGTATTTCCCTTCGTCTCGGTTATCTTCTCATTAACCTAGGGTAAGGAAATGTATCAACCCCTGCGGTTTAGGGTATGCTTTATTCGAAATAGGAAATCTTCAATTTACTGACTCTAAAGGCAGATCATCTCATGATCTCTTTTACTATGCATAGATTCCTGAGTCCCTGTAAATGTCATCCCGATTTCTCCGGTTTACAGATAACCTAATCTCTCACAGAGATTTGACGAATTCCTTCAGCTTATTACCCTGGCCCTGTGCCCTTTAAGGACACGCCCAACAGTATACCTATGAGTCTCCATGTTTCAGGAAGACGAGGCATACAATCAAAACATGCCTTCAAGAACACAGTCTAGGTAATAACTTCTGGTCTAAGGAAAGACATACCCAAACATAAAGATATTACTCTAATGACACTATCTGTGAGATTTCCTCATAGAGTCTCTTTTTGGGTCTGTTCAGTGCGATCTATACTATTATAGGTCCACCCACGACTTTAGCTAAGATATCTCTATATCTGCAGCTCATAAGGTCTTTACCTTGTATCCATATACAAGTAGATAAGTCATACTAGTCTTTATTCGAGATAACTGACCCCCAAACTCAGTGTCTCTAGACTAGGAACATATAATTAGGAATAGACATGCAATATCCTTGAATCCTCATGATCGTGATCTCATCACAGATACTCAAGAGATACCTGTTCTATTCCAAGGGGTTTATCCAGTTCGTTCATATAATATTAACAGTAATATCGAGACACAATATGAAACTGAATAAATAGTGCTTTCATTTATTTGCGACAAGCAAAGTTCTACATCTAGTGTCCTTTATTTAATCAAAAGATTGTCTCTAGGACACCCATATGCTAACAACTTTACCCTCTGGAGCTGTTGTCTCTTGCTCCAATGTTCATGAAAATATTTCGATTAGTATAGCTGGTTCTGAGCTACCAGCTGATCTAGTCCAGTTTGACTTGGCGGATTTCGATGTTATTTTGGGAATGGATTGGCTTAGCAAGTATAGGGCTAAGCTAGATTGTAGGGAGCAAAAGATATCTTTTAAGGGACCAAAAGGGAAATATCTCTCTTATAAAGGTGTTGTACGCAGACCTTCCATTTAGATAGTCTCTGCTATGACTATTAAGAGTTTACTTATAAAGGGACACCCAGTTTATTTGTGCAACGTACGCGACTTAACTCTCGAGGAGAAAATTGAACAAATACCCGTGGTCAAAGAGTATGCAGATGTTTTTCCCGAAGAGATTCCTGGTATGCCACCAATTAGAGAAGTTAAGTTTGCTGTCGATCTTATGCCCGGTACTGCTCCGATATCAAAAGCGCCATATAGGATGGCTCCGGCAGAATTGAAGGAGTTAAAAACCCAACTTGAAGAACTGTTAAACAAGGGGTACATAAGGCCGAGTGTTTCACCGTGGGGAGCTCCAGTTTTGTTTGTGCGAAAGAAAGATGGGAGTATGAGGTTGTGTATTGATTATAGGATCTGAACATGGTGACCATAAAGAACAAATACCCATTGCCAAGGATTGAAGACTTGTTTGATCAATTGAAAGGAGCAGGTATGTTCTCAAAGATAGATTTGAGGACTGGATATCATCAAGTACGAATCAAGGAAGACGACATCCCAAAGACGGCCTTCCGTACCAGATATGGGCACTATGAGTTTACGGTCATGCCTTTTGGCTTAACGAATGCTCCAGCAGCTTTTATGGATCAGATGAAAAAACCTTCAAGCAATACTTAGATCAATTCGTGGTGGTCTTCATAGATGATATTTTGGTGTACTCCACAACGAGGGAAGAGCATGAGCAACATCTGAGGATTGTGTTGGATATTCTAAGAGAGAAGCAATGGTATGCAAAACTTTCAAAATGTGAGTTTTGGCTGGAGAAGGTTGCATTTTTGGGTCATGTAATATCTCAAGAAGGAGTTTCTGTTGATCCAGCGAAGATTATAGCTATCACTGAATGGCCTAGGCCTACAAATATTGCGGAAGTCAGGAGTTTTCTCGGTTTGGCAGGTTATTATATAAGGTTTGTGAAGGATTTCTCGAAGACAGCTCAGCCAATGACAAGGTTAATACGTAAAACAACGAAGTTTCACTAGGATGAATTTTGTGAGGTCTCTTTTTGTAACACCCCGTTACCGGACCGGTGTGTTAACAACAAATATGATATTAAGTGCAGTTACAATCACAATAATTGAGTTAATTAAATTACGGGCAACTTTCTTCTTTTTACACTTTCTTTTTAGTAAACAATAACCCTTTCCGCAATCAATTAAAACAACACTATAATTGTAAATGCAATTCGCGGAATCAATCAGTTTACTAACATCTCAAATCTTTCTTTTTACTCAACCCATTTAAACTTATCATGTTACTCTCACATCTCACCATGTTATAGTCCTATACATTAGCTACGCGTGGTTTCAAACCGCGCACCATTTGGAGTTCTACACACTAAGTTAAGTCCCTTTCTTTTAGTCTAGAAAAACATGAATTTTCAAAATTTACACTATGGTAATCGATTACCAGGGGGTGGTAATCGATTACCACCAGTTACCAAAATGAGGCAGTAGCCAATTTTCAATCCCCTGTTCTCTGGTAATCGATTACCAAGCTTGGGTAATCGATTACTCCACTAGGTAATCGATTACCAAGGCTCTGGTAATCGATTACCTGGCAGACAGAACCAAGAATTTCGTCCCCTGTTGCATGGTAATTGATTACCATGCTTGGGTAATCGATTACTATGCCTCAAAAATGACAGATGACAGCTTTTTCAGTTCGAAATGAGTGGGGTAATCCATTCCTAACACCTTAATACTCCACATAAACCTTACACATACACTAATGTAGGCTCTAGGCCCTTTCATCATACATAATCTAATACCAATATATTATTTACCTCATTCACCAATTTTGTTGCCATTTACACCTGATATGGCTCATTTTACATCATAAATGTTCAATGCCTCAAAATACATTAGGTGTGGCCATGGACAAGTCCCATGCTCACCAAAGTAACAATAGATACTAAAGGCATACATATACATCAAATTTAAAGGACTTAACATGTAGTCATGAACATACAAAGGCATGGCATTTTCAACATGCACAAGTTCATGATCTAAATCCAAAGCATTAAACATATGCAAGGTGTGTCCCAATCAAATCCTCAACACACTGTGCCTCCCATATGCACCTCATGCTCAACTCCTCCAGGCTCAACCTAACCTGAAATGATGCCCCCAAACACGGGGTGAGATATACAAATATATCTCAGTAAACCAAGGGCCCTGGAGGCTTCTCCACCCCATGGCTCACTCAATGTGCAACAATGACATTTATGTAAAATGCATGACATACAATATCACAAACAACTGGAGACAAACCGAGAACATCCACAATTGGATTACGTTCAAGGACTCCATCTTATAACTCCTGAGACCTTCCAGGCGTCTCTCCCATGGTTGAGAAGACTCCATGGCAAAACCCAACTGGAACTCCTCATGAGCCCTATCTAGCGGAAGTCCCACATTTGGATCATCCTGGTGTCGCTCCCAGAGTCGACCCCATGGCAAAACCCAACTGGAATCCCCAGCGGAATTATCCAGCGGATGTCCAAACCAACACACGTCAACTGGCCAGTGACCAAACAATTTCACACATATCAAGCAATAAAGCATGAAACACATAATCACACAATGATCACACAATGTCCAATGACACAAAATCCAACCACAACCTTCCACTAGGTGTGGTGGAGCACACAAGGGACTAAACCCCAGTTCCAAAGGTTACCTCAACACCGAGCCAATGCTCCATACGTAAGCTCCAAGCTTACTCCGCTCCCATAGCGTCCAAGAGAGGCAACCTACATGATCAACAACATGATCATCATCAATCACATATAGTCAATTATCTTCACAATAAAGCTAACCAACATAACCACTTAAGCCTAAGGCTATTATTCCATACCATTTTACTTCAATCTCTTTTATAGATCAATTTACCAAATACATCATGCATCACACATTCTTTCTTCTCATTCCACTGTATCACACTATACCATCCTCCATTTAAACATCATTTTCAATCATTCAACCTCAACTACATCATTTTTGCATCATTTTTCCTCACTTTTCTTCCTAATTCGGATTCTTCAAAAAGTATGCCCCTAGGCTTTTTCAATTCAATTTAACACTCTCATTCATCATATAATCATATTAACACATCATGCAACAACTTATCAATCCATTTCTTACATAATTCATTTTTCCCAAATCTTAGGCATCATTCAAAAATCCTAAGTTATGAGCATTTTTCACCAATAATTTTTATTGCATTTCTAGCTCAAATACATCATTCTAAGACATAATCATCTAATGCACATTTTCCATTTGAGCTCTCTAACATCACACATTTAAGATTAAAGACTTAGAGTTCATATTTCTAGATCTACAAAATCAACCGTAAAAATACTACAACTATACTCACAATCAATGCTAGACACACCTCCAAGACTTGTCCAAGCAATGGAAGCCCAAATGACTCCATGAACATCAATCTTCTCCAAAATTCGAATCTGACTTTGGCCATTATCTCCACAAAGAGGCGGTTTCAAGGCTTAGGAGTACCACCAATGGTTTTAGAAGGTGCTTTACAATAAATTTCAACACCAAAATCAAAGGATTTGGTGGAGAATTGATCAAATGGTGGAAGAGGAGGAATGCGTTCATTTCATGAAAATGGGGGAAAGGGGTTCACGGGAAAAGAAGAAGAAGGAGGAGAGAGGGCGTGGGGATGGTGTGAACTTAAGTGGACTTTGGTCCCGCGGGTCCCACACGCGATTTAACTTTAATCCAATCACTAATTCTGATCACAGATTCTCAATCCATTTATTTTTCTGGTTCATGACATATTTTTCTTTCCTAAAAATATTGATAAAAATTTCACACTTATCGGTACACTCATACCGCAGTACTTTACACTAAAAAGTCACTATTCATCAATTTTTCTCAAATTTGCCTATTCACTCAATTTTTCGCCCTGAGTCCGTTTCCGGCATTATTTTTGTCATATAAAACCTCCAACTCAATATTTATGCCTGAGAATACGTTTTTGGCAATTTACCATTTTGCCCTCGGTACTCATTTTGACCTCAATTTCAGGATTTTCACTAATCCTTCCCTTTTAACCCATATTTATCAAATAAATTCACATTTAATTTTACGAGGTGTTATATTCACCCCACCTTTTTGGAATTTTGTCCGCAAAATCAACTATGCACATATGCTAACTCAGGATACAGCATGAGAATCTCAGTCTCCCGTCCCCAAGTAGCTTCATCAAGTGTGCGGGCTTCAAACTAAATGTTTACATTTCAATCTTTTGGCTTTTCAGCCTCTTTTCACAATGGCCTTACATTTCAAAGGCCCGATGGGAGACTTCAAGTCCTCCCCAGTTTCAATTTCATCCGGTGACACCACATGTGAATAACCGGAGCGTACATCGCAGTTGCGCACTTTCTCTGCTTTACCAAGCCAATTGTTTTTCACAAGTCAGGCTACCTAACATATATAGCCCATAATTTCTCTTGGCAGTTTTCCTACCTAGTTAACATAGCAACAACTATACCCATAGGGTCATACCACGTTCTGTTCAATCTGTGCCACACAGGCAACTATTACTTTCTGACACATTACAACCACAATTATCCTTCTCTGATTTTTATTTCTACGGAGTATTAACTCTCTTCATCAATTTTCCACATTTCTTATTCCACATTAAACACTGTCATGGAATCTCACAGTCCCTCTGTGCTCAACTTTCAAACCTAACCTTACAGGTATACCAGTTAGCATATGGGTGTCCTAGAGACAATCTTTTGATTAAATAAAGGACACTAGATGTAGAACTTTGTTTGTCGCAAATAAATGAAAGCACTATTTATTCAGTTTCATATTGTGTCTCGATATTACTGTTAATATTATATGAACGAACTGGATAAACCCCTTGGAATAGAATAGGTATCTCTTGAGTATCTGTGATGAGATCACGATCATGAGGATTCAAGGATATTGCATGTCTATTCCTAATTATATGTTCCTAGTCTAGAGACACTGAGTTTGGGGATCAGTGATCTCGAGTAAAGACTAGTACGACTTATCTACTTGTATATGGATACAAGGTAAAGACCTCATGAGCTGCAGATATGGAGATATCTTAGCTAAAGTCGTGGGTGGACCTATAAGAGTATAGCTCGCACTGAACAGACCCAAAAAGAGACTCTATGAGGAAATCTCACAGATAGTGTCATTAGAGTAATCTCTTTATGTTTGGTTATGTCTTTCCTTAGACCAGAAGTTATTACCTAGACTGCGTTCTTGAAGGCATGTTTTGATTGTATGCCTCGTCTGCCTGAAACATGGAGACTCATAGGTATACTGTTGGGCGTGTCCTTAAAGGGCACAGGGCTAGGGTAATAAGCTGAAGGAATTCGTCAAATCTCTGTGAGAGGTTAGGTTATCTGTAAACCGGAGAAATCGGGATGAAATTTACAGGGACTCGGGAATCTATGCATAGTAAAAGAGATCATGATATGATCTGCCTTTAGAGTCAGTAAATTGAAGATTCCCTATTTCGAATAAAGCTTACCCTAAACCTCAGGGGTTGATACATTTCCTTACCCTAGGTTAATGGGAAGATAACCAAGACGAAGGGAAATACATACGGCAACCAAATATGTGCAATAGGTTGATCAAGTCATTAATCTGACTAGTTCTGGGGCAACAAAGCATTGCTAGTGCTCTGTGTTGTCATTAATTGGGTTGTGGGCTTGTTGGGCCCAAGCCCAGTTATGTCAGAAGCTAAGTTGGACCTAATGGGTCACACACTAACACCTTGTAGTCATGATGGACTAGCTTAAAGGTATTGGGCCTAATAATGGTTATTAGCCCAAGAAGCTGTTTGGAAGCCCACCTAAATGAGTGGGTGGTGCATGGAGTTTAGTAATGGGCTTGGATAGTCCAAGCCATTACTAATTAATTTAATTAGTTAAATTAATAATCAAATATTTGAATTTCGAATTTTGAATTTGAAATTTGAATTTTGAAATTTGAATTTTGAATTTTGAATTTGGATTTGAATTTTGAAATTCGAATTTTGAATTTGAATTTTGAAATTTTGAATTTTGAATTTTGAATTTGAATGTTTGAACGTTTGAATTCAAGTGTTTGAATTCGAATTTGAATTGGTTTTGAAAAGTTGTTTCATAACAAAAGGATAAGACAGGATCTTATTGGAGCATATTCCTTGGATCAAGAAGCATCTTTGGAGGCACTTCCTTGGCTGTTTGGTGCGCAAGTTTTAGGTGATAAGAATGTCATCTTATCACTTAAAACAAACCTCCATTCAGATTTGGTGGTTGAGGGAATCAGTGGGTGAGTTGATTCAAATTTTGAATGCAACTACTCAATATATTTGGACCCCTTCTAGGGCTGAATTATGCGCATGAGAAGTATATACTATATGATAGTTTATGAATTTAAGTTTAAATTATTTTGAACTTAATTTCATGTGGATAAGATTGGAGGTTGTTGGCAAAGTTAGTTTTGCAACAGCTCCACCTTATCTCAATGTTCTATGCGCAAATTTCAAAGCAATTTGAAAGTTTGTTTTTCATTTTGAATGAATTAAATCCCTCCTCCTCTCCAAGTGTGCACATATAACATGACTTGTTCCTCACCTTAGGGTTTTGTGAAAAAAACCTAGCCAACTCTCCTCCATCTATGCACCATTCTGTAGGGTAGCTCACTACACCTTTCCAAACAGAATACCTAGACTCCACCTTCACCACTTGTGCGCATAGCAAGCCTCACTGTGGTGTTCATCTGGTGGCTTTAAGAAAGGGTTCTTGCATCATTGACGAACGGTGGTGTGGATCACCATTAGAGGGTTTGAACCCTTCAAGCCTGACATCTGATCTCCCTGACTGATCAGGCCAAAAACAAGGTAACATCATGCTGTCTTAAAGCATGAACCTATGTGTGCATGTATGTTCCGCAGTAAAAATTTTTGTTTTACACCTTACATGCATCGGCCTTCAAAGGCCAGTTTACTTTCAAGTGGTATCAGAGCCCGGTTGCTTTACCATCGACGGGTGATGGTACCTTGTTTGTGAAAGGAGTTTTTCACGGTCAAAAATCTTTAAAGGGTTAAAGTTTAAATTCTGCATATGGATTTTGAATCACAAATCCTTTAAAGTGTTAAAGTTTTTGTTTTTATGAACATGTAAATTTGATTCTGTGTTCATAAAAAATTATGCATCATGGTTTAGTTTCTTTTTCTTTATGAAAGTTTAAAAAGGAACACCCTTTTTGAAAGGGTAGATTCGGCCATGGAGGGTACTAAGAGTACCTTGAATGATTTCTTATTTTTCTCCATGAATTGTGTCATGTTTATATGCATGAAATTTTGTGACAAAATTTATCATATAGTCACCTATATGATTCGGCCATGTAGGGGTTCATGGCTACATGCATGGTTTAATTTTGTTTTCTTTAAGAAAGAATTAACAAAATTTGAATTGAAATTGTTTTTTAAATTCGGCCCTTTGGAAATTTAAGATTATGAATCTTGATGTTATTTTGATGTTTAAATGTTAAATGTCAAAATACATGTGAAAATGTTATGTGATAATGTAATGTTTGTGTTTGCAAGTTATGAACTTTTCAGGTACAAACAGGAAGGGGATGGTCATGGTGCCCGGATTTGAATTTTTTTGAATTTTAAATTAATGTGTAATCGCGCATTTTAATTTACAAGTGTATTTGTAATTTAAATTTTGTAATTTTGTCCCTCCAAAATGTTATGGAGTTTCTTTAATTATTTGTAATTAGAGAAATAGGCTAGTGGCGTATAGACGACAAGCGGCCATTGCTTAAAGAAGCAAAAAGGACAAAAGCGCGAGCACCATGGCTATCTCAATATAAACTGTTTATATGCATCTATGATTAGAACGTCTAGTATGCATGAATTGGGCAAACCGCGTCTTGTATGGTTATTATGTTTGTCCAAAAGCGACTAGTGTATACCGATAGATGTTTGACATAGGTAACGACTAGCATAATAATTTACAATATGCGTTTGATGGGACCTAATTAACCCCAAGATAAAAGGAACCCTTAAAAGGAATAAATAATTAAGCATATGATTACCTCCCACCACCAATGCTACTCAAAACTCTTCTACATAGTGGTGCTCCACAACTCAGTTGGGACCCACTATTTCGTTGGGCTAGAGTAGTGTTTGAAGTGTAAGACACTTAGGGTGCTGGTTTAATGCTTAACTAAGACATAAGTTGCAGGCACAGCCGGGCTTATGTGCTTAGGGTAATGGTGCTAGGTTGGTTGCATGAGATACACCACTATGTGACAAAGAGTTGTCAACCTAATGTTAAGAGAGGGTATGAGATACTGTTGATAAAGATCAACCCTTTATTTAAATTAATCTTGCGGTCTCAGACGGAGGTTAAAATAAATAATTGCACTCTTAATCCCACTAAGGTAAAATCTAAAGTAGATTAACCCTAAGTCAAAAGGAAGGGTCATTGACTTAGATAAAATAGTGGGAGTGGCAAATTATTTCAAGTCTTTAATAATTTGCTTTTAACTACATAACCGTATATTAACTAAAACTATCTTTACATCCTTTTCAGCTTATAGTATGACTAATCCACTGTCACTGCGTTCAATACTCGATACGAATAAACTGACCGGTTCAAATTTTATGGACTGGTATCGGAACCTAAGAATAGTTCTAAGGGCCGAAAAGATTGCCTACGTTTTAGATGCTGTAATACCCGTAGCTCCACGGGAAGGGGAAGAAGGGTTTGCGGAATTTGATTTCGTAACCCACCAACAGCACTTGGATGACAATGTGATGGCAGTATGCATCATGTTGGCATCCATGTCGCCTGAACTGCAAAAGCAGCATGAGCATATGGGTGCTCCCTCTATTATCGTACATCTCAAGGAGTTGTATGATATTAAAGGCAGGCATAAGAGGTATGAGGCTTCAAGAGAACTGTTCTCTTGTAGGATGACTGAGAGCATGTCTGTTGCCAGCCATGTTCTCAAAATGATCGGGCTGATTGAGAAGCTAGGAAACCTAGGCTTCATCATGGATGCCGAGCTAAGTAATGACTTAGTCCTCACCTCACTTCCACCTTCCTTCAGTCAATTCATCATGAATTACAATATGCATGGGATGCAAGTGAGCTTGTCTGAGTTGTTAAGCATGTTAACAACAGCTGAAGTGTCTATCAAGAAGGATAGGACACAGGCTCTTTTGATTGGTGGGCCTAGCAAGGCCAAGGGAAAGGGTAAGGAGCCTGCAAAAGGTGACCCCCTTAAGCCCAAAGGAAAATCCAAGAAGAAGAAGGGTAAGAAGGCACCTAAGGACAAGGGTGATGCTGAGTGCTTCCATTGTGGCAAGAAAGGCCACTGGAAGAGGAATTGTCCAGACTACCTGAACAATGTGAAGGACAAGAAGCATGGTGATGCTTCTGCCTCAGGTATTTTCATGATTGAGATAAATTATTCTTATGCTAATCCATCCTCATGGGTATTGGATACCGGATGCGATTCTCATATCTGCAATATGTTGCAGGTACATAGGAGCCCAAGGAGATTGGATAGAAACGAGGTGGATCTCCGCGTTGGTAATGGAGCAAGTGTTGCTGCTCATTCAGTTGGAGATGCTGACCTTTTTTTGCCTACTTGCCTTTTATTGCATTTGAATAATTGTCTTTATGTCCCGCATATTTCTAGAAACATTATTTCAATTTCTTGTTTAGAACAAGATGGTTATACTTTCAGTATTAGGGATGGTACTTTTTCTTTCATTTTGAATGATATGGTTTACGGTACTGCTTCTTTAATAAATGGATTTGTACGTGTTGGAAATGGGAAATGAAGTGCTCAATATAGATGTGAAACGACCTAAGACGGATAATCAATCTTATCTTTGGCACTGTAGACTAGGGCACATAAATGAAACAAGATTTTCTAGGATGCATAGAGATGGATACCTGGACTCCATGGATTTGGAATCCTATGGACAGTGTGAATCTTGTCTAGCTGGGAAAATGATTCAACAAAAGCCCAAAGGCTTGAGAGTCATAGGGCTAGTGAGTTATTAGAACTCATTCATACTGATGTATGTGGCCCAATGTCTATTGAGGCTAGAGGTGGATATTCTTATTTCATTACCTTTACAGATGACAAATCAAGATTTGGGTATATATACCTAATGAGATATAAATCTGAAGCGTTTGAAAAGTTCAAAGAGTTTAGGAATGAAGTGGAGAAACAACGTGGCAAAATGATTAAGACATTACGATCAGATCGTGGTGGTGAATATTTGAGCCACGAGTTTCAGGGTTATCTGAGAGAAAATGGAATTCTCTCACAATTTACTGCTCCTTACACACCACACCAAAACGGTGTCTCCGAAAGGAGAAACAGGACCTTGTTAGACATGGTTAGGTCTATGATGAGTGAGACTCAACTTCCAAAATCATTTTGGGGATATGCCTTAGACACAGCGGTATACCTTCTAAATAGGGTACCGTCTAAATCTGTTCAGACCACACCATATGAGATATGGAGTGGTAAGAGACCCAACCTGAGTTATCTCAGGGTATGGGGATCGCCAGCTTATGTCAAAGCGTTGACATCAGACAAGCTTAGTGCTAAGAGTACTAAATGTCTATTTGTGGGGTATCCTAAAGGTACTAAGGGATACTACTTCTACTCCATAGAAGAACACAAAGTGTTTGTGTCAAAGAATGCTGAGTTCCTTGAGAAGGATTTGATCTCTCAAGGAGGCAGTGGGAGTAAGATTGATCTTGAAGAAGTGCAAGATCCACAAGAACAGATTGAGGAACCCGAGTCTGCTCCGCAGGCGACGTTCTCCAATAGAGAAGTAAACACACAACTCCGTAGATCTACGAGGGTCATCCATCCACCTGAGAGGTACGGGTTTGTGATTGAGAATCAGCAAACTGTTGAGGATGATGAACCAAGTAACTACGAGGAGGCGGTCAAAGATGTTGACTCCTCAAGATGGCTTGAAGCCATGGAATCTGAAATGGATTCGATGTATCAGAACAAGGTATGGACCTTGGTTCCTAAACCGCAAGGAATAGTTCCTATCGGTAATAAATGGGTCTTTAAAAGAAAGACTGATGCAGATGGCAACGTTCAGACCTACAAAGCTAGGTTGGTGGCGAAAGGGTATCGTCAAAGACAAGGAGTTGACTATGATGAAACTTTCTCACCAGTTGCCATGATCAAATCTATTAGAATCATGCTTGCAATAGCAGCATACCACGACTATGAAATTTGGCAAATGGATGTCAAGACCGCCTTCTTGAATGGGTTCTTGAAGGAGGAAGTGTACATGACACAACCTGAAGGCTTTGAAAACAAAGATCAGGAGCATATGGTATGCAAACTACAAAGGTCAATATATGGGCTAAAGCAAGCATCAAGGAGTTGGAATATACGTTTTGATGAAGTCGTTAAGAGTAACAGTTTTATCAAGAACGAGGATGAACCTTGTGTTTACAGAAAGGTTAGTGGGAGTAATGTCGTCTTCCTAGTACTCTATGTAGATGACATATTGCTAATAGGAAATGACATCCCCACATTAAAAATAACGAAAGAGTGGCTTTCAGAAAACTTTACCATGAAGGATTTGGGAGAGACAGCCTTTATACTCGGTATAAAGATCTATAGAGATAGATCCAAGAGGCTGCTGGGTTTATCTCAATCCACGTACGTTGACAAGATGCTAAAGAGGTTTAGCATGGAAGGGTCGAATAGGGGTTTTCTTCCTGTCAGTCATGGGGTACACCTATCAAGGGCTATGTGTCCTAAGTCACAGCCTGAGAAGGATCGCATGAGTGGAATTCCATACGCTTCGGCTATTGGATCCATCATGTATGCCATGATATGTACGAGACCAGATGTCTCATATGCTTTAAGCATTACGAGCAGATACCAGTCAGACCCTGGAGAGGGTCACTGGACGGCAGTCAAAACTATCCTTAAATACTTAAGAAGAACTAAGGATGCGTTTCTGGTCTATGGTGGGGTTAATGAGTTAACAGTGAAAGGGTTCACTGATGCCAGCTTTCAGCGTGACAAAGATGACTGCAAGTCACAGTCAGGATTCGTATTCACCTTAAATGGTGGGGCAGTGTCTTGGAAAAGTTCCAAGCAGGAGACAACAGCAGATTCAACGACAGAGGCTGAATACATAGCTGCTTCAGAAGCAGCTAAGGAGGCAGTGTGGATCACGAAGTTCGTAAATGAACTAAGGGTGGTTCCAAGCGTGGATGAGCCCATACAGTTGCTTTGCGACAACACAGGAGCCATTGCGCAGTCAAAGGAACCTAGGTCTCATCAAAGATCTAAACACGTGCTCCGCAGATATCATTTGATTAGAGAAATCATTGATAGGAATGATGTAAAAATGGATTATGTTCCCACAGACGATAACCTGGCCGATTCTCTGACAAAGGCTGTTTCTCAGAGAAAACATGATAGTCATTATGAGGCTTTGGGCATACGACTTAGGTCTGATTGGCTCTAGGCCAAGTGGGAGCTTGTTAGCATATGGGTGTCCTAGAGACAATCTTTTGATTAAATAAAGGACACTAGATGTAGAACTTTGTTTGTTGCAAATAAATGAAAGCACTATTTATTCAGTTTCATATTGTGTCTCGATATTACTGTTAATATTATATGAACGAACTGGATAAACCCCTTGGAATAGAACAGGTATCTCTTGAGTATCTGTGATGAGATCACGATCATGAGGATTCAAGGATATTGCATGTCTATTCCTAATTATATGTTCCTAGTCTAGAGACACTGAGTTTGGGGATCAGTGATCTCGAGTAAAGACTAGTACGACTTATCTACTTGTATATGGATACAAGGTAAAGACCTCATGAGCTGCAGATATGGAGATATCTTAGCTAAAGTCGTGGGTGGACCGATAAGAGTATAGCTCGCACTGAACATACCCAAAAAGAGACTCTATGAGGAAATCTCACAGATAGTGTCATTAGAGTGATCTCTTTATGTTTGGGTATGTCTTTCCTTAGACCAGAAGTTATTACCTAGACTGTGTTCTTGAAGGCATGTTTTGATTGTATGCCTCGTCTGCCTGAAACATGGAGACTCATAGGTATACTGTTGGGCATGTCCTTAAAGGGCACAGGGCTAGGGTAATAAGCTGAAGGAATTCGTCAAATCTCTGTGAGAGGTTAGGTTATCTGTAAACCGGAGAAATCGGGATGACATTTACAGGGACTCGGGAATCTATGCATAGTAAAAGATATAACACCTCACAATTCTAAAATAAGTAATTAAAGTGTTAAGTGAGAAATTAGGTGAAGGATTAGTGAAAATCCCAAAGATTAGGCCAAAATACAAAGAAAGGGCAAAACGGTAATTAGCCAACACGCAACCCTAGGAAGGTAAAAAATTGAGCAGGAGGTCTCAGATGATCAAAATAAGCCTGGAAATGGATTCAGAACGAAAAATTGAGTGGATAGGCAAGTTTCAGAAAAATCAGTGAATATTGTTTTTAGCGGGTAAAAATACCGCAGTCAGATTGCACCGTAAAATGTGCCAGTGGAATTTTGAGCTCTAGGTTTCAAATATTGATTTTAAATGGTCCATAGAAATAGGAAATATGATTTCTGATAATATTTGAAGGATTTAAGTCAATTTGTGGAAGTTTGTCAACGGAGCGCGCTGTACCTTAAAGCAGTGTTTTTCCGAACAACCGGAAAGCTCCAAATTTTTATCTGAAAGAGTAAAATTAAAGGATTTTGTTAAGATGAAAAATTATAATCTCTCATTAGGTTTTTAAATAGTGAATTTTAGTGATGATCGGAGGGAAATTCGGGTGAGTTTTAAATCACGTGGGATCCGGTACCGACTTAAAGTCAAATAAAACACTTAAAAGTACTATTCCTCTTCCTCCCCATTTCGTTTTCCCTTCTTCATCCACGGACAACAGCCCCTTTGCCCTCCATTTTTGGTGCAAATTTACTTTGGCCATAACTTAGCCATTTCTCCACCGAATTCAACGATTCTTGTCTTGAATCTTGATGGAAAACACCTTCTGAATCCATTGGTAGCCTTGTTTAGCCTTGAAAGTGAGTGTGTGAGGAGATCTAGCCCCATTACAGTTTCGGTTTTGTGAGTTTTTTGGTGTTCTTGAAGCTTCTTCATGCTTCAATGGTGGAGTATGCTTAGGTGGAGCCATATACCATGCAATTGGGTAAGTTATTTCAACATTTCATTGGTTAAATTTTGAGTTGTGATAATTGCCCATAAAGAGGGATTTTGTGATATGTGGTGTTAGAGAGCTCAAATGGAAAATGTCTATTAGATGATAATGTCTTAGAATGATGTATTAATGCTAGAAATGCAATGAAAATTTTAAGCGAAAAAAATGGATTTTTAACTTAGAAAAAATTGATGCATGAAATGGAATTTTTGAGTTTTGTGTTAATGTGTGGTATAGTGAATTGTAGTGTGATTATATGATGTTAGGAAGTGATTATGTGAGTTGTGGGCCATAGGAATTGAGTGGAAATCCTTGGTTTGGACTAACCAAGATTAGGCCATTTATGTACAATTGAGCAAATGGATGTTTTAGAACACTTTGGTATTGTGTTGTGTGATGGAAAAGTCATTAGATGGGTTGTGTGGTGATTGGCATGTGGAAGAATCAATGTAAAAATGATAAGTGTTGAAAGTGGCAAAATGTGCCTAAAGTGTAATAATTCGCAAAACGTTGCGAAAAAGTCGTAAAACCATAAAACGGCGATTGAACTAGCCTTTGGGTAACCTAAGTAAGTGAAATAAAATGAGAAAGAAAATTTAGAAAAATAAAACCTAAAATAACCCTATGATGGCCGAACCATAGAGGGAGAGAAGAGGAATTTGACGTTTTTGCGTTTTGACGTATTGTGACTGAAACTGACGGCTGTGCATGGTTGTACAGGTTGCCGTACGTGGACATAGACTTGGAACAGTGAAACAGTGGATTGCCCTTGGTCCTGGATCAAGTGGATAGAGGCGTTCCCGGAGAATCAAGCTGTAAGTGGAGTTCTGCGGAGCTCAGTGAAAGGAAAAAGAAAGGTAACCTCTTGGTACTGGGGCTTGTTCCCCTTTTGTGTTCCACCTTGCTAGTTGATGGCAATGGTAGGAAGTGTGTATGAGTAGTGTAGAACAGCATGAGCATGCATGTGCATTATCACAGTGGGTACTTATGTACCAGATCTCTGGCCAGTAGATATTTTTAGCCTTCGGGCAAGTGTTTCCGGACTGCCACTGGATAGGTCTCCGAGAGGGAGTTCCAGTTGACCCAGGGTCGTGGTGTGTTATCCGGATAGTAGCACACTAGGTTGTCTCGGGTGTATATGGTTGGAAGGGGTACCTTGGTGGGTTGTTCTATGAACACGCCAGGGGTAGTACCCATAGGCGTATAGCCGAGGACATGGCGTGGTATTGGTAGCTACCATCCCGCATGTCGTAGTTGTTCTGATATATTCCCCCTTTCTCTAAATCCCTTGCTTTATCCCGTTTTATAACAGTGGTGTTGTTTTATTGCTATTGATATACATCGAAGTGAACCATTGGGCGGAGTTTTCTCCATAACCTCTTGGTTACTGAGATATATCCGTATATCTCACCCCGTCTCGGGGCATTATTTCAGGATGTACCAGTGGATATGGAGCAGCGGGAAAGAAGCCCGCATGATGACGAGTGGAGCAGTGGTGTATAGTTTAGATATCATGTCATTTTAGTTTATGGATTTATTTGGCAAGTGAAATGTAATATGTAAATATTTGTAGTTTAAAGTTAAAGTTGTAAATGTAATGGATGTATGTAATATGATGGAAGGGCTTTAGGCCTGTTATAGGTTTATGATTATCCGTATTATGTTTTATGCATGAAATTGAAAGTAAACTGTTTATGTTTTAAGTGTATATTGGATTGGGTTGTAAGTGCCCCAAGGCGTTGTTGGACCTTGTGTGTGCCACCCATTGGATTTTGCTAGATTTCAGGTGTAATAGTGGTGTTAAACAGGTTATGAAAATTTCGGGATTCTTGGAAATACAAAGGAAACTCTGGCGAATTTTCTGTAGAATTGGCAGTTTTTTGGTGAACTTTGGAGGAGCGTATCTCTCTCCATAGTGGTCCGATTGGGACGTGCCATACGTCACTTTGAAGCTTAAGATGTCCCCTACGTTGTGTCAAAAGCCTAGGTTCATTGGTGGTGTGCGTAGCCCATGGGGGCTGTTGTCACGCACTGCCCTGTTCTGGCCAGCACCAGTGGGCAGATTCGGGTCTGTGTTGGGAAATTAATTCCCGCTTCGTTACTTGGTCAAATTAAGCGTACGATATATCAAATCGAAGTTTGAGGTGTCTAGTTTATGGTGTAAGATTTTGAGAGGCAGTGTCCTTGTGGTTAGGTGCAGTTTATTCCGTGAAGTTTGGACGTTTTAGGCTGTTTCGGAGTTGGTAGGCAATGTTGTTTGTCCAACTTCAAACGGCGATAACCGGAGCTCACGAGCTCGGAATCGAGTGTGTGATAGCTTGTTAGAAAGGTAATTGAATAAGGAAAAAAGATAACCTGAAGTCTAAGTTTGTAGTTTTATTTTGTGTTCGTGGAAAAACAAATTAGCAAGTCCGGTTATGTGGTAAAAACGTAAAAGTGAGGAATTGGCTAAGTGGGTTTATGGGAACTCCTTAGTATCTTATAGGTAATAAAATAAAGTGTATAAATAGTTAAGAAAGTCTTCCGCTAGTGTTTCAGTTACGGTCACATCTTTTTATTATTACGCTTTTTATACTTTTACTGTTCGCGTAATAATCGAAAAAAGTTTACTCACATTTTTATAAATGAACTGCTGTGATTGTAACTGCGCTTAATATCATAATTAATGTTAACAATACCGGTACGTAACGGGCTGTTACAAAAGAGATCATGAGATGATCTGCCTTTAGAGTCAGTAAATTGAAGATTCCCTATTTCGAATAAAGCTTACCCTAAACCTCAGGGGTTGATACATTTCCTTACCCTAGGTTAATGGGAAGATAACCGAGACGAAGGGAAATACATACGGCAACCAAATATGTGCAATAGGTTGATCAAGTCATTAATCTGACTAGTTCTGGGGCAACAAAGCATTGCTAGTGCTCTGTGTTGTCATTAATTGGGTTATGGGCTTGTTGGGCCCAAGCCCAGTTATGTCAGAAGCTAAGTTGGACCTAATGGGTCACACACTAACACCTTGTAGTCATGATGGACTAGCTTTAAAGGTATTGGGCCTAATAATGGTTATTAGCCCAAGAAGCTGTTTGGAAGCCCACCTAAATGAGTGGGTGGTGCATGGAGTTTAGTAATGGGCTTGGATAGTCCAAGCCATTACTAATTAATTTAATTAGTTAAATTAATAATCAAATATTTGAATTTCGAATTTTGAATTTGAAATTTGAATTTTGAAATTTGAATTTAGAATTTGAATTTCGAAATTCGAATTTTGAATTTGAAATTTGAATTTTGAATTTTGAAATTTGAATTTGGATTTAAATTTTGAAATTCGAATTTTGAATTTGAAATTTGAAATTTTGAATTTTGAATTTTGAATTTGAAGTGTGAACGTTTGAATTCAAGTGTTTGAATTCGAATTTGAATTGGTTTTGAAAAGTTGTTTCATAACAAAAGGATAAGACAGGATCTTATTGGAGCATATTCCTTGGATCAAGAAGCATCTTTGGAGGCACTTCCTTGGCTGTTTGGTGCGCAAGTTTTAGGTGATAAGAATGTCATCTTATCACTTAAAACAAACCTCCATTCAGATTTGGTGGTTGAGGGAATCAGTGGGTGAGTTGATTCAAATTTTGAATGCAACTACTCAATATATTTGGACCCCTTCTAGGGCTGAATTATGCGCATGAGAAGTATATACTATATGATAGTTTATGAATTTAAGTTTAAATTATTTTGAACTTAATTTCATGTGGATAAGATTGGAGGTTGTTGGCAAAGTTAGTTTTGCAACAGCTCCACCTTATCTCACTGTTCTATGCGCAAATTTCAAAGCAATTTGAAAGTTTGTTTTTCATTTTGAATGAATTAAATCCCTCCTCCTCTCCAAGTGTGCGCATATAACATGACTTGTTCCTCACCTTAGGGTTTTGTGAAAAAAACCTAGCCAACTCTCTTCCATCTATGCATCATTCTGTAGGGTAGCTCACTACAGCTTTCCAAACAGAATACCTAGACTCCACCTTCACCACTTGTGCGCATAGCAAGCCTCACTGTGGTGTTCATCTGGTGGCTTTCAAGAAAGGGTTCTTGCATCATTGACGAACGGTGGTGTGGATCACCATTAGAGGGTTTGAACCCTTCAAGCCCGACATCTGATCTCCCTGACTGATCAGGCCAAAAACAAGGTAACATCATGCTGTCTTAAAGCATGAACCTATGTGTGCATGTATGTTCCGCAGTAAAAATTTTTGTTTTACACCTTACATGCATCGGCCTTCAAAGGCCAGTTTACTTTCAATACCAACTTTCACCAAAACGCAATGGCGAATCTCTTCCTCACGATATTTAACTGGTACCCAATGGACCACACATTACAACTTATACCTTACATCGGCCATTTCAAAGCCTTCAATCACGAATCCACTCATGAATTTCTATCTGTTATCTCATACTTACATTGATTTCTTACCTTAAAGGCAACATGCCTAAGATTTCCACCCACAATTTCTTTAATTACCGTTCCATAATCACGTTACCAATTCCACATGTGTTTCATTCTATACTCATCACCCTTATCATCATTTAATTCAACCAGTATGTATCATTCCAAGGTCACATATCATCTCTCTCTCATACCTATCCCATCCTATAGGGATTTTCAAAGCCTACTTATCATGCCATAAGGACTAAATCCATCACTGTTATTACTTTCATAATTTCATATCGGCTGGTATACAAGCTTCTCGGACTATGCAAAGTACTACTAGCACACTCAATCACATATCTTGGTGCCTAGCCAAGAACAACATCAACATTGTGTATTCCAACACCTCTCTCACTATCATCGGCATCTACACAACTCCATCAGTAACTCTACCATCAGGGCAGAGATATCAACCTTTCATTTCACCAAATACCAATCTATTTAACAGCTAGTACCACACCTCCTTACTTAACTACATCACAATTAATCAATTATTAAAAACCATCGACCATCAACTTAGCTTAGCATATCGCCATCACAAGCCTTCCCAGAAGACTTTGACTCAATCCATCAGCACTAATCAATTTTCCATTCCCTTCACATAGGGTGATAATCCAACGATTCATTTCACAATTTCCGTAAAACCACAATCCCATACTACCACACTTGGTATACGCTCATGCACATCTCCGAGTGCTCACATTCATAATTCACAATACCATCTCATGGCACCTCACACATTTCATACTACTAGACATATTACTGTTCACTTAAGTTATCCAAAATTCACTTCTTGCGTTCCTCACAAGATCCAATCCTCTAATGCAATGGATAAGAACATCCTTAGGTTTAACCCCTCGAGCTCTTGCTGTCTTAAGGGCCCCAGGTGCAATGCCCCACCAATCAGAGGATTTGTCCTTATAATTCACGCAAGAAGAGGTAACATGCCATCGGCTGTACTAACAGTCCCACTAACACGAGGTTCTACCTCACACCACGTTACTTATACAAAATAATAATAATCTCCGGGAACATAATCCATACGGAGATAGCCCTACACTCCGGGCATATAAGCCCCACAGAGATAAACACATTCACATCACATCCGTATATAACGGCAAACAGAGTCTTATATAGATACATAATGGTATACTAGTTATATCTTACTATTGCACCATTCACTATGACTTTTCTCAACAGTCTACTCATTTAACTTGACTAGTCATTAGTCTTAGTCCATAGCATAATAATCCTCACATGATTCCAACATCTTTCTGATACTTTGGCACATAATTTTCAATTCTTAATAGTACCCATGCTCGGTACAATTCTAATCCGTTGTCCATCAGGACTCATAGCAACTATGTTCAACACTGTAGAAGGTCTACTACTTTAAAACAACATTACTTTTTCTCTCAACATTTCACTATGACACCAAAAGTGCCCTCCCATACTAATCCATGCATTCAGCGCATCGGGACCACCAGATAAATCTCAACTTCGAGCAGTGCTCGCCTGGGACTTCCAAGAGCAACACCGCTTAGGATTCAATCCACAAGGGAAACCTAGGACAATCTTAATTGTCACATTATTAACAACATGTGTGCCATGGTATAACTTGCACACTGGGACTCCATCATGAATCCCATACCAAATTGAGCGTCCAATGACACTCCAAAGAGACAATCTCTTCGAACATTTCCCATCATAGGGGATTTCACTTACATCATTTTTCTTTTACCCAAAATTTTTTCTAATTCATTACCACACAGATATAAATATAGGCACCCCGGCCTTCACAAAACATACATATACATATATATATATATACTGGCACTTAGCCATCACAGGATCATTATCCACATATAATTAGGCCACATCATCAACCTTTCAATGCTACGCAACATTATGGAAGCATATTAGTACAATTACTACACCACACTCAGTTGTATTTTCTCATCTCACATTTTGTCAAGTCTAACCATCATTATATCATGGACCATCATACTTTCAATCAAATTCGTCCAATGCCATCCATGGCAATTTCCTCAACTTCTTACATTATACTCTTTATACATATGATATCTTCACTTATATTCAGCCAACATTAAATCATCTTGGACTAAAGTCCCATTTTCAACATTGAATTATCCAACACATCATTTCCATAATTCTTTTAAGTTACTCACAATCCTCAATCCAAATTTTGAAAATTCAATTCATTTCCACATCCAAACATCTTAAGTCATCCACGTGTATGCCCTTATCAAGGGTCTTATAACCTTATGAGTTGACCCTAAGGTATCCAATATTACATATAAGCACTCATATTCAAATTTTCACAAATTCATCGGGGTTCCAATCCCCCACCATGTCAGAGATATACCACTAATTCCACATATACTCAATTGTTTCAACTCACATACATATAGGGAAGACTTACCAACATCATCATCATAATATCAACTCAATTCAATCATACTTACTCACCATAAAACCACACATTCAACTATGGTAGCATTCTACCCAAAATGGTTAAACACCTTATCTCAATTTATTCTCACTAAGTCCTCAATTTCCTCAAATTCACTTATACATCAATGTCTTTGGAGCAGCAAACACTGCAACCACGACCTCAGCCTAAAGACTGGCATTGGTGCTCCAGGGTTGTCACGAAGGCATCTTATACTGACCACACATATAACACGAAGAAATGGGTTGATCAGGCCCAAACTAAGGAATCACATGTGTAGTAGTCAAGAAGAGTCTACGTACAACTATACAGCACTTAACACAATCACACAATCATCAGAGTTCCCTAAGAAACTGCTCTGATACCATAAATGTAACACCCCGTTACCGGACCGGTGTGTTAACAACAAATATGATATTAAGCGCAGTTACAATCACAGTAATTGAGTTAATTAAATTACGGGCAACTTTTATCTTTTAACACTTTACCTTTAGTAAACAATAACCTTTTCCGTAATCAATTAAAACAACGCTATAATTGTAAATGCAATTCGCGGAATCATTCAATTTACCATATCTCTAATCTTTCTTTTTGCTCAACTCATTTAAAATTATCATGTTACTCTCACATCTCACCATGTTATAGTCCAATACATTAGCTACGCGTGGTTTCAAACCGCGCACCATTTGGAGTTCTACACACTAAGTTAAGTCCCTTTCTTTTAGTCTAGAAAAACATGAATTTTCAAAATTTACACTATGGTAATCGATTACCAGGGGGTGGTAATCGATTACCACCAGTTACCAAAATGAGGCAGTAGCCAATTTTCAATCCCCTGTTCTCTGGTAATCGATTACCAAGCTTGGGTAATCGATTACTCCACTAGGTAATCGATTACCAAGGCTCTGGTAATCGATTACCAGGCAGACAGAACCAAGAATTTCGTCCCCTGTTGCATGGTAATCGATTACCATGCTTGGGTAATCGATTACTATGCCTCAAAAATGACAGATGACAGCTTTTTCAGTTCGAAATGAGTGGTGTAATCCATTCCTAACACCTTAATACTCCACATAAACCTTACACATACACTAATGTAGGCTCTAGGCCCTTTCATCATACATAATCTAATACCAATATATTATTTACCTCATTCACCAATTTTGTTGCCATTTACACCTCATATGGCTCATTTTACATCATAAATGTTCAATGCCTCAAAGTACATTAGGTGTGGCCATGGACAAGTCCCATGCTCACCAAAGTAACAATAGATACTAAAGGCATACATATACATCAAATTTAAAGGACTTAACTTGTAGTCATGAACATACAAAGGCATGGCATTTTCAACATGCACAAGTTCATGATCTAAATCCAAAGCATTAAATATATGCAAGGTGTGTCCCAATCAAATCCTCAACACACTGTGCCTCCCATATGCACCTCATGCTCCACTCCTCCAGGCTCAACCTAACCTGAAATGATGTCCCCAAACACGGGGTGAGATATACAAATATATCTCAGTAAACCAAGGGCCCTGGAGGCTTCTCCACCCCATGGCTCACTCAATGTGCAACAATGACATTTATGTAAAATGCATGACATACAATATCACAAACAACTGGAGACAAACCGAGAACATCCACAATTGGATTACGTTCAAGGACTCCATCTTATAACTCCCGAGACTTCTTGGCACCTCTCCCATGGTTGAGAAGACTCCATGGCAAAACCCAACAGGAACTCCTCATGAGCCCTATCCAGCGGAAGTCCCACGTTTGGATCATCCTGGTGTCGCTCCCAGAGTCGACCCCACGGCAAAACCCAACTGGAATCCCCAGCGAAATTATCCAGCGGATGTCCAAACCAACACACGTCAACTGGCCAGTGACCAAACAATTTCACACATATCAAGCAATAAAGCATGAAACACATAATCACACAATGTCCAATGACACAAAATCCAACCACAACCTTCCACTAGGTGTGGTGGAGCACACAAGGGACTAAACCCCAGTTCCAAAGGTTACCTCAACACCGAGCCAATGCTCCATACGTAAGCTCCAAGCTTACTCCGCTCCCATAGCGTCCAAGAGAGGCAACCTACATGATTAACAACATGATCCTCATAAATCACATATAGTCAATTATCTTCACAATAAAGCTAACCAGCATAACCACTTAAGTCTAAGGCTATTATTCCATACCATTTTACTTCAATCTCTTTTATAGATCAATTTACCAAATACATCATGCATCACACATTCTTTCTTCTCATTCCACTGTATCACACTATACCATCCTCCATTTAAACATCATTTTCAATCATTCAACCTCAACTACATCATTTTTGCATCATTTTTCCTCACTTTTCTTCATAATTCGGATTCTTCAAAAAGTATGCCCCGAGGCTTTTTCAATTCAATTTAACACTCTCATTCATCATATAATCATATTAACACATCATGCAACAACTTATCAATCCATTTCTTACATAATTCATTTTTCCCAAATCTTAGGCATCATTCAAAAATCCTAAGTTATGAGCATTTTTCACCAATAATTTTTATTGCATTTCTAGCTCAAATACATCATTCTAAGACATAATCATGTAATGCACATTTTCCATTTGAGCTCTCTAACATCACACATCTAAGACTAAAGACTTAGAGTTCATATTTCTAGATCTACAAAATCAACCGTAAAAATACTACAACTATACTCACAATCAATGCTAGACACACCTCCAAGACTTGTCCAAGCAATGGAAGCCCAAATAACTCCATGAACATCAATCTTCTCCAAAATTCGAATCTGACTTTGGCCATTATCTCCACAAAGAGGCGGTTTCAAGGCTTAGGAGTACCACCAATGGTTTTAGAATGTGCTTTACAATAAATTTCAACACCAAAATCAAAGGATTTGGTGGAGAATTGATCAAATGGTGGAAGAGGAGGAATGGGTTCATTTCATGAAAATGGGGGAAAGAGGTTCACGGGAAAAGAAGAAGAAGAAGGAGGAGAGAGGGCGTGGGGATGGTGTGAACTTAAGTGGACTTTGGTCCCGCGGGTCCCACACGCGATTTAACTTTAATCCAATCACTAATTCTGATCACAGATTCTCAATCCACTTATTTTTCTGGTTCATGACATATTTTTATTTCCTAAAAATATTGATAAAAATTTCACACTTATCGGTATACTCATACCGCAGTACTTTACACTAAAAAGTCACTATTCATCAATTTTTCTCAAATTTGCCTATTCACTTAATTTTTCGTCCTGAGTCCATTTCCGACATTATTTTTGTCATATAAAACCTCCAACTCAATATTTATGCCTGAGAATACGTTTTTGACAATTTACCATTTTGCCCTCGGTACTCATTTTGACCTCAATTTCAGGATTTTCACTAATCCTTCCCTTTTAACCCATATTTTATCAAATAAATTCACATTTAATTTTACGAGGTGTTATACTTTTCAAGAACTCAAGAAGCGTTTTACTTCAGCTCCGAGTTTAACATCGGGAACGAGTGGGTTTGAGATCTTTAGTGATGCTTCCAAAAATGGACTCGGTTGTGTTCTAATGCAACACGAAAAGGTAATATCGTATGCCTCTAGGCAGTTGAAGTCGCATATTTAAGTAAAACAGTTTTATTTGAGACGGTCATGGTGCTTGCGCATTCTTCCACCTTCCACCTTAGGCCACGGCTCCTTCTCGTCTAAACGCCACTAGCCTAATTATCTAATTACAAAATAATTAAAGAAAGTCTAATACATATTTGGAGGAACAAAAGAATGTACAAAATTTAAAATTCAAAAATACACCTTTAAAGGAATACTAAACCATTGAAGCATAAATCAACACCATGAACACAAATCTAAGCAAAAGGGTCGCGACTTTGGGGAGGGGATTTCTCAAAATATGGTGGGTTTTAAGGCTAAGACCACCACCTGTAACAGCCCGTTACGTACCGGTATTGTTAACATTGATTATGATATTAAGCGCAGTTACAATCACAGTAATTGAGTTAATTAAATTACGGGTAACTTTTTTCTTTTAACACATTCCTTTTAGTAACCAATAACCTTTTCCGTAATCAATTAAAACAACACTTTAATCGTAAATGCAATTCGCGGAATCATTCGGTTTACTAACATCACTAATCTCTCTTTTTATTCAACTCATTTAAACTCATCAAATTACTCTCACATCTTACCATGTTCTAGTCCTTTACATTAGCTATGCGTGGTTTCAAACCGCGCACCATTTGGAGTTCTACACACTAAGTTAAGCCCATTTCTTTTAGTCTAGAAAAACCTGAATTTTCGAAATTTACACTGTGGTAATCGATTACCAGTGGGTGGTAATCGATTACCACCAGTCAAAAATGAGGCAGTAGCCAATTTTTCATCCCCTGTTCTCTGGTAATCGATTACCAAGCTTGGGTAATCGATTACTCCACTTGGTAATCGATTACCAAGCCTCTGGTAATCGATTACCAGGCAGACAGTAGCATTTATTTCGTCCCCTGTTGCATGGTAATCGATTACCATGCTTGGCTAATCGATTACTATGCAGTAAAAATGACATATTACAGCATTTTCAGCCCAAAAGGAGTTGTGTAATCCATTCCTAACATCTTAATACTCCACACAACTCTTACACATACCCTAATGTAGGCTCTAGGCCCTTCCATCATGCATTTTCATACAAGAATACATCAATTACATAATCCTTGAGTTTATGGCCATTTTACAACAATAATGAGCCATTTACAACATCATATGCCAAGGCTTCAAATACAAGAAATGTGGCAATGGACAAGTCCCATGCTCACTCAAAATATACAATTTATCCATGGCATGAATAATAAGCAATAAACAAGACTTAGAAGGTAATCATGAACACCACAAAAGCATTGAAATCACATCATGCAATATGTTCATGACCTAAGTCTCAAAATACTAAATGGCATGCTATGTGCACTCCAAGTCTCCTCCAAAATGTCATGCAAGCTCACTGCACCACATGCAATCCGCTGTCCACTAAGCGGGCTTCTTGCCCGAAGCTCCTCCCGGCTCATAATGCCCTGAAATGTGGTCCCCCAAACACGGGGTGAGATATACAAATATATCTCAGTAAACCAATGGAGCTAGAGGCTTTCTCCACTCCATGGCTCACTCAATGTGCAAATATAACATCATATAATATGCATGACATACAATATCACCAACAACTGGAGACAAACCGAGAACATCCACAATTGGATTTACATTCAAGGACTCCATCATATAACTCCCGAGACATTCCTGGCGCCTCTCCCATGGTTGAGAAGACTCCATGGCAAAACCCAACTGGAACTCCTCATGAGCCTTATCCAGCGAAAGTCCCACGCTTGGATCATCCTGGTGTCGCTCCCAGAGTCGACCCTACGGCAAAACCCAACTGAAATTCCCAGCGGAATATCCAGCGGATGTCCAAACCAACACACGTCAACTGGCCAGTGACCAAACAATTTTCACACAATTCAAGCAATATGGCATACAAGCACATAATCACACAATGCCATAAACACAAAATCCAACCACAACCTTCCACTAGGCGTGGTGGAGCACACAAGGGATTAAACCCCAATTCCAAGGGTTTACCTCAACACAAACAAATCCGTTCCACACGTATGCTCCAAATCAATCTTTCACAATCACGTCCGTGTGAGGCACCCTACAACGATTAACAATTCCAAATTACACCAAATCTCAAATTTCATGAAATTTCCACAATTTTTCCTAAGTTAAAAACCTAACTTTTTCACCAAAATTTATCATAGCATTTCTAGCTTACAAGCATCATTCTTAGGCATTTTCATCTAATAGCATTTTTCCATTTGGGCTCTCTATCATCACACATCTAAGATAAAAGATTCAAAGAATAATTTCTAGAACTACAAAATCAACCAAAAAGATACCACAAATATACTCACAATCTATGGTAGATACACCACCAAGGCTTCACTAATCCAAAGGAGATCCAAAAAACTTCAAAAACACCAAGAACACCCAATGGTTCGGATCTGACCCAGCTCCAACACGCACAAAGGAGGTGATTTCAAGGCTTGGGAGTATCACCAATGGCTCTAGAAGGTTGTTTACAATAAGTTTCAACACCAAAATCAAGTGATTTGGTGGAGAAATGAAGAAATAGTGAGGAAGAGAAAAATGGTGGGTTTTTGTGAAAATGAAGAAGAGTCCACGGGAAGAAGAAGGGAAAAGGGAGAGAGAGGCGTGGGAAAAAGTGTGGGGCCAAGTGGATTTTGGTCCCGCGGGTCCCACACGCGATCTAACTTTAATCCCGATAAAATTTCTGATCATAAATTCTTAATCTACATATTTTTCTAGTGCATGACATATTTTTATTTCCTAAAAATATTGATAAAAATTTCACACTTATCGGTACACTCATACCGCAGTATTTAACACTTAAAAAGTCACTATTCATCACTTTTTCACAAATTTGCCTACTCACTCAATTTTTCGCCCTGATTCCATTTCCAGCATTATTTTTGTCATATGAAATCTCTAACTCAATTTTTATGCCTCAGAATACACGGCTGGTCAATTACCATTTTGCCCTTTTTGCCCATTTTGGCCATAATTCTCGGATTTTCACTAATCCATCAATTTTGTTTTCACATTATAACATAAAATACACATTTAAGTTTATGAGGTGTTATATTCACCCCTCCTTTTAGAAATTTTGTCCGCAAAATTAAATCATACCTGCTCGCTAACTCAGGATACAGCCGGAGAATCTCGTCCTCCCGCTCCCAAGTAGCCTCCTCAGGTGTGCGGCCCTCCCACTGAATCTTCAGCATGGGAATAATTTTACTTCTCAATCTCTTTTCACTGCGGTCCAATACTGCAATAGGACCTACGGGAGTCTTCAAGTTCTCCCTGATTTCAATATTATCCGGTATCACCACATGTGATTCATCCGGAACATAACGTCGCAACTGCGACACATGAAAAACATCATATATATTGGACAACTGAGGGGGTAAGGCAAGCTGATAGGCCACTAATCCGACCCTTTTCATGATTTGATACGGTCCAATGAACCGTGGACTCAGCTTCCTCACACCCAACGCACGGCCAACACCCGTGACCGGAGACAAACGTACAAAAACATGGTCACCTTCCTCAAATTCCAGCGGTCTATGCTTATTGTCATAGTAGCTTTTCTGCCGATTCTGTGCCTGTTTCAATTTTTCTCTGATCATTTCAATTTGCACTGTTGTTTCTTGTACAAAATCCGGACCAAATCTTTCTTTATCGCCTACCTCAGTCCAACAAGTGGGCGTACGACACCTCCTCCCATACAATACCTCATACGGTGCCATACCCAAACTGGAGTGAAAACTGTTATTATAAGAAAACTCCACCAATGGCAAGTACCTATCCCAGGCAGTACCCTGTTCCAATGTGCAAGCTCTCAGCATATCCTCAAGTGTCTGTATGGTCCTCTCAGTCTGACCATCAGTCTGCGGGTGATACGCAGTGCTCAGTCGAAGCTGAGTGCCAAAAGCCTGCTGCAAAGCTCTCCAAAAGCGTGAAGTAAACTTCGGGTCCCGATCGCTGACAATGCTAATCGGTATCCCATGGAGTCTAACAATCTCCTTTACATACAACGTAGCCAACTTCTCTGTGGTAAAATCCACTCGTACTGGTAGAAAATGTGCAGACTTCGTAAGCCGGTCCACAATAACCCAAATTGAATCATAACCAGCCTGAGTTCGAGGCAATCCCACAACAAAATCCATCGAAATACTCTCCCATCTCCATTCTGGTATATCCAGCGGCTGAAGTAATCCAGCAGGTTTCTGATGCTCTATCTTTACTTTCTGACAGACCAAGCACTTAGATACGTACTCGGCAACATCCCTTTTCATCCCAGGCCACCAGAACTTAACTTTCAAATCTTGGTACATTTTTGTTGCACCTGGGGGGATAGTATATTGACCCTTATGGGCCTCAGTCATAACTTCCTCTGCAAGTTCCTTGGGCACAACAATCCTGCCCTGATATAACAATAATCCCTGTTCATTAACAGATATGCCACTCTGGCCTTTCAAATATTTAATACTTTCATTCCGGATTTGAGTCTCTTTAATCTTCTCGTGCAGCTCGTTCTCAATCCGAGTCAACTTCATATCACACATTCTTCCTGCAAAGAAATCCGTTATTTTCATGTTCCGAAATTGTTCAATCACTTCATTGTCCCACATCATCATATGAGATAAGTTGACAGACTTCCTACTCAATGCATCTGCCACAACATTAGCTTTTCCCGGGTGATATTTCAGCTCAAAGTCATAATCTTTCAAGAATTCAACCCATCTACGCTGCCTCATATTCAGCTCCTTCTGATCAAACAAATATTTCAAGCTTTTATGATCGCTGAACACAGCAAATTTCATCCCATACAGAAAGTGCCTCCAGATTTTCAAGGCAAACACAATAGCAGCCAGTTCTAAGTCGTGCGTCGGATAATTTTCTTCATGTGGCCTTAACTGCCTGGACGCATAAGCAATCACTTTTCCTTCCTGCATCAGTACGCTCCCTAAACCTTTCTTAGAAGCATCACAATATAACACAAACTCACCCTCCGGATCAGGTAGAGTCAACACCGGAGCAGTGGTCAACTTCTCTTTGAGTAGCAGAAAACAGTCCTCACATTCCTGGGTCCACACAAAAGGAGTATCCTTTCGTGTCAATCGGGTCAACGGTAGAACCATTGCAGAAAATCCCTGTATAAATCGGCGATAATAACCAGCAAGCCCCAGAAAACTCCTAATCTCAGTCACAGTCTTAGGTCGTTCCCAGTCGCTTACCGCTTCAATCTTGCTTGGATCCACTGCAACACCACTTGCAGAAATAACATGACCCAAAAATTGCACCTCAGACAACCAGAACTCACACTTAGACGGTTTAGCATATAATTTCTTATCTTTCAACACCTGCAACACAGCCCTCAAATGGTCGATGTGCTCCTCCTTACTCTTAGAATAGATCAAGATGTCATCAATAAATACAATCACGAACTGGTCCAAATACGGTTTAAAGATGCGATTCATATAATCCATGAACACCGCAGGGGCATTAGTAAGCCCAAAAGGAATCACTTGATATTCAAAATGTCCATATCTGGATCGGAAAGCTATTTTAGGTACATCCTCCGGTTTAATCCGAATCTGGTGATATCCGGACCGGAGATCAATCTTCGAAAACACACAGGCATCCCTCAACTGATCTAATAAGTCATCAATGCGCGGCAACGGGTACCGGTTCTTAATCGTCACTTTATTCAACAGTCGGTAGTCAGTACACAATCTCATGCTACCATCCTTTTTCTTCACAAATATCACCGGTGCTCCCCACGGAGACACACTCGGCCTAATAAAATTCTTCGCAGATAGTTCCTCAATGTGTTGCTTCAACTCGGCCAACTCAAGTGGCGACATCCGGTATGGAGCCAAGGAGATCGGCCCCACACCAGGTAATAGGTCAATCGAGAATTCAATCTCTCTCTCAGGCGGAAATTCCGGTATCTCATCAGGGAATACATCCTCAAACTCATTAACAACCGGAATAGAAGAAATCTCCTCCTTTTTGTCACCCACCAATCCGCCCAAAAGGACATAACCCAGATCTCCAGCCTTCAAGGCTTTCACAGTTTAACTGACAGACAAATACAAAGACGGACAAACGGACGGCCTCTCGTGAGATAGCAACAACCTCTTTCCGCAGCAATCAATCATTGCGCAGTTCCGAGACAACCAATCCATCCCCAAAATCAAATTGACAGAGGCCAGGGGTAAGATAATTAAATCAATGGTGTAACCCCTGCCTAAATAGGTGAACTTCACATCTTCGCAAATCCAAGACGATTCACTAACCTCTCCTGTAGCGGTAGTAATACCCATCGGAGGAACCATTCATGTTACTTTTAAGTCCAACGCTTTAGCCACATAGTCCGCCACAAAAGAATGCGTTGCTCCCGAATCAAATAACACAGACAACGGACCAGCACCACTGTTGCGAACTCGGCAAGTGCACCGATCGTTCCAAGTAATAAAAGTGATAAGTAAGATCGTCTCCACAGGGATTGGAAAAAAATTACTACTATAACCAGTCCTCTTAAGTTAGATGAATCGATTTGTGTTTCCACACTATGGTAACTAATTAAAAATGTAAAGACTTGTTTTTAGGTTTTTATGAAAAAGACTTAAAATAAATAAAGAAAATGTTTGTGTAGAAGAAGTAATGAAGAAGACTGTAGCCAGGGTACATTCACCAATTGTTCCCAATTTTACTCCGGATTGATTCACAATACTTATCAAAATTAACAATTCAGACAAATTATCATCTTTTAGAAATAATTAGTTAGATCCCAATCCCTTGGTGATCTAACCCTTTACTTCAGTTGGAACCCTAATCCCTTAGTAATCCCGCCTGAAAATAAGCATTATGTAGATAAATCCCACGACTGCAATCCATACAAGTCTATCCCTAGAACATGCATGGAGAGTCATCTTTATCCCCTTTCAGGATCAGTATTCCAATATTCCTATTGCGAACCCTGATCCCCAGAATATCATTCCCTATTAGGTTGATCAGATCTAACAGAAATAATATCAATACGCGCAAGATAAAGATGAAATATATTAAAATCAATACATATAATGATTCAATCCTTGTAACAATTGTTCACAAAGGGATCATGCCCCTGACTACAGAAATAGATCTAGCCAATCAACATCATGATCGCTGATCTGATTTCAACATGAACTGAAAATAAAATAGAAGAAAAGTACAAGAACGGAACGACGAACACGAAGAACGCCTTCCTCCTTCAGCTGGATCTGCTCCTCTAGGTTTTGTGGTCTATTTCAGAGATAATCTCTTCTTCAAGGGTTGAGTCTCTTTTTATAAGAGACTTTGACCTAAAATGTGAAATTTGAATTCCATCTTTTCGCGCCTCCCACGCTGATGGCGCGGATCTCGCGCTCTCAGCGCGGGACCTTCTGCCAATTTTCTTCTTCCCACGCTCTGAGCGCCATTCCCGCGCTCTGAGCGTGGGATTTTAGGTCTTCTTTTATGCATTGATTGAGTCACTTTCTTCTTCTTTTCTGCTGTGAGCGTGAAATTCCAAGATTGCCCTTCTAACGAAACGTATAACGGAAACCTTACAATTTATTACATAAACGTTATAACGGAAATATTAAAGTATGAATTTATTACAGAAACGTTTAACGGAAAGATTTAATTAAAATAAATTTGAATTCAAATTTCGAATTTAAAATCTGAATTTGCTGCAAGCGCCATTCCCACGCTCGTAGCGTGGGCCTTTAGTTTCACTTTGTCCTTTTCAGCTCTAATTTGTGCATTTCTCCTATGAAATCAACATAAAATCAGTATATAACTTCAGATTAAGATATTTAACAAATTAACAGTGATTTTGCCCTTTTCTTGTATCAGATTAAGTAACATTCTTCCTCTTTTTATCTTAGAATTCCTTATATGCTGATTGCATATCAAATAATTCCCAGATTTAAACGTTGCTGTCCCCAGCAATGTACAAGACTCAATCCAGGAAATAATCAATTAATCCATCATGACATTCCAGAGACACTCTCAGACACAATATGCCATGCATGCCTGACTCAACATCATAAACTCCCAATAATGTCATCAGCTTCTTAGAGATACAAGTCTACATTGGTTATCCCTCACACAGATAAATAATATTCACTCAACACTCAGTGTTTAAGGGTATAATGAGCACTCAATCACTCAAAGCTATAACACTACCATAGGCTTGATCATATTCTCAAAAATTCTTAAAAATGAAGAATCACACACATGCATTAATTGATCAAAAGGACTTCACAGGTTGTAACTTGGCCGGGGTAACAGGGTAGGAATATATGGATAGTAGCTCAAACAACAATGAGATTGAAAAAAATGATATTATTTCACTTTAACACATTCAATTCAATGATTTTTGCTCCACTAGCATTCCCACAGAATTTCGGGAATTAATTCTTTCCAGCCACCTTTTACTCTTTTCCTTTTTCTTGCTTTATTTTCTTTCTTTTTTTTCTTTTTTTTATAAGGGCATAGATGAATTTTTTTTTTTATCCCTTAATCACTTGACCTTTGTGGAGCTTACCTCAATTTCTTTATTTTATTTTCAACACATTTAGTGATTCAATCTCAATCAAGGTAAGTCACATGGATATAGGCTAAGCCATCAATTAGGCCATAGGTCATTTATCAACAAATAAGTTCAAGTTCAAAGGGGCTAGCAAGGGAAAATTTCACACATGTGGGTTATTTTGGCCAATAGCTAATAAGAACAAAATGCCTTTATCATATCAATCAATGCATGAATCATAGAGAAACCAATCAAGTTCTAGAGTATTACAACAGTGAGGCCTCTCAACAAAAATTTCAGTGTTTAGGCTCAAAACCTCACAGCTATGGTATCAATGCAGACTCAAGAAAATTGACTTCAGACATTATCAGAATTCACAATATTAACTCAGACAAACGAGCAATCATGCAATCTAATTATGCCTATGCAATGTTATGCCAGAAAGTCATACAATATATTCCAAGAATTTATTCATGTACATTAACAAGATGAGCATTTAAACCTGGGATTTGTTCAAAACTCACTTTTTTTTTTTTTTTAATGGCACACCAAATAACTATAAAAATAACTAAGAAAATTAAAAGAGTTAGAATATCTCCCCTGATAGAAGAATTGCAGTTCTAAGATGCAAGCCTACCATTCCCAGATTTAGAGCATTGTTGTCCTCAGCAATAATTAAACCACAAGAAGGAAAACCTGCACAATGGAACAAACAGTGGCATATAGAAGAGACTATAATGCGCACATTAAAACATCAGAGAAAAATATACTAACTAAAATACAAAACAGAAAAAAAATGTACAAAATCTCCGTCAGCAAGGAGATAAAATCAAACCTCCATGTCATCCCACTCAGCAGCGTGGGATGACTCAGCAAATGGAGGATCTGGTGGTATTGGCTGCCTTGGTGTTTGGAGCCACCATTCCCAGATTTGGCCCAAACCATGGAGCCATGTTAGAAACTCTTTGAAGCTTTGATTCTTCCGAGAAATAGAATCTCGGTGTCTCTTATTGAACTTCAGCTTCCGATGTCTCTTCCAACTCTTATCAAAGAGTTTGATCACCTCCTTTCTCAGTACCTTCTTCATTGTAGGATGACTCCTTTCTTGAGTTTTTTTCTCCATGTTTGTCATCCTTCTCATTGAGAATTTTGTTGGTATGGGAAGATGGATCTTTATCTTTTGAATCAGTCTCCTGTTCCTTTAATACTTCAGTCACTACCTTGTTACAAAAGAAGATTTCTTTTAGAGTTTTAGGAGACTCCTTCGATTCCACCTTCATGACACCATCTTTCTTGGCATCATTTATTTTTTTAGGAACCTTAACCGCCACACTTTGTTTTTCCTTTGAAACTTTAAAAAATCATCTTTGTGAGAAGACTGTTGTAAAGAATTAAAGACATTGATGGTAACGGTCTCATCATTCATCCTTAGCTCAAGCTTCCCGTTTTCAACATCAATCAATGCACGGGATGTAGCTAAGAAAGGTCTACCCAACAAAAGAGGCATTGCAGCTCCTCCTTCCATATCCAACACCACAAAATCAGCAGGGAAGATGAACTTGCCCACCTTCACAAGAACATCTTCTATTATTCCGCTTGGCTTCCTTGAGGACTTATCAGCAAGTTGTAAAGATGCTTGAGTAGGCTTCAACTCGGTAATCCCCAAGGAATTGCAAACAGAAAGGGGCATTAGATTAATGCTAGCCCCAAGATCACACAATGCCCGGCTGATTTTTCTGTTCCCAATTTCAATAGGGATATTGAAGCTCCCTGGATCATTACGCTTAGGCGGGACCTTCTTGGTAATAATAGCACTACACTCCTCAGTGAGTGTCACCGTTTGGCATTCCTGCAGTTTGTGCTTCCTTGACAACAAGTCCTTCATAAACTTTACATAATTTGGCATGCTAGACAAAGCTTCAGCAAAAGGTATGTTTATGTGTAGCTTCTTGAAGATGTCTAAAAACCTGTCATAATGCTTGTTATAAGCCTCTTTCTTGAATCTTGCTGGATAAGGTGCTTGAGACATCACATATTCATGGCTCAGCTCAAACTTCTTCTTCTCAACTGGCTTTTCTTCTTCCACAGGTTTTTCAATTTCATTTTCTGGCTCCTTAACCTCCTTAAGCTTCTTCTTAGCTTCCATCTTTGTGTTCGGCTTTTCTGGGGTTGCCACTACTTTCCCGCTTCTAGTTGTAATATACATGCAATCCTCTTTTGGATTGATAATTGTATTACTTGGAAAAGTACCTGGAATTCTTTCTGAAAATTGCTTTGCCAGCTGGCCTATCTGATTCTCCAGGTTCTTAATAGAAGCATTTGTGTTTTTATTGTTGGCTCTAGTCTCCTCCATAAAAGCATTAGTGTGTTGAGCCATCTCATTAGAAGCCTTAGCCATCTGAGCAAAAGCTTTTTCCCACTCAGCCGGCTCTCTTTGTTGATTCTGCGAAGATTGAGCATAATTATTATTATTGAATTTGAACTCCATGCCAGCTCCTTGAGTCCTCCGCTGAAAATTATTGTTACCACCAACAGGAAAGTCCTGGTTTCTCTGAAAATTCTGCTGAGGGCACTGATCATACCATATACCATTCACCTGCACCTGTTGAGGTGAATCATCTGACAACGAATTAGGCCAATCGTCGGATTCATGACTTTCTTGGCATTTATCACAAACCAGAGGAGTTGCTTGAACCTTTGACACTTGAAACTTGTCAAATTTCTCACTCAAGCTGTCAAACTTTTTAGACAATGATATTACATCATTATCTGCTGGTTTTATCACTGCTCTTTTTATGGGAGCTAGTACACTTTCATTCTCATTTCGTGCAAGCTTTTTGATCAAATCAATAGCTTGCTCGGATGTACTTTCCCGAATAGAACCTCCAGCGGCACTATTTATTATCATCCTTGTTTCTGGAGTGATTCCATTGAAGAATATTGCCACTTTTCTATCATCATCTCCTTCGTAATGTGCACATTTCCTGTTTAGTTCCTGGAATCTGTTCCATGTTGCACAGAGTGATTCTCCTTCCAACTGGCGAAAGTTTGTGATTTCATTCACCAGCTGATTATATTTCTCCATGGAGAAGAAATGATCAAAGAATTTGCTGGACAAATCTTCCCATGTAAGGATGCTGTTTGCTGGCTGTCGTTCGATCCACCTCAATGCTTTTCCCTTAACAGCGAAAGGGAACAACCGAAGCCTGATAGCATCTGTAGATACTCCATTGTGTTTGGTTGTATCACAGACCATCAAGAATCGGTCTATAAACTCATGTGGATCTTCATCATCAGCACCAGAAAATTGAACCCTTTCCACCAAAGAAATTAATGATGGCTTGAGTTCAAAATTGTTGGCCTCTACATTCGGCCTTACTATGCTTGAATTGGCCCTATTGAATACTGGAGTCAGAATTGTATTCAATAGTCTTGGAGGTTGATTGTTGGCATTTCCTCCTCGTCCATGACCAGCATTGTTGTTTTCTGCCATCTCTTGAATTGGTTGTAAAGGTATGTGCTTCAAATCTTCCCAAATGATCTGTCTAGCAGCCTTCCTTAGTTGCTTTTCTGTCCTTGTAATTTCAGAATCTATTACAAAGTCTTTAGGCGGAAGTCTACCTCGCATAAAAATCAGAGAAAATTATTAGTAGCACCTGAACAACACAAAACAAGATAAAAAGAATAAAAAAATAGAAATCTAATCTCAAGAATCTACGGTTATTTGTAATATTGAATTTACAATCCCCGGCAACGGCGCCAAAAACTTGTTGCGAACTCGGCAAGTGCACCGATCGTTCCAAGTAATAAAAGTGATAAGTAAGATCGTCTCCACAGGGATTGGAAAAAATTACTACTATAACCAGTCCTCTTAAGTTAGATGAATCGATTTGTGTTTCCACACTATGGTAACTAATTAAAAATGTAAAGACTTGTTTTTAGGTTTTTATGAAAAAGACTTAAAATAAATAAAGAAAATGTTTGTGTAGAAGAAGTAATGAAGAAGACTGTAGCCAGGGTACATTCACCAATTGTTCCCAATTTTACTCCGGATTGATTCACAATACTTATCAAAATTAACAATTCAGACAAATTATCATCTTTTAGAAATAATTAGTTAGATCCCAATCCCTTGGTGATCTAACCCTTTACTTCAGTTGGAACCCTAATCCCTTAGTAATCCCGCCTGAAAATAAGCATTATGTAGATAAATCCCACGACTGCAATCCATACAAGTCTATCCCTAGAACATGCATGGAGAGTCATCTTTATCCCCTTTCAGGATCAGTATTCCAATATTCCTATTGCGAACCCTGATCCCCAGAATATCATTCCCTATTAGGTTGATCAGATCTAACAGAAATAATATCAATACGCGCAAGATAAAGATGAAATATATTAAAATCAATACATATAATGATTCAATCCTTGTAACAATTGTTCACAAAGGGATCATGCCCCTGACTACAGAAATAGATCTAGCCAATCAACATCATGATCGCTGATCTGATTTCAACATGAACTGAAAATAAAATAGAAGAAAAGTACAAGAACGGAACGACGAACACGAAGAACGCCTTCCTCCTTCAGCTGGATCTGCTCCTCTAGGTTTTGTGGTCTATTTCAGAGATGATCTCTTCTTCAAGGGTTGAGTCTCTTTTTATAAGAGACTTTGACCTAAAATGTGAAATTTGAATTCCATCTTTTCGCGCCTCCCACGCTGATGGCGCGGATCTCGCGCTCTCAGCGCGGGACCTTCTGCCAATTTTCTTCTTCCCACGCTCTGAGCGCCATTCCCGCGCTCTGAGCGTGGGATTTTAGGTCTTCTTTTATGCATTGATTGAGTCACTTTCTTCTTCTTTTCTGCTGTGAGCGTGAAATTCCAAGATTGCCCTTCTGACGAAACGTATAACGGAAACCTTACAATTTATTACATAAACGTTATAACGGAAATATTAAAGTATGAATTTATTACAGAAACGTTTAACGGAAAGATTTAATTAAAATAAATTTGAATTCAAATTTCGAATTTAAAATCTGAATTTGCTGCAAGCGCCATTCCCACGCTCGTAGCGTGGGCCTTTAGTTTCACTTTGTCATTTTCAGCTCTAATTTGTGCATTTCTCCTATGAAATCAACATAAAATCAGTATATAACTTCAGATTAAGATATTTGACAAATTAACAGTGATTTTGCCCTTTTCTTGTATCAGATTAAGTAACATTCTTCCTCTTTTTATCTTAGAATTCCTTATATGCTGATTGCATATCAACCACATACACCTTTGTGGTATTTCTTGCACTTCCCACATTGTGGGGTAAAATATCTGTCGCACCACCACCACCAGGGTTTCCACCCCTCTTGAACTGACCAGGAGGCTGCCTTACATGCAACCCCCTACCCCTATTATTATTATTGAAGCCTCCTCTATTTGTATTACCGGAAGGACCAGGTGTCCTCTTAATCTCTTGTTCCTTTACTGCATCAGATTTCGGATACCTACCATACACGGTCTCGACCCTCTTACATTGGGTCACCAAATCAGCAAAGTTTCTCACCGCAGTATTTGACATTCTCTTAGAAATCTTTTCATTCAGCCCTCTTTGGAATTTAGCTGACAAAAACTCAGGAGTAGGTAGAGTACCTCCATAATTTGCAAACTTTACCAGTTCATTAAATTTTGCCACATAGGCATCCACAGTCATGACTCCCTGCACAAGACTATCAAACTCACCTTGCTTTGCCTCCCGAACATCACGGGGAAAATATTCTTCATGAAATAATCCTTCAAACATAGTCCAAGAAATAATCTCACCCTTAATAGCATATGGGCGAGACACATTGTCCCACCACTCCTGGGCGTCACCCTCCAGCATATAAACAGAATACAATAACTTTTGCGGATCTTGGCATCTCATCACTTGGAAAATCTTATCCATTCCCCTCAGCCAAGCAGTAACCTCCTTTGGGTCCCTTGACCCCAGAAAAGCGGGTGGCTTATGTTTCCTAAAGGATATGAGCCTACGCTCATCATCATCATTATCAACTACCTGTCCCGCAGCCCCAGTGGATTGGGCAACAGACGACGGATCAGGAACATAGCTAGGGTCAGTGGTATGATGACTAGCCTCACCAGTGTGGTGACTAGCCCCACTCTCCCCTTGTTGAGGAGTAACAGATGGCGTCGGTGTAGGAGTCACCGTAGCCGTGTGTGGAGGTGAATTATCCCTCCTAGGACGGTTTCTATCAGCCCTCATTTCAGCCATAAAGGCCTGCATCATATCCTGATTAGTCTTCATCAGGTTTTCAGTCATGTTTCTATTTGCAGCCGTTTCCGCCTGCAGAGCATTCAGTACTGCAGTGACTGGATCCGGTGGCAAAGGACCTGCACCACGTGCCCCACGGCGACCACGCGCCCTACTCATGATATCTGTACATGTAACACAAAGGAATGAGTTGATCAGACCTACACTGAGGAATCACATATACATTAATCATAAATAGTTCACAGATAGCTATGGAACACAAGATACAAACATACACAATCAGAGTTCCCTCACAAAACTGCTCTGATACCATAAAATGTAACATCCCGTTTTGTACCGGTATTGTTAACATTGATTATGATATTAAGCGCAGTTACAATCACAGTAATCGAGTTAATTAAATTACGGGCAACTTTTTTCTTTTAACACATTCCTTTTAGTAACCAATAACCTTTTCCGTAATCAATTAAAACAACACTTTAATCGTAAATGCAATTCGCGAAATCATTCAGTTTACTAACATCACTAATCTCTCTTTTTATTCAACTCATCAAATTACTCTCACATCTTACCATGTTCTAGTCCTTTACATTAGCTACGCGTGGTTTCAAACCGCGCACCATTTGGAGTTCTACACACTAAGTTAAGCCCCTTTCTTTTAGTCTAGAAAAACCTGGATTTTCGAAATTTACACTGTGGTAATCGATTACCAGTGGGTGGTAATCGATTACCACCAGTCAAAAATGAGGCAGTAGCCAATTTTTCATCCCCTGTTCTCTGGTAATCGATTACCAAGCTTGGGTAATCGATTACTCCACTTGGTAATCGATTACCAAGCCTCTGGTAATCGATTACCAGGCAGACAGTAGCATTTATTTCGTCCCCTGTTGCATGGTAATCGATTACCATGCTTGGGTAATCGATTACTATGCAGTAAAAATGACAGATTACAGCATTTTCAGTCCAAAAGGAGTTGTGTAACTCATCCCTAACACCTTAATACTCCACACAACACTTACACATACCCTAATGTAGGCTCTAGGCCCTTCCATCATGCATTTTCATACAAGAATACATCAATTACATAATCCTTGAGTTTATGGCCATTTTACAACAATAATGAGTCATTTACAACATCATATGCCAAGGCTTCAAATATAAGAAATGTGGCAATGGACAAGTCCCATGCTCACTCAAAATATACAATTTATCCATGGCATGAATAATAAGCAATAAACAAGACTTAGAAGGTAATCATGAACACCACAAAAGCATGGAAATCACATCATGCAATATGTTCATGACCTAAGTCTCAAAATACTAAATGGCATGCTATGTGCACTCCAAGTCTCCTCCAAAATGTCATGCAAGCTCACTGCACCACATGCAATCCGCTGTCCACTAAGCGGGCTTCTTGCCCGAAGCTCCTCCCGGCTCATAATGCCCTGAAATGTGGTCCCCCAAACACGGGGTGAGATATACAAATATATCTCAGTAAACCAATGGAGCTAGAGGCTTTCTCCACTCCATGGCTCACTCAATGTGCAAATATAACATCATATAATATGCATGACATACAATATCACCAACAACTGGAGACAAACCGAGAACATCCACAATTGGATTTACGTTCAAGGACTCCATCATATAACTCCCGAGACATTCCTGGCGCCTCTCCCATGGTTGAGAAGACTCCATGGCAAAACCCAACTGGAACTCCTCATGAGCCCTATCCAGCGGAAGTCCCACGTTTGGATCATCCTGGTGTCGCTCCCAGAGTCGACCCCACGGCAAAACCCAACTGAAATTCCCAGCGGAATATCCAGCGGATGTCCAAACCAACACACGTCAACTGGCCAGTGACCAAACAATTTTCACACAATTCAAGCAATATGGCATACAAGCACATAATCACACAATGCCATAAACACAAAATCCAACCACAACCTTCCACTAGGCGTGGTGAAGCACACAAGGGATTAAACCCCAGTTCCAAGGGTTTACCTCAACACAAACAAATTCGTTCCACACGTATGCTCCAAATCAATCTTTCACAATCACGTCCGTGTGAGGCACCCTACAACGATCAACAATTCCAAATTACACCAAATCTCAAATTTCATGAAATTTCCACAATTTTTCCTAAGTTAAAAACCTAACTTTTTCACCAAAATTTATCATAGCATTTCTAGCTTACAAGCATCATTCTAAGGCATTTTCATCTAATAGCATTTTTCCATTTGGGCTCTCTATCATCACACATCTAAGATTAAAGACTTAGTGCATAAATTTATAGATCTACAAAATCAACCAAAAAGATACCACAAATATACTCACAATCTATGGTAGATACACCACCAAGGCTTCACTAATCCAAAGGAGATCCAAAAAACTTCAAAAACACCAAGAACACCCAATGGTTCGGATCTGACCCAGCTCCAACACGCACAAAGGAGGTGATTTCAAGGCTTGGGAGTATCACCAATGGCTCTAGAAGGTTGTTTACAATAAGTTTCAACACCAAAATCAAGTGATTTGGTGGAGAAATGAAGAAATGGTGAGGAAGAGAGAAATGGTGGGTTTTTTGTGAAAATGAAGAAGAGTCCACGGGAAAAAGAAGGGAAAAGGGAGAGAGAGGCGTGGGAAAAAGTGTGGGGCCAAGTGGATTTTGGTCCCGCGGGTCCCACACGCGATCTAACTTTAATCCCGATAAAATTTCTGATCATAAATTCTTAATCTACATATTTTTCTAGTCCATGACATATTTTTATTTCCTAAAAATATTGATAAAAATTTCACACTTATCGGTACACTCATACCGCAGTATTTAACACTTAAAAAGTCACTATTCATCACTTTTTCACAAATTTGCCTACTCACTCAATTTTCCGCCCTGATTCCATTTCCAGCATTATTTTTGTCATATGAAATCTCTAACTCAATTTTTATGCCTCAGAATACACGGCTGGTCAATTACCATTTTGCCCTTTTTGCCCATTTTGGCCATAATTCTTGGATTTTCACTAATCCATCAATTTTGTTTTCACATTATAACATAAAATACACATATAAGTTTATGAGGTGTTATACCACCAATGGGTTTGGTAGATGATTTACAACAAGTTTCAAGTCCAACTTTTCTTGATTTGGTTAGGATTTGATGAAGTTATGGAGGGAGGAAGATTGAAAGCAAACTTGGCTTCTAATTGGGGGGGGGGGTTTGAAGGGTGAGGGGAGAGAGAAGATGATGAATAGTGTCCTTTGCCAAGTTATCATCTTATCACTTAAGTGGGGTGGGCCCCACCACCACCTCACGCATTTCAAATTAATTTAAAACCCCCGCTTAATCCACTAAACGTCCGTAAATTCATAACCTATTTAGAAAATCTAATTTTTAACATTAACCATCGTCCTTTAATTACCCTTGATCAGATGAATCATGAGTTTTCCGGTCGTTCGGAGAAAATGTTGTTTTAAACTGTTACACGCGTCGTGGGTACGCTTCCCCAAACTTACTAATTTCCATCAAATTTCATCAGAAATCATATTTCCTAGTTCTATAAAACATTTATAACTTGTATTCAAAACCTAGAGCTCAAAACTCAATCGGCACGTTTTACGGTGCAATCGTACCGCAATATTTTTACCCGGTAAAAACACTATTCACTAAATTTTCTGAAACTTGCCTAACCACTCAATTTTTTGTTCTAAATCCATTTCCAGAGTTATTTTTATCATTTAAGACCTCTTACTCAATTTCCTTCCTAGGGTTGTGTGCATGGCTAATTTACCATTTTGCCAATTCTTTATATTTTGGCCCAATTTTCAGGATTTTCACTAAACCTTCTCTTTAATCCACATTCAATATATTAATATTTACACTTAAAAATGCGATGTGTTATAGTCATGAAGACTTCCATTGGGCAAGTAATCATATACAAGTGACCAGGCTTCACGGCAAACACCAAGCAAAGTCAATAAATGTGGGTATTGTAGGCTACCAAGAACCTGGTTACACAAACATAAACATTGGTTGGAACAAATAAACACATTATATGCTTCTTTACCAAAAGAGAAAAAAAAAACACACCATATAGTTGACAATCTAGCCAAAGGAAATGAGAAAATGAGAAAAAAAAAACACACCATATTGTGATGTGCCAAGAAAAATTCAATCTTTGTTGTCATGAATTTTTATAATTTGTATTATTGTTAAAAAAAATTTGTCATAGACTTTTTATAATTTGGACCCATGCTGGAAATATTGTTTAATTAATGAGATATTTTATTTTTATTTTTATTTTATTTGCAATATGGTAGGCCTAAAAGGCCTCATAGGCCACGTAGGTCTTTTCTTTTTAAATAACAGGGCAGACTTGGCCTTTATAATAAGCCTTCGATAGGCTCGTAGGCCAGATAGGCCGACCATTTTATTATGCAGCCTAGGCCAGGAAGGCCAAAACCTTTTCTGCCTTGACCTATTTACACCCTAAGGAGAGGTAATCAATTCTTTTCATCACTCCATCCCCACTCAAAGAAATCTAACATTGTGAAATTCATGATCACGTAGTACTCAATGTCAATCTTTTTTTGTCACTACTGGTTGTCTTGGCCATGGATAAAATATCATATACATGGGTAACTTAATTATATAAAGACGAAAAAGTGTTCAATTTAATAAAAGAAAAGCAAAAATTATTTCAAAACAAGTATACCTGCTTGTGTGATTCAGTTTAATATCCCTTTACTTTTGATTTATGAAAACGAGAATTTAATTTACATAATGAGCACCTTGTCACTCACTGTGATGAACAGAATAAAATCAAGAGTTATACAATCACAAATTCAACTATCAACATATATCACGCAATAGTTTATTTTTGAAAAGATCAGACATTCCATTAAACAAGTCGTAGGCAAGTGTTCACATTCATTAAATCCTCAAAGTTCTTACAAGTAACAACCCGCCCAACACAAGGCATCAACCATCATTCAACGTGAATTTTTAGGGAGACTTAATTATTTGATACAAACTACAACATGTTTGTTTATTTGACCCAAAAGTTAAAAAGTGTAATAAATTATAACTAGTCGGTGGGGATCTTAGCATTTAGGGGTAATGGCAAGTGCCCCAGTTGATATTATGGCGGCCACATAATCAATGATTCAATGTTAGGTTTCGATAGCAAGCAAGAAGATGAACTACTCAACTACGTGTGAAGTTGTCAATAGCTTCAGCTCAAGGATCAAAATGAGAAAAGGGCTTACTGTGACCACGTGAGGAGTGAGCTGTGAACTTTGAAGAACAACCAATGAATCGCAATGGAATGAGCGGAGGAGAAGTGTGCTATGTTGACATAGAGGAGGCTGAACCATATGCCTATGTTCCCTCATGTGGCCAACGTCGTCTTGCCTACGACGACATACTGTGCGAAGAAGTACAACGCCGCGATTGTTTATAAGAAAGTTCAAAGGGGCGAAGGTGTACAGGAAGAAAGGGGGCAGATAGGGAAGAAATGGAGTAATTTTATATATCACCCTCTCATCATGTCTAATCTTTACCCTATAGAACTGATTAGATTATACATAATTTTGATTTATTAAGTAATCCTGCTCTATAAGTTTATGTTATGCGATGGTCATGCTAAAAAACTAAGGACATATTTGGTGCACTATATAAGATAAGACATGATAGTATAAAATTTGTTAGTATAAGATCCGATTAAATTTTAATATTATCCAACATTTGACATGATATTGTATAAGATAATATCATATATTATTTGGTAATGCACTGTTTAATACTAGATAGGATAATAAATATTTTTGATAAAAATATCCTTCATTAAATTTTTTATATAATTCTTCCAAATATGTCATATGATATTAATTTTTGTAATAATCTATTGATTAACATGTCCATAAAATATTTAATTTTTATAAAAATAAAAATATCAGATATTTTAAAAATTAGTATGTTAAAAAATTATTTTTTTATTTTAATATATTAATATTAAAATAATATATTCTTGAGAATTGTATTGGTTAGCGATATTAATATATTAATCCCTTATCAGGCCTAATCCCACCTCCTTAGGCATAATTAAGTTATACATCATTTTAACTTATTAAGGAACTCTGCTGTATAAGCTTATACTATACAATGGTCATACCAAACAATTAAAAATATCATATCATATAATATAAGCTTATACTATAAAAACTTATGCATCTCATCAAACATGCCCTAAAAATATCATAACGCTTATATTATCGTACCTTATATTTTATACCAAACAAACCCTAGAAGCAACTTGAATAAAATGCACCATGGTATTTGGGAGAGTATACTCTTAACAAAAATTATATAATTCTATTAATTGGGAGAGTATAATCTTAAAATGCTCCATTAAATTTTTTTTTTAGTTAACTTATTTTAACAATGAATTACGCTATATTAAAATAAGTTAATTATTTAAGCATTTTATAAAATCAAATTCTTAGATTTCAATCCAAAGGTAACTTGTTGAAAGTAAAATAGTTTAGAAGTAGAAGACGTTAGTCTTCGGACATGTTTGATTATATATTTTTTTTTTTTCTTAAAAGTATTTGGTAGAGTAATAAATGAAGTGACCGTTTTTGAGACTTTTTTTATTTCAAAAGTAAAAAATTAAAATACAAATATAACTGGAATATATTTTTTTAAATTTGATTTTAAAAGTCAAAAAATAAATAACTTTTAAAAATATTTTGCAAAATAAATATTATCAATATTTTTTTTAAATTTTTAAAAATTATTTTTGAAAACATAATACAAACAAAGATTCTGTTTGGTTATTGTTCTTAAAAATAATTTTTTAGTTTTCAGAAAAAAAAAATAAACTCGTTTAGTAGATTTGTTTTTGTAAAAATTAACTATTTTTTTTTTTTGTTTTTAAAATTAAATTTAGAGAATATGTATAAATTATTTTTATTTTTTATTTTAATTTTTAATTAAAAAAAAACAGAACAGAATCACGACAGTTTTATTTATTGTTTTGTTTTTCAAATTTTGAGTTTATGTACTGTAGAATTTTTTTTTTTTTTGTTATGGGGTTTAAAGTGGTCACACTTCCCCTTACATCAATTTTCACCAATACGTAAGGCAATCATTTCCAGCCCAGGTGGTCCTTAACACTCTGTCTCTCTGTTCTAGGGTTTAGGGTTTCATTACAGCGGTGGCACAAATGGTCTCTCCGAAGCAGCTCCTTGGTACCATCGAGTCAGCGCTTCTCGGACCTTCACCTCCAACAGCTGCGCAACGAGTCGAACTCTTGCACGCTATTCGCAGTTCTCTCCGCTCCTTCCAATCCCTTCTATCATATCCGGTACGCCATTCACTTTCATTGTTGTTATTTTTGCTCTAAGTTTCTTGAGAAGCTCATATCAAAGCTCTTTTCACATTTTTTTCTTCTTCTTTTCATTAGTCCCCAAAGCCCTCTGATCGAAGTCAAGTCCAGTCAAAGTCAGTTAGGCTTCCAGATTCTCCGCCTATCTCCCTAGATGACCAGGATGTGCAGATTGTGAGTCCGCATTATTTATTTTTCTACACTTTTTGCATTTAACGTGGTTTGTGTGCACTAGTCTAATTTTGTATGTATATATATCAACATGTTAGAAGTATTGTTCTATATTAGTTCTTATTTTGATATAAAAAGATAAAATAAAAAGTAAAGAATCTACTAAGCTGTATTCTGTTATATTGCGGGACTGCCTGTGACACAAAAAAGAAAAAAAGAAAAAAAAGAAAAGAAAAAAAAAACAGAGTTTGCCCCAAGTAAATCAACTTTTCAAATCAAAAGAGTAAAAGTCTTCAAATATCACAGAAAATGCCGAAACACATTGTTCTATGAACTTTTTTTTTGCTACTAAGAACATTGTTTATATTGGAGATATCTGTGCTCTTTGTGGTGTGGAGTTTAGTGCAGTTCCATTTCCCCCTCCTTTTTCTAATATCCCTTTTATGAAGCATAGGCACTCAAATTGAGTGATGATCTCCATCTCAATGAAGTAGATTGCGTTCGCTTGCTTGTATCAGCTAATCAAGAGGTAGATTTCTATATTCCTTCATACACATAAACACCTTCACACAGACTAGCGGATGTAATCATAAACTTTCATATTTAATTTTGATGCTTGATTGCATTATAGTTTATATGGGTTTAATAATCACCGACCCCAACTAGTTTGGGATAAATTTTTTTTATTGAAATTGATGTTGATTTGATAGCATAATAGTTTGAACTTTCTTAATTTTAAATTGGATGAAAAATGAATTAAAATTGAGTTAGAAACTGTAAGTTGTAAAGAAAGTAGTTTTAAGAAGTTTTTCTTAAAAGTAATATGTGAGTGGAATGTCATAGGTAGTTTTAGTTTGGAGAAAGTGCGGTTAGTTTTGGTTGTGGTAACTTAATGTTTTTTATTTTTATTTAATTTTTCCAATTTTTATTTGAATGAGACTATGAGAGACCATGAAGAGTGTTGTCAATATACATACACATATCTATTTATATTTATTTATTCAATTATTTATTTTTGCTTTATCTGTAGTGGGGCTTAATGGGAAGGGAACCTTTGGAAATTCTACGGCTTTCAGCGGGACTATGGTATACAGAGAGAAGAGATCTGATAACATCCTTCCATTTGCTGTTAAGGGTATTTTTTGCTATCCAGGCCATCATTCAAGTTCATTTGGTCTTTAATTTGGCTCTTTTGTTTTTGGTTTACTTTTAATAGCTTTGTGTTGTTTCCTTTACAGGCTGTGGTGCTTGATCAGGGACTTGAAGATGATATATTGGTTGAGATTCAGGAATATCTGGAAGATCTTATCAACTTTGGACTTAGACAGCGGTTGATTTCTCTTATCAAGGTATGTATCGTGAGAAGTTATTATATTGCTCTGTCTTCTGGAATAAATTTTGATTTAGGACAAAGTCTCTTAAAAGCAAGTTAGTCAAAATTGAGATCCCACCACGATGATCGAAAGGGGAAAGAAATATCATAAAATGTGAGATTGACATGGATTAGAGATCTGATCTAGAATGCAAAATTATGTTAAAACACGTGCACCCATGCATGCACATTCTAATGTGTATATGTGTGTGTGCGCGCGCGCGTGTCCGTCAGAGGTCGGGAGAGCAGCAACGGTACCCCTTTTGAAGATGAGAATAACCAAAAAATACCTTGAAGACTTTGGAGATGAGTTTGTCTCTGCCTCCAGTAAGCTTTTGAACAAAGCATGTACAACCAAAAACATGAGGAAGCACGTGATATATAGGATCATTAGGAAACAATATATGGTTGGTATCCTCATTGTTTAACATAAAGGAAGGCATACAATTTATAAAAAACATAATTTAAGGATGACATCCCCTGAAAATGAAGGGGAAATTTCATTTTGTAGTTGAGTGCAGGCAGTTTCAATCAAATAGCAGTTTTTGCATTCAGTTATGCCATTTTGTTGCGGAGTATGAGGACAAGTGATCTGATGCAAGATACCTTGTTGAGTTAAGAATTCTTGTAGGTGGGAGGAAAACCTCTCCTACGTCTTGCTCCTCTCCTGAATTCACGTCCCTCCTCCCCTTTAACCAACTCTTCACTCATTTCCCCACCCACAACTTGCTCTACTTTCGCAGCTTGCCACCTGTCTGTCCATTCCTATAACAAACTCTCCTTTCCCACCAACATCTTTTTTGTTAACAATATTACTCCTTGCTGCATCCTTATTGGGCTGCCTTCCTTGGACCGGCCTTCTTACCTTCTTTCTTTGGTATATCATTTTGAACGGTCCATCACTTTCAAATGCCATACTTGTATGGGTTTGATAAATTTGGAGGAGGCAAACTAGATCTCAGTGTCATTGGCCACAAACGTTGCTGGAAAAAATTTCCGATGGCCGGGGAATTCTACGACTGTTATGGATGATGGCCAAAAGAATGCATAGTATGGTGGGAGGTTGCAGATGGATGTGTGGCTGGGAAAAGGCTTGTCGGTTTTGAGGCATGGCAAGGAAGACAATGTGAAAGCATAAACTCCTTGATCGAGAGCTCTGATACCAACTTAGAAACCTGAGAATTGAGTGCAAACTTTCGTGTGTCTAATCTGACCTCATGCACTCTATATATATTGATGTGAAAATCGATTACAGTTGTCTTTTTAAACTGGCTAGTTAAATTGACAAGCTCCATATTGCCCGCCAGTTAAATTGACAAGCTCCATATTGCTTGGCAAATAACCTAAAGATGTCTTTTGGATTGTATAACTGAGTCAATTTCAATGATCCTGATTGTTCATAATTCCTGACATTGTCTTACTATTAGTAAATTATATCACTGCTGATTTTTTTGTTTTTATTTTTATTTTTTGTTTCTTTTGGCCATTTATGCATGATTACCCATGAGGCACATATTCTTTGGTTACTTTTCCGTGGTACAATATGTACATAACTTATATAAATATCTCTCTGAGCATCATTATTAAAACATTATATGATATTAAGGCATAGCATTGCCAAGTTATCACTGCCATTGGAATATGTCATTGTTCATTTTTTGACCTTTACTAGAATATCTAGTTAATGTTTTCAAATGTATATGTAATATTTGAATAGAATTTCCCCCTTTCTTTGGATGATGTATGATATAGTGGAAGGACTTTTCTATATTTCAACTTGAACCTAAGTTCACTTTTTCCTGAAGAATTTGCTTTCTGGATGTAGGAACTCAATAGAGAAGAACCTTTTGGTTGTGGTGGTCCTCAATGTGAGCACTATGTAGTTGATTCAAGAGGTTCACTTGTGGAGCGACAGGCGGTGGTCTCTAGAGAAAGACATATTCTAGGACATTGTCTTGTCCTTTCGGTTTTGGTTGTTCGGGCAAGTATGTTTTGTAGCCTTTCATATTTTGTTTTATGATAGTTAATGTGATTGCTGAAGTCCTACGTGGTATACTATTGTATTCTATGACAATTTATGTTTTCTCAGCACTTTGGTTGATATCCGGAGTGAGAGTGCTATGACAATCTCTATTTTCAGGTCCAAAGGATGTTAAAGATATTTTGTCTCTTTTAAAAGATAGTGCTTCTGAAGTTAGTGAGAGCAATAACACCTTTAAACTTCAGGTACAATTTTATATTCCCTTGCGGAGCTAAATTTAGAATTTTTTGTTTTATTTTGTGGTGAAGCATGTATTTCATGAGCATTGGAACAATCCAACACATTTTATGTGTGTAAAAAGTCATGGAAGCTATCATAGCTCTAGAAAATATCGTATAATATTAAGGTTGTACCTTGATAAAGTTTTGAGTATCCTAAAGTCTCTCTTATGATTTGTTTCCTGATTTCTTCTTATTTTATGATTTTTCTTTTCACTTTTGGAATCCTCCTCTATTTAGTATAATCAAGGATTTGTGCTTTGTCTTTTGTATTCACTTTTTTTATCATATCCATCACTTCTTAACACATAAATATACAATCTCATTCATTCTTCTCCATGTTTCTTAGTTTATGCCTAAATCCTTATTGTTTCAACATGGTATCAAATATCAAAGTGATACCATCATTGGTGACCTGTCCCGTCACTATTTCCTTGTTGAGTTTTCTAAAACTGAAATTCTATTTTAAAAATGTTATTCTATTCTTTTCTATCTCTTTTACTAAATCCTAAACACACTGCCTACTTCCTGGCCATAAATATTTCCAAACTTCTCTGATCACATTCATTTCTTCTTGTTTTCCTTGTTTTACCTTCAAGTGCTATCTGCATAGTTAACTCAATTCCAATGCCACCATAGCATTGAGGGGGAAAATTTCGGAATGCATCCTAGCCCGGTCAATTATAATCCCTTATTAGAATTTGGTTTCAACTAGTTATTTGCAAGAAGGGAACCCTTATTCTTTGACGCACATGAATTCTTTAATCCCACACTCAAATTTTTTCTTTAATATAAATTATTACCTTTAATAGACAAGAGATGAATCACCTGCAACCTAGTGTGCAAAATCTCCCTTCGAAACAAACACTCTTGGTGACGTTCTTAGCGTTTTGGAGGGGAGGAGATCAAATGATTTATAATTAGATTAGAGGGTAAAATTTGTAAATACAAATTTAGAATAAACGCATAATTAGAATGTAAATATAAGGACTATGACAAAGTTGTCGTACATCTAAATTTTTTTCGCTTCTGGGAGCTTTTAGTTTTTTTTTATTCAATATAAAGAAGCTTTTTTTTTATGATAATAGCTTTTATAAAATTGTGTTTTGCTAAGCTTTTCCTTTCAATGAGAAGAGAAGCTAAAAACAAAAGACTTGCCACACTGGTTCTTAGTCTCATATTTATATCACTTTTTGTTGATATTACAACTTGGTATCACTATAGTTTATCTCATTAATAAACTTCCTACATCAGCCTTAATATTTCCAAATCCCATGCTATCAACTCTACAAAGTCCTTATTGACCATCACTTCCTTCCAACATTTGGGTGTGCATGTTTTCCCTCCTTCGACCTTGTAACAAACACAAACTCGATTTTAGATCCAAAGAATGTTGTTTTTTGGAATACTCACCTAGTCACAAAGGCTATAAGTGCCTCAGCCCTGATGGGAGAATGTGTCCAAGGATGACATTGTTAATGAGTATCAATATCCTTTTTCATCCCTTTTTGCATCAAAATCTTCACATTCTTGAAAATTCCTTTACCTTCCCTAGCACCGGTACTCTTTCCCTTATCTAAAGCTCACCTTTTAACTCTTCCAATTAGCCTTGCTCATATTCCCACTTCTATTTGAACTTTTAATTCACCTTCAACATCTAATTAGGATATCTCATCACCTCAAAATTTATCAAGCCACTTACTCCCTTTATTCCATTCAACACTGTAAAGAACCAATTTAACCCAAAAGCTTAAGCTGGTGGGTGAGGGCTACATTAATGGTTTTATATATCTCAACACGCCCAGTCACACGAGAGCCCACTGGGCTTGAAGGGTGGACAATGCACAGGCCCAGCTACCTGCGCGAACAAAGAAACTCCACTTGAAAGAAAGTGGGGGGCGGCGAGGATCGAACTCGGGACACGAGGCTCTGATACCATGTAAAGAACCGATTCAACCCAAAAGCTTAAGCTGGTGGGTGAGGGCTACATTAATGGTTTTATATGTCTCAACAATCACCAACTCAAGTTTCAAGGCCATCTAACTATTTTTGGCATTCTCACACTTCCTCTAGGACACCCATTTAGTCCTCAAAGTTATCACCTATCCTTTTATGTGGTACTTTCTCAAGTCCTATTGCTTCAAGCAAGTCTAGATCCACTTCAACTGTTGATACATCAAATCCCTCAGTCCACTCATCCTCCAATCAGTCCTTAAGCTCTTCACTAGTAACACATTCATATCTCGTGTAGTGCAAGTATTCCAATTCCTCTTTGGTTCATCACTTCATCCCGTCCTTAGAATTCCACAAACCCACACAATCAATCTTGTTTATCTAATCACTCACCAAACATATCTTACTCTGACTCTTTGTCCTCGCCAACTTCACCAACTTCTTTTCGGTCAGAATACATATATTCGACATCACTTGGTCCACCTACTCCTACTTATAGCATCATGACCATGTCAAAGGGTCCTACCCCTTCTATTTTCACTGCTCTTGTGAAACCAACAAGTGTTAAACAAGCTCTGGCGGAACCCAACTGGTTTCAGGCTATGTAGGAAGACTACAATGCTCTTACAAGAACTACAAGTCCCAAGCAAAGTGCTAGTTATCTATTTCGACTATCAAAACACAGGTGCAATGGCTCACAACCCTGTATTACATTCAAGAACCAAACATAGGGAGCTTGGTGTATGTTTTTTTAAGGAAAATTGTCCTAGCCATATCAATAATTGTTCAGCACATCCTTGTAAAATGCAAGTGACTGATACCGTTAGTAAACCACTTTTTGCTCTATGATTTGCTGAGCTCAGAGACAAACTCAAGTCTTGATTCTTGCTCATTTGATCCAACACCTTTGAGTTTGTGGGGGTTGTATTAGAGTAGCAGATTTACTTTGTTTACTTGTTTATTATATTATCTGGTTTTAGTAGCTTTAGTGTAGCTGTTAATCTATTTAATACAGCTTTAATTAGCTTATTCAGTTACACTTCATGTAACTGAATTTAGGCAATTAGGCATACTAGCTTGGACTACAAGCTTCCATTGTATTTCTTATAAATACCCTTTGTTTATATCAGATAATATCAATAATAGAATCTGCATTAAGAAATAATATCTCTCTCATTTCTCTCTCTTTGTGCTCCTTTCTTTCATTTTTTTTCTTTCTCTTATTATTCTATCTTCTCCATTTTTCTCAATCTATGCCTAAATTCGTATAATTTCAACTGAAGCACTGCACTTTTTTCATCTTCCTCTTTTTTGGTTTGTGCATAAGGTGAGGTGCACTATGTGGCATAATGGACCCATAACTTGGTTAATTCAAGCAAACATTTTCCTTAGAAGGAAGATACAAACGAAGGCATGCTTTTGCAGTTCTGCCTATTCTGAGTCGTCTTTTACTTAAAAAATGATAAATCCATTATGTGACTATCGTCTTCGTTCTCTAAATCTACTAAATGCAGCCAATGATGTCAAAATGAAGAACTTTTGTATATACAAAAGAAACTTCCGAAACCACTCCACTCCCCATTAAACCCCGACTAATGAGGGTAGGGGTGAGAGTAATCCTTGTACGAAACCTTACCTTTGCGTATTTGTAAAGAGGCTTCCCAGATTTGAATTTGTGACCTTTCAGTCACAAAAGAGCAATTTTACCACTGCTGCAGGCTCGCCCTCTTTTAAATTGTTTAAAAATGGGAAAAAAAGAAGAAAGGATATCTGCAAAGGGATGAACCTAAAAAACTTGAAGGCATATGAACGTAAGAATATGAGATAAAGCGAGCGAGCAGATCCCTTGGCTGGGTACATAAATGTTTTATGTAATAAGATAAAAGAGCAAAGTTTGTATTGATGCTATTTCTGGGAATCCAGATTACAATATGGTAAGAAAATGCAGGTAGAAAGAAAAAACGCAACTGACACTTTGAGAAGTCAGTACCTCTTCCAATACACCGGAGTTGTCCCAATTCCACTAACACAATGCCTGCCTCTCATGCTACCTTTTTCCTCCTAATATAGCAACAACTCCTAACAGATTTTCCCTCCAACTTCCTCTCCCTTACTTCCCATGTTTGTCCACGTCAACCACTATGTTGGTTGTGCTCCCCGGCTTCATTTTTTTTTTTTCTGTTGTAGATCCTGGTTACTATGGGCCTATCATAAACCCTTGGTTACATGTCTAATTCATTGTTCTAATATTTTATATTTCCAAGCTCAAAAGTACAAAGATTAGCATGGTGAAAAGAATAACTTCCTTGTAATATATCATATTTTTTTGTTGATATTTTTTTTTAATTTTGTTTTGTTTCGTTTTTCATTTTTCATTTTTCATTTTTTTTTTATAAAAAAAAGTTATAAAATTAATTTGTGAAAGAGGTTAAACATGAATAGTTTGAGGTGTATGTGATACCCTATGATTATCATGCAGCACTTGCTTTTGTGACACAAGTTTCTTCTGCTCTGAATATTTGTGTTGCTTGCTCACAATTTTCACATTTTATGTCTGTGCAGATTACCTTTAGTCTTCTCTTTTCCCTTGTGATTACGTTCGTTTCGGATGGTTTGATTACAGTGCCTGATAAAACATCCGTCCTTTCTTCTAATAATTCCTTCAGACATGAATTTCATGAACTTGTAAGATGAAAGATAATTACTGTTTTGACTTGTGTTCTAATTGTTTATCAAATATTCGGTGTCAATTTTGGGTGTTGTTGACTTCCTTTCTTGGTAAAGGTAATGGCTACCGGAAATGATCCAGTTGTTGAGGGCTTCATTGGTGGCATAAGGCTTGCTTGGGTGGTACATTTGATGTTAATACAGGACCGTGTTTCAGCAAGGGAGACTGTTTCAAGTGGTTCATCAAATGAAATGGGTTATCTTAGTCAATGCTTGGAAGTCGTTTTCTCAAATAATGTTTTTCAGTTTTTACTGGATAAAGTTCTTCATACTGCTGCCTACCAGGTTCATTTGCAATGCTACATTTTTTTTTTTTTTTTTTTTTGGGTTTTTGATAAAATAAGAAATTCATTGAGACAAATAGAAGAATGTTACGAGGACATTGGAGGATAAGGGATCCTCCACGAGGTAGAAAAGGAAAAAAAATAAAAAATGAAAACATTAATGGAGTAAAGCTGTCCAGTCGCTGTGCACATCTGTTATTAAACCCCCCTTGAAAAGTTAACGTGCTTTAACTTCTGAAAGTCTTGCACTTTAATTAGTTAAATAGAGCATAAATGGCATTTTCTCGACTATGGTATATTAAACAAATTATTCATAATTTAGAAAAAATTGTTTGGTACTTCTGTCTCATTTAGTCTTGTTAGCACCTCATACATTTTTCTACAGTACATAAATTTCAATTATATTATTGTAGTCAGTTACATTGTACAACTTAGATGTTAATATAATATCTCATGTTCTGCTCCTTGTGATGGTGAAGAATCAAATCCCACTTTGAAAGGTTGTCCTGGACGGGATTATTTTCATGAATTCATTGTTTTTGCTTCTATGAACCAAAAATTTAAGATTCTCAAGTTCTGGAATAGAAATAATTTTATATATCTAATCTAGATTTGCTTTTGCAATATCACTTTTAGTAGAACTATTTTAATTATTTAATTACTGTAGCTTTTCATGATTATACTTCATTGGCACACCTTTGAGACAGCTGCTTGTCTTTCAGAATGAAGACGAAGATATGATCTATATGTACAATGCTTATCTGCACAAGCTGATTACATGCTTCTTGTCTAACCCTCTCGCAAGAGACAAGGTCAGTTGATTATTCCGGCACCTACATATAGAACAAGTTGATTTAGTGTATTAAATGCACAACTCCGGCTAGGATTTGGTTTTGATTGCCAAACTACGTGATTATTGTTATTTGTTGTCTTTAGCATCTTATATCTATTGCGATGAGGACAAAATACCACATTTAGTATTATTCTTTTATATTTCTTCTTATTCAATTATCCATTGTGTAATTGATACATATGGATTGCATTTGTAACATCTGACAACATGCAAGGATCAATGAAGAATTGCTCCAAGTCAAACAAGCTTAACTATGGAGTTCTTCCGCTTTGGGCTACCGAAAAGTAGATGCATCTTGTTAGGATAGGTAGTACATATTATATCTTTTCAAGCCATCCTCAACTGTATAGTCCCATTCCTAGACAATCTATGAATTCCTCTTTTTCTGGTGTTGATTCGACTCATTCATGTACCCTTCTGCTGGAAGCCTGCCAGGAACCGCTCCTTGTCCGTGCCTCTCTTATGCACCGGGCGATCACTCCCTGCCTCGTCAGCACCCGGGATGTTACATGATAATGGCAGTTAGCAGGATTTGAACACAGTACATATGGGAGGATAACGTTGCGGACATTTCAAGCTAGTTTTAGGATTTAATAAATGTATGGGATATATTTAGATTTACATTTTAATTTTTAAATATTTACATTGAATATATTTTGGAATAAGATTATGATAAAGTTAGCCTTGCACTTGTCCCTTTTACAGGTACGGCGGTAACATTTCCCCAAATTAATTTTAGATTAGCTTCCGCAATATTTATAAGATCCAAATAAAATAATTAAATGTGAATTTTGGCATATATATTATTACAAAAATATTGATAAAATGTTAGCAATTTGGGGGTGTTACAACATCACATGTCTCTAACGTAGTAAAGAGCCGGACGAGAGGCAACCCTAATTCTAATTCGTACTTACCAAGTGGATCCATTGTGCACCGATGACAAATTTTTTCCGAAAATTGTTGTCCATCTGGTTTTCGATGTCTCTTGTCATGAACTCCCTTTGCCAATGTTTCTCAACTGTCGGCTATCGTCCCAAATCGTCTTCCTCTTCGCTGTCGATTGTCACGCAGAGAGACTCACCCACATTTCTAATTGCCTTCTCATGATGAACCTGTCTATCGGGGACCCACCATAGACCTAGGCCGCACGTCCATATGCATGATAGCATGTGGTGACTATGTTAGCCCTTGTAGCGGCACATGGAGGCTTGTGCAATGTATGTTCAATGCGCAGTTTGGACAGAGTCTCACCCTCTCTTGTTGGTTCCAAATCTATTTAGATGCATTAGTTTTGACTTCATTGCCAACAATATAAAAACTTTTTTTCTTCTTTGCACTATTTTTCACGTGCTCTTATTCACATGTGATTCTGGTGACCCATTGCCAAATTTGGTCTTTGTCCCTAATGGGGTTGTCTTGACGCTTGTGGGTTTCGGTTCCATTGCTTTGACTGGTCTGACTCAAACTCCATTTCTTGGTCATTGGATTCCTTGGCCTTTTTGTGTTTGGTTCTACATGTTTTGACCATAAACTCAATCCTGGTCTTGTTAAGCTTGCTGCTTAATCTTATGTGTCTTTCTTGGTTAAACTCTAGTACCCCTAAACTTTTAACAATTTTAAAAACATTCTAATAACAATAAGTTACCTTTAATTATTTATTAAGACCATATAATTATTGCAAAAGCTAAACTAAAGTCAAGTTAGAGAAATATTATCGCTGCACTTGTATCTCTTTGTATTAGTTTAATACACAACATATTGTTTCATATTTCTATATTCTCAAGTATATCCAAGAAAATTTATATATAATTAATTTTGATTTTCTAGAGATTAAGATTAAACCCTACAAAATTGAAGTAGTATTCATATATGGGAAAAGTGTTTGTCCTTTTAAATGACACAACTTATATCCTTTCACTGTGAGATCCCATCCCTTTATAATTTTTTGTCCACTCTCTCCTCCTTTATCTATCTCTTTCTCTCACTTAAAATGACACAACTGGAAAAAGGACAGTAGGGTGCAAATGGGTGTATACTCTGAAGTATAATTTTGATGGGACTCTTGAGAGGTATAAAGCTCGATTGGTAGCCAAGGGATACACACAGACCTATGGCATTGATTACGAAGAAACATTTGCTCCAGTGGCCAAAATGAACACTATAAGAGTTCTGTTGTCCCTCGCTGCTCATTTTAGCTGGGATTTGAATTAATTTGATGTGAAAAATGCCTTTCTTAATGGTGAATTAGAATAGGAGGTTTACATGGAGATTCCACCAGGATTTAACTCTACAAATGGAGATAATAAAGTTTGCAGGTTAGAGAAGGCGTTGTATGGCTTGAAGCAATCCCCGCGTGGTTGGTTTGGAAGATTTACCAAATTTATGCTTTCATTGGTATACAAGCAAAGCCAAGGGGATCATACACTTTTCTTTAAACATTCTCAAGAAGGTAAGATCACTATCCTTCTAGTTTATGTTGATGACATTATTGTAGCAGAGGATGATATAGGTGAGAAATGTGCTCTAAAAAAAAGATTGACTGTTGACTTTGAAGTTAAAGATCTTGGAAAACTAAGATATTTTCTTGGGATAGAAGTTGCTCATTCAAAGCAAGGGATATTTATTTGTCAAAGGAAGTATGTTCTTGACCTCCTTAAAGAAGCAGGAAAACTTGGGTGTAAACCTTTCAGTACTCTGATTGAGCAGAATCACAGGCTATGAAGTGAAAATGAGAGCTCTCCAGTTTAACAAAGGACAAGCTCATACTAGACCTGATCTAGCTTATGCAGTTAGTGTTGTTAGTCAATTTGTGCATGATCCGAGGGAGAAACTTGCTAGTTGTGGACAGAATTCTCCAATATCTGAAAGGCACACCAGGTAGAGGACTATTGTTTCAAAGAGGAGGAAACCTATCCTTAAAAGTTTATTCTGATGTTGATTATGCTGGATGCGTGACTGACCGACGGTCTACTTCAGGGTATTGTATGTTTCTCTGTGGAAATCTTATAACATGGAGAAGTAAAAAGCAAAATGTGGTTGCTAGATCTAGTGTAGAAGCAGAATTTCGAGCTATGGCTCAAGGTATATGTGAGTTATTATGCCTGAAAATCATTTTCGATGATCTCAAGGTGAGATATGAAGGATCTATAAAGTTACTTTGTGATAATAAGTCAGCTATCTTATAGCCCACAATCCAGTTCAACACAATCGACCAAACATATTGAGATTGATCGCCACTTCATTAAAGAGAAATTAGACAGTGAACTGATCACTACTCCATATATTCCTTCTGGTCGTCAATTGGTTGGTGTATTAACTAAAGGTCTTCCTATTGATAGATTTCAAGAACTTAAATTGGGGGGAGTATTGATAGGGTTATGCCCATGGGAAATGTGGTTAATGCTGAGTCACCAAAGGAATCTGTTATGCAGCCACTTGAGTAGAAAGTTAGTTACGAGAGTGGCACAATGTAGGTTGATATAGTCATGTGTTGCATTAGGGAGTACCTTTTGGGTCATTGGGAAATAGGCTAGGCTAGGCTTGGGAGATACGTGTTTCATGTGTGCTCTGTAATGGCATTGTGTTACTGATTGTTGTTTCTTTTTCCTTTGTTTGTTGAAGTTCATATAACAGAGTGACTTAAGCTTTGAATTCATTTCTATTAATACAATCAGCTGAAGTATTTGTTACATTTGAGTCTGATCGTATCATATTCAAAATAAATGGACATTGACTTTTAAAGGTGGTTCCTTTCCTATTGTTCTTTGGGTTATTCCTCATTTTTGTACCCGGTGAAATGCCCGTTAGCTCACTTTTGAATTCTTCTTGGGTTTAGAATGCAATGGCAATGTCTCTATGCTTTTCTATTCTTTTGTTTATAATTAGAATTACAGGATAAGAACTATATTATATACTCCTTATCTGAAAATAATCTGATGGTTGGACCATGGGCCTAAAAGTTAGTGAATTAGTCAGTTTGTTATGAAAACTATTCTAGAATATTCCTAAAGTGTAGGATAAAAGGTAGGCAATGTGTGTAGTGTGGGTAGGCATGAATTGAGAATTGGTTAGTGGGGAAATTGGGAATCTCTGGGTGTTAAGATTTCTGGATTTATTTTTTGCATTTTATTTTTGTACTAGTGTATGTAAAAAGAGGCTGATAGGAAACCAAATTGAACAGAGCACAAATTCACTGAATAACCTCTTTGTATATTGATATTTCTTAATGGCAATGGAATTTGTAATAGAACAGCATTACATGGTTCTCCATAGTACTGCTATGGATCAGAGTTTACAAGAAAGGAATTAACAAAAAAGAAATAATGAGAGTTGCCCTTGCAAACGTCTCAGAAAGATTCACAACTAACCGACCCCTTGGTGACCACCCTCACTTCCCACCCCACTACTAATACTCCTTTCTAACTAACTTGCAAAATGCTATTCGTTATCCTCCTCTAACAGAATGTCTGACTCAGCTTTAGTTTGTTGCATTGTTTGGGCTTCATTCCGTACCCGTCTCCTGTTTGGGTCCCTTACATAGACCTTGCTTAGATGGGCCTTACGCAATTGGGCTCTATCAATACTTCCCCACATCTTAAGCACCTTGTCCTCAAGGTGGAGTTCTGGAAATTGAGCATCCAATGTTACGAAGTTCTCCCAAGAATTTTCAAATGTAGGTAAGCCATGCCATTGAACCAGAACTTGTACGTTTCCCTGCGCATCTCGACGCCAGTCCAGAATATCTTCAGGCTTCCCATTTAATTCCCATTCCTCAGTCAGTACCTCAGGTAAGGGTTGGTGGTGCTGACTATTTTGGTCAGCCCTTTTCAACAAAGAAACATGAAAAACTGGATGGATCTTACAACCCAGTGGTAACTCTAACCGATAGGCAGCCTTTCCAATCTTTTCTGTGATTGAAAATGGTCCATAAAAACGAGGACTCAACTTCTCATTGATTCGGGTAGCTAATGTTTTCAACCTGTATGGTTGGATTCGAAGGTATACTGTGTCCCCCACCTTAAACTGGACGTCCCTCCGATGCTTATCCGCTTGAATTTTCATTCGATTTTGGGCCTTTTCCAAAGATGCCTTCAACTCTTCCAAAATCCTTTCCCTTTCTGCCAACAACGAAGACACTGATCAACCTTGAAGAAACTATTTCCCACTCTTAACAAATGAGGAGGATCAATCCCATAGAGGGCCTTGAAAGGAGTGGTACCCGTTGACTCTTTGTACGTCGTATTATACCAAAACTCAGCCCAATGGAGCCACCTAGGCCATCTTCTCGGTTTCGGGCTACAAAAACAACGAAGGTATGTTTCCAAACCTCTATTTACCACCTCTGTTTGGCCATTGGATTGAGGGTGATATATGCTGTGCTATAATGCAACTTAGTACCTGCTGATTTGAAAAGCTCCACCCAAAACTTACTTAAAAAATTCTGGTCTCTATCAGACACCACTATCAAAGGGAAACCATGCAAACGAACCACTTCTTTCACAAACACTTTAGCCACTTGCTTGGCGGAATAAGGATGAGACAGTCCCATAAAATGGGCATATTTCGTCAACCGATCCACCACCACAAAAATGGTGTCAAAGCCGAAAGCTCTTGGGAGTCCCCCAATGAAATCCATTGAAACTTCAGCCCAAACCTGTGTGGGAATGGGTAAAGGTTGGAGAAGGCCCGCCGGAGATAAGTTCTGGACTTTAGACTGTTGACAAACTGCACATTCCTTAACATATAACTGAATTGCTCTTCTCATTCCCTCCCAATACACAACTCCCAAGATCTTGTTATAAGTCCTTGAGAAACCCGAATGTCCCCCAACCTTAGAGTCATGAAACTCATGTAAGATTAAAGGAATGAATCTAGAGGAAGGTGATAGGACTAACCTGTCTTTGTAGAACAACCTCCCTCCCACTAATTTAAAACCCGTGTGTGCAGCAACATTGAGGGTCAGCTCCTGAATGATTTTTCTAAGCTTGGGATCCCCTTGTACTTCCCTATCCACCTCGTCTAATTCTGGTAACTGAACTTGCGAAATGGAAGAATACAACATATTCCTTGATAATGCATCTGCCACCACATTTTCTTTTCCGGGTTGGTATTGAATTTCAAAGTCATATCCCAATAACTTGGAGGTCCATTTTTGTTGATCTTCCCCTAGAACATCTTGATCCCATAAGAATCGGAGACTCCTCTGATCCGTCTTTATTACAAAATGCCTTCCCAGCAGGTATGGACGCCATTTCTTCACAGCAAACACGATTGCCATGAGCTCCTTCCAATAAACTGACTTGGATAAGGCTGTCTTTGAGAACCCTTGACTGATGTAAGCCAGCGGTCTACCCTCTTGCATAAGAACCGCCCCTATCCCTTTGCCAGAAGCGTCAGTTACTACTGTAAACAACTTTGAGAAGTCTGGTAATGCTAATACAGGCATGCTGGTCATGGCTTTTTTTAACAACTGAAATGCCTCCTCTGCTGTAGGGTCCCACCGGAACCCATCCTTTTTTAGCAATTGAGTCAAAGGCTGAGCAATTTTACCATAATACTTCACAAACTTACGGTAGTATCCCGTAAGGCCCAAGAATCCCCGTAATGCTTTCACATTCTTGGGACTTGGCCAATCAATCATGGCCTGGATTTTATTGGGGTCAGCCCCTACTCCTCCCTCAGTGATGAAGTGACCCAGATACTCAATTCTTCTCTGCCCCAACTTGCATTTTTTTTTTATTTACAAACAGTTTGTGGTCCCTTAATGCCGAAAACACTGTGTGCAGGTGAGCAATATGTTCCAAGGGACTTTTGCTGTAAATTAATATATCGTCAAAAAACACCAGTACAAATTTCCTTAAAAAACTTTTAAGTACCTCATTCATCAGTGCATTGAAGGTTGATGGCGCATTTGTGAGTCCGAAAGGCATCACTAAATATTCGTAGTGACCCTCATGCGTCCTGAAAGCCGTTTTGGGAATGTCTTCCTCCTTCATCTTGATTTGATGATACCCGGATTGCAGGTCCAATTTACTAAACCAGCTGGAGCCCCCAAGTTCATCCAACAACTCTTCCACCACCGGTATTGGGAATTTATGGGGTACAATATTTTTATTCAGGGCCCTGTAATCGACACAAACCCTCCAGCTGCCATCTTTTTTTTTTAACCAATATAACTGGACTGGAATAAGGACTATCACTATTTCTAATGAAACCATGAGCCAACAACTCAGCCACCAATTTCTCAATCTCAGTTTTCTGATAATATGGATACCTGTAAGGACGGCAATTAGGCACTTGGCTCTCCACCTTCAGTACTATGGAGTGATCCCTGGTACGCTGGGGGGAATGCCCGTTGGTTTGGCAAATATATCTTCGAATTCTTCCAATAACGTGGCGAGTTCCTCGCACCCTTGAGGAAATAGGTTGCCCTCAACCTCAGTCTCCTGACTAACCTCCTCCGTCTCTACATAAAACCCCTGTCCCGTGTTTAGGAGGGCCTTAGTCATGGCCTTTAGAGAGGAAAGAGTTCGGGACAGCGAAGGGTCCCCCTTGATGATTGTCTCCTTGCCTGACTCTCCAAATTTGAGAGTCATATCCCTGAAGTTGGCCTTTATTTCGCCTAGTTCTCGTAACCAATCCAGCCCCAAAACAATATCTACCCCCCCAAGATTGAAGAGGAAGAAATCCTGAATTATTTCCTGATGTTGTACCATGACTTTCACCTTCCTACATACTCCTCTGCACTCAACCTTATGTCCGTCTCCCACGACTACGTTGTAAGATGGCGTCTCCTCCACTTGTAACCCTAGCCGTTTCACCACTTCTGTCTTCACGAAATTACTAGACGCCCCACAGTCGATGAGCACCTCCACGCTCTCCCCTTCGACTTGCCCCCATACCTTCATCGACTGATTCGAATTCAACCCCATCATACTGTGCAAGGTTAGCTGCAAGAGTCTCTCTTCCTCGTCGCCCACCAGTGTCGGATCTCTCTCCGCGCCGTCCGGAATTTTGGCCGCTTCAGCTTCTTCCCCGTCGTCCATAATCAGGATATGGAGTTGACCCGAGGCACAACGTTGCTGCGGGTTCCATTTTTCTTCGCATCGAAAACACAGCCCTGTGTTCCGTCAATCCGTGGCTTCTGCGTTCGAGATGCGTTGAAAACCACTATGATTCGCCATCGTGCTTCCTTGCGTCGCCGTCGCCATGCCTTCGCGGCTCAGGCCATTAGCTTTAGGGCTACCGACATTGCTTGCTTGACTCGATGACGTTGGTGCCCTTTGTTGATTCACGGGTCCCTTGTTTATCATCGTTGGGCTACTAGTCCTTAATGGGCCGCTGGGCACTTGAGGCCCAAAATACCCCACGCCTTCATCAGCCCAAGCTGAGTTTCTTTGATCGATTCTTTGGGCCATTTTAAGCATAGAAGCTAGATTTAACCCAGGAATCATCAGAATCTCTTGCCTGAGGCTTGGTTTCAGCCCACTCAGCCAAGCACCTTTCAACATTTCCTCATCTTGGTAACGCATCGTCCCCACCACCAGTTCAAACTCATTTCTGAAGTCTGTCGCCGAACCCGTCTGCTTCAAAGCGTATAACGGTCCGTAAGGATTATCCAATAATTCCGGTTGAAATCGACACAGCACCTCCCGCCGGAATTGACCCCAAGTGGCCGTCGGTTTGCCAATCTCCCACCAACGATACCAATTCAGAGCCTCTCCTTCTAATACCAGCATGACCATGGGTACCTTCTCATCTTCTTCAATTTCGTTCACCATAAAGTATCGCTCAACTTTACTGATCCATGCGTAGGCATTCTCCCCAGAAAAAATGGGAACATCCAACTTCCGGACTCGAAAATCCATACCGTTTCCTCCTCTTTGGCTTCCTTGAGATCCGTCCGATCCATTTCCCCCACGGATCGCTTGTCCTTGATGGTGCCGATTGCGAAACTCCTCGGAACGGAGTTGCTCCAGCCCAGCCCCTAGTTCCCTCAGCTGACGAATAATCTCTGCTTGATTCGTTTCACTGGCATCCATCCGCCTCATCAATTCCTCTTGCGATTGCTCTCCACGCCGAACACGCTCCTCCATATTCTCCATGTTTCTCGTTCTTACCGTACCCCAGCTCCCAGTCGGAGCTTTGATACCAATTGATAGGAAACCAAATTGAACAGAGCACAAATTCACTGAATAACCTCTTTGTATATTGATATTTCTTAATGGCAATGGAATTTGTAATAGAACAACATTACATGGTTCTCCATAGTACTGCTATGGATCAGAGTTTACAAGAAAGGAATTAACAGAAAAGAAATAATGAGAGTTTCCCTTGCAAACGTCTCAGAAAGATTCACAACTAACCGACCCCTTGGTGACCACCCTCACTTCCCACCCCACTACTAATACTCCTTTCTAACTAACTTGCAAAATGCTATTCGTTATCCTCCTCTAACAGAATGTCTGACTCAGCTTTAGTTTGTTGCATCGTTTGGGCTTCATTCCGTACCCGTCTCTTGTTTGGGTCCCTTACATAGACCTTGCTTAGATGGGCCTCACGCAATTGGGCTCTATCAGAGGCTATGCCTCTATTGTTAATGAAATCAGTGCTATATTTTTTTGAGTTCCATCAGACATGTAATTCAACTCTTTGCTCTTCCCTATTTTTTCTCCTTTCAATGCATTAGTTTAATACTAGTGGTATGACCCTGATTCCAATATTCAAAATGATTTATGACTCTTTTTTTCTTCACGGGGTTGATCTCTTCGTTGAAAATCATTATTAAATATTCATTTCTATTGGTATAGTAAAATTCAGTTCTCTTAATTACATTGGATTTGTTTTCAAATTACTGAAATTACAAAATCTAATTGCAAAAGTTATTTTGTTAGATAATTATTGCAAATATAAATGTTTCTATTATGTTATATCCTTTTTTTTTTTTTTGTAGTTTGAGTTTTTATATATACTTTTTGCAGATTAAAGAATCCAAGGAGCGGATTATGAGTGTGCTTAGCCCATACCGAGTTGTTGCATCACATGATTTGGCTCAGGACAGTACATCAATTTCTCTGCATGGCACTGAAATGGGCCCTTTACTATTTAATTCAATCTTGGATTTTGTGAGTGAAATTTATCAGGTCAGTTATACCAAATGGCCACGAAATATATGGAAATTTCTGTTCTTATGTGAAGCAATCAATATAACTTTTAAATTGATCTGATTATCCGAAGTTTCAAATGGTTGATGCCAATTGTTATGTTTTTGCTTCTCTTAGATGATACATTCTCCGAATACACTAAAAGATCCTATACATTTGCTTTTTAGAAGAAAAAATAAATCTGTAAAAGCTGTGTGGTTGATTGGCTTTTTAATGCCTTATTTTTTTTGAAGGATTTAAATGGCATAGAAATAATATGCTTGGTATTTAAGGCTTTTGCTTGCAATTATGATCTTGAATTTGATCATGCTTTATCAGAAAGAGCCAGAGCTCCTGTCAGGCAATGATGTGTTGTGGACATTTGTAAATTTTGCTGGAGAGGACCATACAAATTTTCAAACACTTGTGGCTTTCTTGAATATGCTGAGCACCATGGTAATGAAGTTTCTGATTGATTTTGATATCTCAATCTTGCTGTTCAACTTTTCTTATGTCCAAGAATTTGGGACACTCCTTTTCAGGCTTCTAGTCAAGAAGGTGCTTCAAAAGTTTTTGAGTTGCTTCAGGGTAAAGCATTCCGCTCAATTGGGTGGAGCACTTTGTTTGAATGCTTAACAATTTATGATGAGAAATTCAAACAGTCTCTTCAAACTGCTGGAGCAATGTTGCCTGAAATTCAGGAGGGAGATGCAAAAGCACTTATGGCATACTTAAATGTTCTAAAGAAGGTTTAACATCACCTATTTTCTTATATCAACTTTTATTGGATAGATTGTATTTTATACCAATAAATGTTCATGTACCTTGCTCACAATTTAGTACTTGATTTAAGCTATTTTATGATTCAGTTCTTAATTTATTGTTTCATGTTACTCCTTTTGCTAGGAGTATTATTACATGTGGCCGAATACATTTGTAAGCTCCCTGAAAATAATATTTAGAGCTCCCTCAATTGGTTTGGATTAATTTGATTTCCACTTTAAATCTTGATAAATTAAGGGTTTTCCATGGATTCATATGACCAGATTACTTCCTCTCTGCATGACTCAGACTAAGTTGCTCTATCAGTCCAACATGGGGTGACTTCAAACTTTGGGCTTATTCTCGTTTCCCTTATGCATGATTCTCTAGGCTAAATTAATCCAACCTTTTGTGGCCCATTATGCCAAGAACCAATCCAATCTAATAGCTTAAGCTTGTAGATGAAGGCAGATGAATGATTTTATATTATATTTATAACATGTTAATGTTTGTCTTCCACAGTTCTTTTTATATAGGCTGTGCACTATTGGAATTTTAATATTGATGGTTGAGTTCGACTAATATATGTTGAAATATTAGAAAGTTTTCTCTGATAAATGAAAACATGTTTATTTGTTGCATTTGCTTACTGGCTAGAAATCCTTGGTTTAAGTTGCTTCATGCAGCGTCTAATGTTTCATTGCTGAGACTTGCGTTTTTCAGTTTTCTTCCAATTTAAAGGAACAATGCTTTTTACTATGTTTCTCATGTATATACAGGTTGTGGAAAATGGGAACCCGTTAGAAAGGAAAAATTGGTTTTCTGATATTGAACCACTGTTCAAGATTCTTAGTTACGAAAATGTACCCCCTTATCTCAAGGTATGATGGCTATATCACAATGTTCTTGCTGGAAGGTTAAATGTATAATGTGATTATTGATTTTGTTGAGAGCTAGGAGTTCCAAGTGAAATGTTTGCCATGTTTGATGGGAATATAGGGTTCTCTAAGGAACGCAATATCCACATTTATTAATGTCTCTCCGGCATTGAAGGATAGCATTTGGACCTATCTTGAGCAATATGATCTGTCAGTTGTTGCTGGGCCTGATGTCCAAAACAGTCCACAAGCCATAGCTACTACTCAGGTTGGTATATCTGTCTTGTATTAAACTCTTAAAGTCTTGACTAATTGGTCAAATAGGCTTTAATAACTTGTTCAAAATCATTTCTCGTATAAGTTTAAGTTGTTAGGTGTAGATAAATGAATGATTTGGAGTTCGTTTAGGTGTCCTAATTTGGAAAAGAAGAATTCTTTTAATGAGTACTATTTACAATTTTTAGAATGTTTGCATAATCCTTTTTAAAAAGTTCTCAAGCTAATTTTCCATTAAAAATAACCAAGTACAACATGAGTAATTATCAATAAAAGTGACAATATTTGTGTTGCATTTGATGCATATTTGAGGGACATCACAAATAGAACAACACTAGACAATTGGTTGAGGTACAAAACTTTTTTGTTCTCCTTCCTATTTGATAGTTGATGCACATTGAAAGCAATTTTGTGTTGTATATTTCATATGTGTAAGTACTGGACCAAACAACACTAGACAATGTTTGGTTTGCACTAAGAATAGGCAGAGGACAAAATTTAGATTTTTTTTTGTTATTTTAATATTTATCATTTAAGTAATTTTACCCTTTGATATTGTTTATAATTTATTAATGGGAGGGGATATTCTTACTACCAAAAAATTTAACTATCAATCCACTACCTATCTAATCAACATTTTCTCTCCAAAATTTTTTTAGCATTCTCTCTCTCTCTCTCTCTCTGATCCAATGGTGATTAGATAGGCAGTGGGTTGGTAGTGAGTTTTTCTGGTAGTAAGAATATCCTCCTTTTTTATTAATAATTTAGATATTTTTAATTAATTTTTACATTTATCATATAATTTTTATATTGAGTAGCTTGTTAATGAAGATCAAGCGATGAATGGCAACATTGATGGTGGGTCATGGAGCATGATGACTTTAGTTGTTGAATTGTGGCTGTGGCGGTGGTAATGAGCGTAGTGAAGGGGAAGGATGACAATTGATGTAGTGGCTGGGTTCACTCGGTTTCTAACATTTATTTATTTTGGCTGTTATTTTTTTTTCTTGGTTAGTTTGATACAAAAGCAAGGATGTTTTCCCTTGGAACCCATAGTTGACATATGCGCCTATGATTTTTAGAATGAACTAAAGGGATACTGACTCAAGATGCAATTGGGAAGTAAAGGGTTGTTTGGTCGGTTTTTGCAGTAATGTGGATCAAGCTGTGTTTAACGTAGGGACAATTGGCTGATCCTAAGATTTGATTATTGTTGCCCAAATATTCTGGAGGCAAACCATAGTGGGTTAGCATCACGAAGAAGGCGCTCCATTGATCGAGACTCTTCAGGGCGTCTCTAAAGGGGGCAACATTCTTTACAGTTAAATGTAAAGAATATGTGAAATATTATTGAATGAATGATTACAATACAAGAGCTCTCTCTATATATAGAGACTCGTAAAACTTAATGAGCTAAGTTTACTCGATGTGGGACTATCTAATATATACTGAACAATTATATACGATGTGGGACTATCTAATATATAACAAATATTCTAACACTCCCCCTCAAGCTGGAGCATATATATTGTAAGCACCCAGCTTGCCACAAATATATTCAACCCGAGGTCCCCTAAGAGCTTTAGTGAAGACATCCGCGAGTTGATTACTGGAGTTGACAAATGCCGTTTTGATTTCTCCTGACTGAATCTTTTCTCAAATGAAGTGACAATCGATCTCTATATGTTTGGTTCTCTCATGAAATACTGGATTAGAGGATATATGTAGTGCAGCTTGATTGTCACAGATGAGAGTCATGGGTTGTTTCTGTTCACAAAGATGAAGCTCCCGAATTAACTGCTTCAACCAGATTAGCTCACAAGTGCAACTCCCATTGCACGATATTCGGCCTCTGCATTAGATCGGGCGACAACAGTTTGTTTCTTACTTTTCCAAGAAATCAAGTTTCCTCCAAAGAAAACACAATAGCCTGAAGTAGAGTGCCTATCCGAGGGTGATCCTGCCCAATCAGCATCTGAATAACCACAAATCTCTGTATTTCCCTGATCTGAATATAATAAACCTTTCCCTGGTGCTCCTTTGATGTAATGAAGAATTCTAACAGCAGTATCCCAATGAGAATCACATGGAGAATCAAGAAACTGACTAGCGACACTAACAGCAAAAAAAATGTCCGGTCTGGTTACAGTGAGATAATTGAGGTTCCCAATCAACCTTCGATAACGTCCAGGATCAGATAATGGCTCCCCCTGTCTGGGCAACAACTTGACATTGGGATCCATGGGTGTATCAACTAGTTTACATCCCAACATTCCAGTCTCTTCTGGGATATCCAAGGCATATTTCTATTGATAGATAGAAATGCCTTTTCTAGATTGCGCCACCTCAATTCCCAAGAAGTAACGCAGCTTCCCAAGATTTTTTGTTTGAAATTGACTGAATAAATGCTGTTTTAACTGATGAATTCCTTCTTGATCACTTCCGGTGAGAATGATGTCATCAACATAGACTAACAAATAGATCAATTTGTTAGGAGATGTGATCCTATAAAATACAGAATGGTCAGCTCTACTCCGGATTAAGCCAAACGCCTGAACAGCAGAACTGAAATGACTGAACCATGCCCGAGGAGACTGTTTGAGACCATATAAAGATTTGCGAAGACGACACACCTTCCCAGACTCCCCCTGAGCAACAAAACCAGGTGGTTGCTCCATGTAAACTTCTTCTTGTAAATCACTATTAGATAATAGCTAGCTTACTATAGCTTTCTGTTTTATGCTTACTGTGCATCAGCTTAGTAGCTGATCACACCCTTGTATTGATTAGTTAGATAGTTGTTTGGCAGCTCCTAATTTTAAGGAGTTAGTTAGATAGCTCATAACTACCTAGCTCAATGTATTAGGCTTAATTTGAAGGTCTATATACAGTGACCTTATTGTACGTTCTCTTCACTTTTGAAGATCAATAATATTCAGTTTCTCTTTCTCTCTCTCTCTTCTTTAACATTCTTTCGTTTATGGTATCAAAGCTCCATTCTTTGGGCCCTGATCCGTTTCTTGCTCTCATCCATGGCTTCCGCTACACAAAGCTCTAGTAATAATAGTCCTTCAGCTACACAAAATCCTTCGGGAGACTCCAAATCACCCATACTCTTCAACACTCAAATGTCAGTAAAGCTATCAAGCAAAAACTTTCTCCTTTGGAAGCAAATCGTTGAACCTCCTATTATAGCACATCAACTTGAACGTTTCTTGGTTAATCCAACAATTCCTGTGAAGTTTCTGTCAGAAGAAGACAGAGTAGTTGAAAAAGTAAATCCAGAGTTCATCGAATGGGAGAAAACGGATAAGATGCTTCTCACATGGTTGCAATCTACGCTATATGAAGAAATCATCAACAAGATCCTTGGTGTACGTCAATCTCATCAAGCCTGGGACAAGATCCACAGGTATTTTGAGTCTGTAACCAAAGCAAAAGCTAATCAAGTCAGTTCTGAGTTACATAATATCAAGAAAGATGACAAAAATATTGAAAAGTATATCGCACGTGTCAAGGCTCTTGGTGATGTCTTACTGGCCATAGGAGAACCACTCTCTGAACGTGAACTTGTACGTACTGTACTCGAAGGCTTGGCTGAGGACTATGGTCCGTTCATCACCTACTTCAGAGGAAGAGAATCTAGCACGTTTGATGATCTAGAAACACAGCTTCTAGCTCAAGAAGCTATGCTTGCAAAGTTCAACTCCAGCTCTCTAAGTCTCAGCTCAGTCAATGTTGCTCACTGTGCACCTCTGTTAGCCCCTGTTTCACGTGTTCAAGAACAGGGGAATCACAGACCACCTGAAACACTGCAACAAGGATCCTTTGGTCAAGGAATAAACGCAGGAGGATACTTTCCACCATCATGCGGTAGTTGGCGTGGTGGTCGTGGCCGGTATCGTGGTGGCAGAGGTGGTGGCAAGTTCACCGTTTCTTGCCAACTTTGCCGGAAACCAGGTCACGAAGCAGCTAATTGTTGGTGGAGATACAATTCCACCTCCACAGCAAACTCAATCCAGGTTTCCGAGCACCACAGTACCACACACGAATTTTCCGGCGAACTTTCCGGCGACAGCAAATCTCACTCTCTCTCATATTCCAGCTCATCACAACTGGAATTCCTTCACTCCTGCTTCTGGTTCTCAATTCATGAACTCAGCAGCACCATCATCTTCTCATACAACACCTCATTATCCTGGCTTCTCACCACAATCTGGAGCACCACGAGCACTTTCCACTTCCACCAATGGCCAGGTAGCTCTTGATTGGTATCCTGATTCAGGAGCATCACATCATGTTACTTCAGAACCTGCTAACTTGTTGCAATATCAACAGTATAATGGACCTGATCAAGTCTTTGTTGGTAACGGCCAAGGTTTGTCTATTAAATCTGTTGGTTCAATTACATTTCCTTCACCCTTTAATCCACACACCCTCTTACACCTACATAATCTCCTTCTTGTTCCCAAAATTACAAAGAACCTTATCAGTGTCAGTCAGTTTGCCAAGGATAATCATGTATTTTTTGAATTTCATCCCACTCAACTGTTTTGTTAAATCACAGGAGACCCAGGAGGTCTTGCTTGAAGGATCTCTTGGTCAAGATGGTCTCTATAAGTTCCAAGGAATTCGAGCACATGCTTCAACCCCTCTGTTCAAGTCTCCTATTTGCAATTCTTTGTCCAAGTCTTGTAATACACAACTGTCCTCTTGTCATTCTGTATCAGATAATAGTCCATGTAATAGTTACAATCTCAATTCTGATGTATCAAGGAGCACTTCTTCATATAGCCTATGGCATTGTAGGTTAGGACATCCTCATTTTGAGGCTGTGAAAAATGTACTTACACATTGTAATATTTCCTTTCATAATAAAAGTGTATCTGATTTCTGTTCTGCTTGTTGTATGGGAAAATCTCATCGTTTACCTTCCTTTTCTTCATCCACTGATTATCCAGTACCCTTTACACTTATATATAGTGACTTGTGGGGACCAGCCCCAATTCAATCATCACAGGGCTTTCTCTATTACATCACATTTGTTGATGTCACCACAAGGTTCACTTGGATATATCCTCTCAAGAAAAAGTCAGAAGCCTTAAATACTTTCAAGCAGTTTCACTCATTTGTACAAACTCAATTTCAACACACCATTAAATCTGTTCAAACCGATTGGGGAGGTGAATTTAGACCCTTCACCAAGTTTCTTTCTGAATTAGGTGTTATTCATCGTTTAATTTGTCCTCGTACTCACCATCAAAATGGTTTGGTTGAGCGCAAACATAGGCAGATAGTTGACATGGGCTTAACTCTCTTAGCTCATGCCACTCTTCCTTTAAAATATTGGGATCATGCCTTTGTAACTGCTGTCTACCTCATTAATAGGCTTCCTCAATCTAGCTCAATATAATATTCTGTATTCAGCTTCAGCACTTGAGCGAGCCACTAATGTTTGTTTCTTAGCCCACCAAGATATAGGATTCGACCCGAGAAAAACACATGCACCAGAAGTGGATCTTCTATCATTTGGATCAGATCCCCAGTCAGCATCACAGAAAGCCACAAGAGACAGGGGCTGCTGCAGTGAAGAAGGATGAAATAGAAGGCCATATGTAAGAGTGCCTTTAAGGTAACGAAGAATTCTTTTGACAAATTTCCAATGCTCTTCAAGAGGTTGAGATAAGAATTGGCAAACTTTGTTAACACTAAAGGCAATTTCTGGCCTGGTGAGAGTAGCATATTGAAGTGCTCCTACAATAGATCTGTAAAGAGAAGGATCAGAAATAAAGTTGGAACCATGTTTGCCTTGCAGCCACTTGGCATAGGAGAGGAGATGCCCTTAGCTTCGGCCATTCCAGCTTTTTGGAGAAGATCTCTAATATATTTTGATTGGCATAACATTAATCTGCCATCAGAGAGAGATTTGACCTCTATGCCAAGAAAATATTCCAGATTGCCAAGTTGTTTCAAAGCAAATTTGGAGTTAAGTTGATTGGTAAGCTGCTGAATGAAGTTAGAATTATTCCCTGTGACTATAATGTCATCTACATAGACTATAACATAGATGCAGTTGCTCTTGGACCGAAGAATAAACAGAGATGGATCACATTTGCTAGAAATAAAACCAAGAGCATGAAGAGATGCTGCAAATTTTTCAAACCAGGCCCTTGGGGCCTGTTTTAAGCCATAAAGAGCCTCGTGGAGTTTACAAACCAGAGATTTGTCAGAAACTTCAAAGCCTGGCGGTTGAGACATGTATACTTCTTCAATGAGCTCTCCATTAAGGAAGGCATTATTGACATCAAGCTGCTTAATGGGCCAGCCATGAGACAAAGCCAAAGTGAGGATGATTCTGACAGTAATGGGCTTCACAACCGGTGAAAAAGTCTCATTGTAATCAAATCCAAGTTGTTGATGAAAGCCTTTGGCAACAAGCCTAGCTTTGTACTTATTGATTGTGCCATCCGGATTCTCTTTGATTCTCGCTCAAGAGGCTCGCTCAAGTGCTGAAGCTGAATACAGAACATTAGTGGTCAGCTCTACTCCGGATTAAGCCAAACGCCTGAACAGCAGAACTGAAACGACTGAACCATGCCCGAGGAGACTGTTTGAGACCATATAAAGATTTGCGAAGACGACACACCTTCCCAGACTCCCCCTGAGCAACAAAACCAGGTGGTTGCTCCATGTAAACTTCTTCTTGTAAATCACCATGAAGAAAAGCATTTTTCATGTCAAGTTGTAGGAGTGGCCAGTGGCGAACAACAGCAAGGGCAAGAAATAAGCGAACCGATACCATCTTAGCAACAGGAGAGAATGTGTCGCTATAATCAAGACCAAAGATTTGAGTAAAACCTTTTGCAACTAAATGTGCCTTGAGGCGATCAATATGACCATCAGGTCCAACTTTCACAGTAAAAACCCAGCGACAACCCACTATAGACTTCACTGGGGGAGCAGAAACAATGTCCCAAGTGCCATTGGTATGAAATGCGGTCATCTCATCTAGCATCGCTTGGCGCCACGCTGGATGAGAAAGTGCTTCACCTGTGGTTTTAGGAATAGAGACAGAAGAAAGACTAGAAACAAAGGTGAAATGAGGAGGAGAAAGACGGTCATAGCTCAAAAAGGTATAAAGAGGATAAGGATTACGAGTAGTACGTGTACCTTTTCTTCGAGCAATAGGAAGAGCCTCTGGTGAAGGATCCGGAGGGGAAGAATCAACTGCAGTGGGCGATGAGTCAGCAGGAGATGAGTCGACAGGAGGCACAGTTTTGCGACGCTGATAGGTGAGAAGTGGACGGTCCTCAGGTATTGAAGCAATAGGTTGCTCATCTGGAATAGAAGCACCTGCAGCTGGCAAAGACAAGTCAAGAAAAGGGACAGGAAGAATATGATCAACCTGTGACAACTGAGATGGGATAGAATGAAAGGGTTGTTGATCAAGAAAAGTGACATCAGCGGAAACTAAGTAACGTTTAAGATCGGGAGAGTAACAACAATAACCCTTTTGAAGACGAGAATAGCCAAGAAAAATGCACTTAAAGGCTTTAGATGTTAACTTGTCTTTACCAGGGGTGAGATTATGAACAAAACAGGTACAACCAAAGACATGTAGGGATAGAGGATAGAGAGAAACATCTGGAAACAATAAGTTATAAGGAATGTCATTATTAAGCACAGATGAAGGCATACGGTTGATGAGAAAACAAGAGACAAGGATTGCATCGGCCCAAAAGTGAAGAGGAACATGCATGTGAATAAGAAGAGTCCGTGCAGTCTCAATGAGATGTCTATTCTTACTTCAGCTACTCCATTTTGTTGTGGAGTGTGAGGACAAGTAGTTTGGCGAAGAAATTAGAAAAGTCCACAGAAACATATTCCTTAGCATTATCACTACGTAAATACGAATAGAGGCACCAAATTGAGTATGAATTTTAGTATAGAATTTTTTGATAAATAGAAAACAACTCAAAACGGTTTTTCATTAAATAAACCCAAGTGCAATGGGAAAAATCATCAATGAAGGTAACGAAATACCGAAAACCTAAAACAGACAAGCTACGACTTGGACCCTAGATATCTGAATGAACAAGAGAGAAAGGGACATCAACTCGTTTATTGACTTGACTGGCAAAAGAGGAGCGTATATGCTTCCCTTGTTGACTTGACACACAATATAAAGACTGAAGACCAGATAAAAGAGGAACCATTTTCTGCAACTTTGAAAGACTTGGATGACCGAGGCGACTGTGGATAAGTTGTGGAGATTCTGTGAGAGAGAATGCCACTGAAGGACGAGGCACATCTAGATAGTAAATATCCCAATTCTTGTAGTTGTTAGAATCCTTAAGTTTAGAAGATGTAATGGGCCCAATATTAGTAGAGATGATTCCTGAGGAAGTTTTGACAAGAGGACAAGGAGAGTTAACCTCCGAGAGATCAGGGGACGCTGCTGCCATGTATAAAAGCCGTAAACGAAGGCAAACAATATCCAATCAAGGAGATTCACGAGTCTAAAGTGAGACCCACAAAGATCCAAGCACAGATCCGGAAAGGGGAGGAGAAGGCGAGCTGCTCTGTCCAAGACCGGTCGGAAAAAGTCGCCGGAACAGTGCTCACGCGCTGGCAGAAGGTGGCGCGTGAAGCCCACTCGCAGAGGAGACAGGCGGCGCGTGAGAGCGCGTGCCAACACCGCCGATGGCCGGACCGCCGCAGAACTGGTCGCCGGAAGGAGAGGGTGTTGATCGCGTGGTGTCCGGACTGAAAACTCGCCGGAAAGTGCTCCGGCGGCCTGAATAGTGGCTGACGGTGGTTCTGGTGACCGTTGGAGGTGTGGACGCGTGCATAAGGTGCTTGGAGGGGACTTGCAGTCCTTGAGGCTTGCCGGAATGACGCACGACAAAGAAAAGATGACTCCTAAGCAGTGGGCTTAGGTTTGAAAGTGAAACTGGATTTCTAGGCGGAAGCTAGGGTTCCCAGAACAAAAGAACAGCTTTGATACCAAGTTAAATGTAAAGAATATGTGAAATATTATTGAAGGAATGATTACAATACAAGAGCTCTCTATATATAGAGACTCGTAAAACCTAATGAGCTAAGTTTACCCGATGTGGGACTATCTAATATATATTGAACAATTATATACGATGTGGGACTATCTAATAAATATTCTAACAGTTACAAAGTATAATGTCGTGGGATTGGAATTGTCCATCACTTTCCCTTACATGCTATTGATAATGTGCTTTATGTCTCTTGTTCCCGTTTAATGTTATATCCATTAGTTGACTATCTCATCTCTTTTACCAAAGACACTGATGTTTTACAGGACAGGGGTTTGGGGAGGACGCTTGGTGTCGACTATGATTGTAATGGGCTTTATTGCTTTCCAGCTCTTCTCGCGATTGCCCTATCTAGGATTTTTCGCTTATTACCATGCTCAACTTAGTCATCGCAGTCTTGGTAAGCTCCAAATGATGGTGCCTCGTCTGTCGAATTTGTCTACTTTGGTGTTTGAGTCATGTCAATTAGGAAAACATATCCGTAGTTCCTTTCGCGAAAAAGTCAATCGTCGTGCTTCATCTCCCTTTAATTTTGTTCATTCTGATATTTAGTACCCTAGTCCTAATGAGTCCACCATGGGGTTTAGATACTGTCACATTTGGTGATGATTATTTTTGTTGCACTTGGATATTTTTAATGAAAATCATTCTGAATTGTTTTCTATATTTCAACAATTTTATCATGAAATTCATACTCAATTCTGCGTTCCTATTCGCATTTTCCATAGGGATAATGCATGTGAATAATTGTCTCACTTATTTCAAAATTTTATATGCCCTCATTGCATTATTCACCAAACGTCTTGTGTTGATACCCCCCAACAACTGGGATTGCTGAAAGAGAAAACCGACATCTCATTGAAACAACTTGGACATTGTTACTCCATGGACATGTCCTTTATCGATTTTGGGGTGATGTTGTCTTCACTGCATGTTATCTTGTCAATCAGATGCCCTGTTCTGTCCTTGATAACGGAGTATCTCATTCTGTGTTGTTTCCTTATCAACTTTTGCATTCCTTGGCCCCCCGTGTGTTTGATTCTACTTGTGTTGACCATAACCATTGTCCTAGCCTTGATAAATTGATTACTTAAAGTGTGTCTTTCTTGGTTACCCTCGGTCCACAAGGGTTATTTTCCCTATTTTGGGTTCTCTTCATTCACCCCTGAGTCAGTCTCTTCTACCTGATTGCTTCCTCAGACCTTGGTTGAGTTTACACCACCACCACCATAGTTTCTGTCCGCCCCTTTCAGGTTTATCCTTTTGCTGTTGAGGTTCCTGCGGACTTTGCTTCAGCTCCGGCCGTGCCTCCCGACAGTGACCTACCCATTGCTCCATGCAAAGTTATTTGTACTACTCGTATTCCTTCACCCCATTATGTTACTTTAAGTTGTCATTGGCTTTTATCTTTGTCTTCTATTTCTATTCCCATGACCATAGGTGAGACTATCTCATTTAGGATGGAGATAAGCTATGATTGATGAAATACGTGCCCTTCATAGCAGGGTACTTGGGATATGGTTAATCTTCGTTCTTGGAAGTCTATTGTTGTTTGCAGATATACACTGTCTAAGTTGGTCTTGATGATTAGGTGGAGGGTCTAAAGACTCGGTTGGTTGCCAAGGAATATACTCATATTTGGCCTAGATTATGGAGACAAGTTCTCCCTCGTGGCATAAATGGCCTCTGTTCGCCTCTTTCTTACTATGGCTGGTATTCATTACTAGTCTCTGTATCAACTAGATGTCAAGAATGCTTTCCTCCATGGTTATCTGGTAGAAGAAGTTTATGTGGAGCAACCTCTGGGTTTGTTGCTTGGGGGTAGTTTGGCCTAGTTTGTGGTCCATATATGGTTTCAAGCAATCTCTACAAGCTTTGTTTGGAAGATTTAGTATTGCTGTATAGCACTTTGACATGACATGAAGTCAGGTCGATCACTCAGTATTTTGTTGCCACTCTATTTCAGGATCCATTTATGTTGATGACTTATTTCATCTGATCATCATCATGGCATTATTCAGGTAAAACAATATCTGTACCATCATTTTTAGATAAAAGACCTTGGAAGACAACAATATTTCTTATGGATAGATGTTTGCCCAATCCAAAGATGATATTGTGATATTCCAAACCAAATATGCTATGGAAATTCTTGAGGAGACAACTCTTAGCTTTGCGCATATCCTCCATTCCAGTCTTTTATGAGAGGACCAAACATATCAGAATTGATTGTCATTTTATCCGAGCGATGATTCATTCTTGAGAGATTGAGATAGCATTCGTAAGCTCCAATGATTTATTTGCAGATATTTTCACTTTGGCTCTTAGGGGTCCTCGGGTTGATTGTATTTGTATCAAGCTTGGTGCCTATGATATATACGCACTAGCTTGAGAGGGAGTGTAACACTTCGTATGCATCCGGTTATGTTATCATTAATTATGATATTAAGCACAGTTACAATCACATCAGTTCATTTAAAAATACGAGAATTTTTTTTGCAATTTTGATATAGTTTACAAAATCCTTTAGTATGAACAACCCTAAGCATGGCAATACTTCACATGCAAGACTAATGTTTATGCACTTAGTCAATAAAACATAATAGGCAATAATTAAACTACTCCAAAATCCCAAAATGCAAGTGCAACCTCCATGTCCATCACTCAAACCCTAGTTGGGCCTCTTGCCCAAAGCCTCTCCAACTGCATTAGTGGTACCTGAAATGTAATCCCAATAACACGGGGTGAGATTTGACAATCTCAGTAAACCAATAGTCCTGGAGGGTCACTCCACCCAATGGTGTACTCAATGTAAAAATACACATATAGTAAAGCATATATCAAACAATCAAAGTTAAGTCCACATCCAAGAACATATTCCCGAGATATAATTCAAGGCACTCATCGTATAACTCCCGAGACATTCCTAGTACCGCTCCCAAAACGAAGACAACACTATGAAATCATATTGACCAGAACTCCCTATAGAGGCATATCCAGTGGAAGTCGCCTTAATATCTATCTACTGGTCAGAGATACAGGTATATCAAAACATATACCAAACAACATGTGAAAATGCTTGATTATATTATATCACATCCCAAGAGGTGTGGTGGAGCACACATGGGGATTAATCCCATTACAAAGGGTTTACCTTTTTGAAGCTTCTAAGCTAGATAGCTTCAACCACAAGTTAGCTCACAACTTTCACTTTTACACATAAATGCCTACAATAAGTGCTCATTTCAACAATTTCAATGTGCCTCATGATAACTCAAATAGCTATCCAATTAATCATACAATAGAGTAAGTCATTACTTACCAAAATCCTTATGGACAAGGACCAAAAGCAATCCAAGAATGCTTTCAAGCTCAATCCACTACGATTGGATCCGAGGAAGGCAACCTACAATAATCACACACATGACCATCAATTACTTGTCCAACAAGTCACAAACAAAACAATACAACACCTTCCACTCAACACCCTATGCCACGGCCAAGCAAGGCCAAATGTCCCCATTTTGTTTTCTAATTGTAATCAACCATCATTATGGCTTCATTAACCTTATCTAACATAATCTCAATCCTTATTTACCCTACATTATAATTTAGCACCATTTCCCCCCAATTTTACCTATCAAGGCCAAGTGGGTGCATGCATGGGTCCAAGAGATTTTTTCTCAATTTTCATGGTTCTAGGTACACACTTAGGTTCATTCCTAATTAATCTAACACTCATAACATCCCCTCATCAAGCCAAAGTATATTTTTGCACAATTTTCCTCAAAAAGCCTCTCAAGGCCGTGTGGTATTCAAGCAAGGGATCCAAGAGTTTTTCAACCAATTGACATGCATTAAACACTTCTACAACCTTTCTATTAATGATTCAAACCATCCACAATCCAATCACATCAGTCCTCAATAACTTGTTTCGCAAGTAACCTATGTTCATCCAACCAAAATTTTGAGTTACAAATTTCCAAAGGCCTTAAAATTTTATTTGATTTTCCTACACAAGACATCATTCCAAGCAATAATCATCAAAGCCATAATGGCCATCCAAGAGGCCTCCAACTACCCAAACCACCATACACACACATACACATAGGGCATGGATTTTATGATCTCATTAAAAACTCAATGGAAATAGAATTACTTATCACCAATGTCTTCCTAAGGTTCAAGAGAGTGATATACAAGTCCTTAAGTAAGCCAAACCTCCATTAATGGCCTCTCCAAGCTTAAAACCGCCAAACAAAGAGAGACAATGATCTCTTCACACAATCCTCCCCAGCACACACTCAAGAGTGGAAAGATTTTCACAAGGTGATTTGGAATAACCTTGATGTTCAAAGTTTCCTCTCAAAGTGACTACAATGGAAGTTGGGAATTCTTTAAAAGCTTCAAGTGTCTTCAATGGGGGCCTCGGGTGTGCAGTGGGAGGGAGGGCTCTGAGCGCAGATTTGGAGAGAGAGGGAGAGATTCAATGGGCGGTGGGTCCGCCATTTCTGCGTGTTGCCTCTTGTTAGGCTCAAGATACTATGTTCATATGAAGAGAAAACAAGACATTGATGAATTCAGTGTGTTGAACTGCACAATAAAGATTGAGTCATACAGACGGAAAGTAATAAATACAAAAATCATAGATATCTTAATTACCATGATAACATGATTTGGTTAGTCTTTTCAATGAAACTAAGTACTATTTTCATAATTTCCAAGATGTATTACAGTTGAGTTGTGATTTGCTGTACAGCATGTATTATAGCAAGAAGAATCCAATCTACATTGGCTTTTGTTGAAAAGTAATTTTTCATTAACAAAAGTACTTTATATTATCCCACCCTACAATAATAGAACTAAAGAAGTACTTTTCAAGTGTTAAATCCAAAAAATAATTCTTCCAGTAGTACCATTTTGACCAGTACTGTAGCACTACAACCTAACAATAAAAAGGGCCGACCCAGTTCAATACCCACTCGTGAGTGTCTGGGGAAGGACATACGAGTCAAGTCTTACCCCCGCTTTTGCGGAGAGGCCGAGTCGAAGCCGAGGCCTTACAACCTAACAATAAAGGATATTAAAATAATTTGATCTACAAAGTCGAGCACTAGAATATATGTAGCCCTTCTTCCTCCTTTTCTCACTTTTGGTTCATCTTTCCTGCAAACTCTATCATTTTATTTTTGTGCTTCCTCCTCTATTTTCTCCCTTCCCCTTCTGCCTTTATATCGTTACGATTGTCTACTATCTTTCTCTCATGTCCAAGTAAACTTGTAATTATGACAGGTTTATGATATGCAATTTGAATTGAATGAAATTGAAGCGAGAAGAGAACAATATCCTTCAACTATATCTTTCCTGAATTTGATAAATGCTCTTATTGCAGAGGAACGAGATTTGAGTGATAGAGGGCAAAGGTACTGGACACTGAATATTTCTAGTCTTTAATGGAATTTTTTTTTTTTTAATTTATTTTTTTCTTGCTTGCACTCTAAAAGAAGATTTTTTTTCCCCAGATTTATTGGCATCTTTAGGTTCATCTATGATCATGTTTTTGGGCCATTTCCTCAGAGAGCTTATGCAGATCCCTGTGAAAAATGGCAGTTGGTTGGTGCTTGTCTTAAACATTTTCAGATGTGAGTGGTTCTGTTTCTGATATTTGAGAAATAATTGGCTTTATGCCTTTGTTGTCTTTGATGTAGTTCATAACTGATTATTGGATTGCTTATTTTTTCTAATTGCATTTATTTGAGTTACATTCAGAGGCTACAGGTTTTGCTATCTTTCCATCTTCAAATTGATTGCAACTGATATCTGTAATTCAAAATATGAACTAGCTCTGGCATGGGCTGTTGATTATAAATGGAAAATGTTCTTTCATGTAACTTAAAATTGCAGGATACTAAGCATGTATGACATCAAGGATGAGGACTTTGAGGGTGTAGTTGATCAGTCACGACTTTCAACAACAAAAGAATTATCACCACTTCAGACACAGCTCCCTGTGTTAGAGTTGCTGAAAGTATGTGATTTTAATATTCTTGTTCAGGTTTACGTAGGATGTGGCATGTGTTATTATTCTTGATTTGGAATTTGTATGCTATATTATATCTTCTAGCATTGTAAGATTTATGGATTAAGTACTTTGCTGAATGAGCGTCTATCATTATCCTCTTATGAGCTTGATAGTACTTGAGATTGAATAATAGAATAATGGTATATTGAATAAATTGTAAGTTACAATGTACAAAAGCTCTTTATCTAAAGAGACTAAAAGACCTAATGTGCTAAACCCACAAGATGTGGGACTATTCTATTATATAGACTGAACTATTCTAACAACTACTCTAACAATAGTATTCAATAGCAAGTTTGTATCAATTGTAGCGTTGCTACGTCAATTATTTTCATGAATTGTTGTATTCTAGTTTTCAATCCTTGTTTAAGTTTACGAGTTGCTTTGTTTATTAAATAAGTTGATCGGTTTCAGGATTTCATGAGTGGCAAGACTGCCTTTCGGAACATAATGGGTATTCTTCTGCCAGGAGTTAATTCCATCATTGCTGATCGTAATAGTCAAATATATGGGCAGCTTTTAGAAAATGCAGTGCAGCTTTCTCTGGAAATTATAATACTTGTCCTAGAAAAAGATTTACTGCTTTCTGATTATTGGCGTCCTCTATACCAGGTAACCGTTTCAATTTACTGTACTATTAGTCATCACATTGCATTCAAATTATATATTTGAAGTTGCTTGTTTCACCTATTTTTTCTGCTTTTCCACAAAATTTACTGTTTATGGATAAGTTTTTAAGAAGGCATTGTCAAGGTAGTCAGTTGCATATATTCTATGCATGATTTAGCATTTCTCTATTGAATTGTTAAATTCATTTTCTGGTGTCAATGCCTTGTTAAGGATTTTAGTTTGGATCACGATTCATGATGACTGTGCCATGTTAAACTCTCCAATATCCTAATTGTAGACATGTTATATAATATTGACAATTTGATGAGAAATTAACCATTTATTGCGTTCAAGTGTAAATTTTGGAGTCTGCATGACCTTGTCTTAGTTTAATTATTTCATTATAACATTGGATAACTACTTACCTGTGCTAGTATCCTTTTTGATAATTTGCTTGCAGCCATTGGATATCATACTCGCCCATGATCATAATCAAATAGTGGCCCTGTTGGAGTATGTTAGATATGATATTCAGCCAAAAGTTCAGCAATCCTCTATCAAAATCATGAGTATTTTAAGGCATTCTAAATACCTTCCCATTTTTATGTTCTCAATTTGTAATTTGTTGAGTTCTGCTAACAGGATATCTTGCTTAATTTGTAATTGATATACTGTTTTTTTGGGTGATAGCTCTCGCATGGTTGGGCTTGTTCAACTATTGCTTAAATCTAATGCTTCAAACAGCTTGATAGAAGATTATGCTGCCTGCCTTGAGTTGCGGTCAGAAGAGTATCAGACTGTTGACAATAATAATGATGATCCTGGCATTCTTGTTCTGCAGGTTTGTCTTCTGTCTGTCAATTAATTGTTTTGTGTCCTCTTTCCTTGTGTTTTTTTCTAAATTTCTGTTTGCATCTACCTTCATGTTTTCAGCTTCTAATTGACAACATCAGCAGGCCAGCTCCAAATATCACTCATTTACTACTTAAATTTGATCTTGATATGCCTGTTGAACAAACAGTCTTACAGCCTAAATTTTATTACAGGTTAGTCTTGATCTTATGTTACTTGATTCTTGTAAATATAACTGTGCCCTTACAATGTTATCTACAGTTGCATGAAGGTTATTCTTGATATCCTGGAGAAGCTTATGAAGCCTGATGTAAATGATTTAATTCATGAATTTGGCTTTCAGGTCAGATGTAATTGATCTAGTACTAACCTAACTGAGTTAAGGGACTCTGATTTTTTGCATTTTTTCTAAAAGGAATTTTGACTTTTTGCTTGATGCAGCTCCTTTATGAGTTGTGTGTAGATCCACTAACTTGTGTACCTGTGATGGATCTGTTGTCAAATAAAAAGTACCAATTCTTTATTAAGGTAAACAGTTTTTGATTTATTTGAGCATCCTTTTAGCTTCTAGTCCTTGTTTATAGTTACATCTAATTAAAAAAATATAATATAAAACTATTAACGTGATCTTCACCTAACAGCTTATACTTTTGGGTTGAATTTGTTCTTTACATGGTATCAAAGCTTGTGTGACCGCCCTATTGTATTAATAAATAATTAAATATTGTGGAGTATTTTTAGCACAGTTGAGTGAGATTGTGCATTGTCCACCCTTCAACTCCAATGAGCTATTGTGTGAGGGTGCATTTAAGAAAAATATAATAGGAAACCATTGATGTGACATTCACCTAAATGCTTTTGGGATCAATTGGTTCTTAATATATCTAATTATCCTTGGGTGATATATCTTTGAAACTCTTTCCCTTGCTAAAATGCAGCACCTTGATACAATTGGTATTGCTCCACTTCCTAAACGGAATAGCAACCAACAACTTCGTATCAGTTCCCTTCATCAGGTTCTTGTTTATTTTTTATTTTTATTTTTTTAAAACCATCAAATTCTCTGATTTCTTTGCCGTATTTGATTCTGTCATCTTCGCACTTTATGTTAGTGAACTTGGTAGTACTGGGGTTTATCACAATGTCACCTGCCAGTATTTGTTTCTATTTTGTTTTATTTTATTTTTGATAAAAGAAATGTGAATCGAAAGTAAAAGCCCCTAAAAGAAGTCATGTGCATGGCATAGAGGAGAAACTATAAAAACTAACTTATCCTAGATCATAATACGGATAGCAAAGCACCCTTCAATTGACCTATGTACTGCAAAAAGTACATGCCTCTGTATTGATTTTCCCTACTCATGGAATGAATCCTCTTTCTTCATAGACATTAAATAGTTGGGGTCCTATTTTTGTGAATATTTATAAATAGAGATATAAACACACAATTTTCACATGACTTTTGTGAATATTTATGAAGAGAGATATAGATACAAAATTTGCACATGACAAGGTCCTGTGAAATTTGAACATGAGAGGATCTATTCTCCCCTACATACTCCTTCCGTACCCTCTATAAAGCTAATTGATAAGAACTCAACCAAAACTAGAAGATGCTGCCAACGTTTGTTAACAATTTCAGGAAACTTATTCCAAAAAGAAGTGGCTGTAGGACAATGTTAGAATGAGTGAGTGGTTGTTTCCAAAATAGAACAAGACAGAGACTCATATATGCAGAGAGTGCTTTATGTGCTGTACGAACCTTTAGTTTCCTGTGTTATTATCTATGTGCTGAGCACTTGCAACTCAAATAAAATTTTAAATTGTTAGTATTTTTCTAGATTCCAAGAATTGAAAATGATAAAAACATCTCAGATATATTCAATTCTGGAGCTCCATCATGATGTATTGATACATGATACTTGATAGTTTTAAGAAAATGACAATTTTATTAGAAGAAATGAGATCAAGTTTAATCAAATTTCTAGTCAGCATGTTGGGAAACAATACTCAGTTTGATACTTTGTTGTTTGATGACGGTATAGTTTTTGGATCTTTACAAGTGCATAAAGGCATAAATATTGACTCCAATGATTCTTCATTAAGCACCCTCTGCATGCAGCGTTGCATTTTCACGTTATTTCTATATGTTTTTAATATTTTTGGTTCATGCTTTTAATTACGGTGATGGAATAGGATTAATCTATTACTTTTGATCTATACATATTATGTTTGGGTTTGATATGGGTATTTTGTTCCCTTGCTCAACTTTCTCAGAGAGCATGGCTCTTAAAACTTTTAGCTGTGGAACTACATGCTGGTGACGTTAGTCGTTCCAAGCATAGAGAAGCCTGTCAGTCAATCCTTTCTCATCTTTTTGGACAAGGTATCGCTGAAATTGGTGGAGGGAAGGCCATTTCTCCATTTTTGCTTCAAGATACTTCTGAAAATGCGGCTATAGGAATTGTCAGTAAGAGTAAGGTACTGATACTTGTTAAATGTAGAACTGGGTGGGTAAAATTGCAATCACATGTCTACATATCAATTGCATATCTTGGATTTTATAATGTTTACTACAAATTCACTGCCATCAACGTAGAAACTGGGTATTAAAATTACTAACATATCTTAATTTCGTTGCTGGATTTTTTTTTCTTTTCTTTTTATGATTGCTGATTGCCATATAGCTCATACACTGGTGCCTCGTTGAACACATACCTTAACACATAAGCTGTAAGAGAAATGATGAGAGTTAAATGATGAATGAGTGGGGAAAATATGCACAACAGAGGGACTATATTGACCAGAAAAGTCGTCTCTTTCCCTCATTCACACACAGATCACGCGATCCATTCCCATGCCTTCTTATCCAAACCATTGAGTTCTTCGACCTTGCTTCCTACCCCCAATCTTCTCCCAAATCAGCATGTCTACCTAGACACTAAATCTAAAGCACCTTTCACTGTTACCTACACCACTTTCCCCTTGATTTCATGTGACAAGAGTCAAGAGGTGTAATTTGCTACACCCACCAATTTGTCACATGAAATCAAGGGCACAGTGGTGTAATTTGCTACAAAGTTTTGGTAGAAATTCTTGACTCTTGTGCTGCTGTTGTGGACTTATGGTTTGAATGGCAGGGCAATCCTGATCACCTAGTCAAAACAAGCCAAACAAGCCAAGGATATTTATACCAAGAACCAAGGCAAGTGGAAACAAATTGATGCTCCTCTCTGTATAGTAGTTCAAATTGCAATTTGATACCCTTACGAAAATTCTGCAATGATATTGCACGTGAATATCATTATGCTCCTTTCATACCCAAAAATGGTGTAGCCGAAAGGAAAAATCAATACCAAGTTGAAACAACTTGTATCTTGCAACGTCACTTCAATGTGCCACTTCGTTTTTGGGGCGACGACATATTGGCTGCATGCTATCTAATCAACCCAATGCCATTATCTGTCCTCTAGAATCAATGTTGTCGTCTATATTATTCTCTAAATAAGACCTTTATTCTCTTCCATTTTGAGTCTGAGTATGCATTTGTTTTGTCAATGACTTTACTCTAGGATAAGATAAATTTGAGAATGTAGAAATATGAATATTGTATTGTATTGAACTGATACAAAGGAAGGGCCGGCTTGGCTCCGTGGTAAGCTTGCTTGCCGTGGTGTGTCAGGTCGCGGGTTCGAATCAGTCTCTCTGCAAAAAGCAGGGGAAAGACTGCCTAGAGTATTCCCTTCCCCAGACACTCACGAAGTGAGTATTTGAACTGGGTCGGCCCTATTGAACTGATACAAAGGTGTACAATATATAGAGATCCTAATGAGCTTAAAGGAGATGCCCAAGCCTCACCCAAATCCTAATGAAATATGGAAACGAATATTCACATTAAATATCGTAAAATATACGGATAATATTTCTAACATTCCCCCTCAAGCTAGCGCGTATATATCGTAAGCTCCCAGCTTGTTACATATGTAATCTATTTATGGACCTCTAAGAGCCTTGGTGAAAATATCTGCAAATTGATCACTAGAACTGACAAATGTTGTCTCGATATCTCCTTATTGAATCTTTTCTTGAACAAAGTGACAATCAATTTCTATGTGTTTTGGTCCTATCATGAATGACTGGGTTAGAGGATATTTATAATATGGCTTGATTGTCACAAATAAGTTTCATGGGCCATTATTCACAGAGACTTAGTGTAACACCCCTAAATTTCTAATAATTTTTAAAATATTCTTATAATAAAGAAATTGTCAAAATTCACAATAAATTATTATTAGGATCTTATAAATACTGAGGAAGCTAATATAAAACTAATTTGGGGAAATGTTACCGCCGCATCTGTATAGGGACAAGTGCAAGGCTAACTTTATTACATTAAAATGAAACCAGAGACTATGTCTTATACATAAAATTTAGGACTAGTTAGAAATATCTGAGTCGTTATCCACATCAATTTAACCAAGAATATAATTTTCAAATCATCATAATTTCAAATATCCAACATCTATCAGAGTAATGCTCAAATCCAATCATATCAATTATTCATTATTTTTATTTATAACAAAAATAATTATATAATTTATCCTATTACTTTCTAGAGGTTAAAATAATTTAATGTAAATACCCTTACATATAACATATTTCAAATGAAACCATCCTAAAATTTTCTAAGGATTAAGACTACCTGGTCTCTGTGTTTGATGACTTTTAGCAGGAAAAACGATTAAAGAAGTGAAGTGCGATTGGTAGCCAAAGAAAAATAATAACAAAATAGAAATTTGAAATAATAAGAAAGAGGAGAAGAGGAAAAGAGACATGGAGAAATGCTGAGGATTGGAAGTGATTTGGTTTGGTTAGGCTAAGCCCTTATTTACAGCTGTGGTTTTGGGCTCAAGATATAGGCTTCGTAGAATCTATTTCCTTTTATTGGCTAGGACATTTCTGACACATAGATTACTCATTCTCATCTATCAAATAAAGTATTCTGACTCATCCTAATCCAATGCATTTAATGTTATGATATGCATATGAATAAATACTATTATTATGATTTATTATTTTTGGTTATCACAATTTATCATTAATATAACCTAATTATTACCAAAATAATTATTTACATTACCAATCAATTAATATTAACATTAAATGCATAAATTACTATATACACAATAATATATTGCTATAATAACATTAAATGCATAAATTACTATAATGACCTATCAAATGATTATTCAAATAATTATTATCACAATTTATCATTAGTCCTAATATATATATATATATATATATATATATACATATACATTATTATTATTAATTTATTATGATTATAAATTACTATTTATCCTGGGGTATTACACTTGGTTCTTTAATGAATTGTATTAACCAGATGAGCTCACAGGTTGCATTTCCCATTACCCGATATTCTGTCTCTGCACTTGACCTGGCTACCACAATTTGCTTATTTCTTTTCCAAGAAATCAAATTTCCTCCAAGGAGAACACAATACCCCAAAGTGGAGTGTCTGTCTCGAGGAGAACCAGCCCAATTAGCCTCTGAATAGTTACACACCTCCGTATTCCCCTTATTTGTGTATAATAAACCTTTTCCTGGTGCTCTTTTGATGTATCGAAGAATCCTGAAAATTGCATTCCAACATGAGTCACAAGGAGAGTCAAGGAATTGACTTGCCACACTAACTGCAAAAGAGATATCCGACCTTGTCACAGTAAGATAATTCAACTTTCAAACTAATTGGCGATAACGATTGGGGTCCGCCAATGGCTCCCCCTTTCTGGGTAATAGCTTAACATTAGAATCTATACGTGTATCAATGGTCTTACATCCCAACATACCAATCTTCTCTAGGATATCCAGGGCATATTTTCTCTAACAAATGGAAATGCCTTGCTTGGATTATGCCACCTCGATCGCTAAGAAATAACGAAGCCTGTGAAGGTCTTTGGTCTAAAATTGACAAAATTAAGTACTTCTTTAGCTGATCAATCCCAGCTTGATCGCTGCCAGTAATAATTATGTTATCAGCATAGACCAGGAGTTAGATGGATTGATTAGAATAGCTGTGCTGATAGATAACAAAACGATTGGCTTCACTTCGGGTTAAACCGAAGGCTTGAACAACGGAACTGAAGTGACTAAACCAAGCCCGAGAGACTGTTTCAGGCCATATAAGGATTTATGAAGCTTACATACCATTCCAGAACACTCCCCTCGAGCAACAAAACCTGGTGGTTGCTCCATGTATACTTCTTTTTGCAAATCACCATGTATGAAAGCATTTTTGATATCAAGCTGAAGAAGGGACCAGTGGTGAATAACAGTAAGTGCAAGAAACAAGCGAATAGAAGTCATATTGGCAACCTGAGAGAAGCGAGAAAGGGAATGAGAAGAATATGATCAACCTGTGATACAAAAGTTTGGGAACTAGAGAAGGGTTGCTGATCCATGAAGGCGACATTTGCAGATACAATGTAGCGCTTGAGGTCAGGAGAGTAGTAGAGATACCTTTTTTGTAAGCGAGTATAACCAAGGAAGATAGACTTGAAGCTTTGGATGTTAATTTGTTTTTTCCCTGAGTGATGTCATGAACAAAGCAAGTACACATAAATACATACGGAGGCAGTGGATAGGGAGACGCACCTGTAAATAAGACATTGTGTGAGAAGTCATTATTAAGCATGGAAGAGAGCATGAGATTGATGATAAAACAAGAGATGATAATAGCATCTTCCCAAAAATGGAGTGGAACATTCATATGAATGAGAAGGGTATATGCAGTTTAAACTAGATGATCGGGTGACACATCCCATATTCCTCCAAAAAATCAGAAAATTCAAGAGACACTTAAAGATAGAAAATAATTCAGAATGATTTTTCATTAAATAATCCCAAGTACCATGAGAAAATTTATCAATAAAAGTCATAAAATACTAAAAACCCAAAACAGATATAGTTCGACTCAAACCTCAAAATCAGAATGAACAATAGAAAAGGGAGCATTAGCTCCTTTATTGACTCTATTAGTAAAAGAGGAGTGAGTGTGATTTCCTTACTGACAATTGAAAGACTGAAGACTAGATAAAAAAGGAACCATTTGCTAAAGCTTGGAGAGACTTGGATGACCCAAATTGCTGCGGATTAGTTCAAAGACTTTGTGAGAGAGCACGCCCCTGCAGAATGAGGCGCATTCAGATAGTAGAGGCCTCGTGACTGGATACAGATAGATTGGTCAGAGAAGATAATAGTGCATGAAAGAGAATGGATCAATTAACTAACAGATATTAAATTGAAGAGAATGTCATATATATAATAAACAAAGGTCAAAGTCAAATAGGGAGTTAGGCTGGCTTGCCCAATACCACGAGCAGAGACCTTGCTGCCGTCAGCAAGATTAACAGAAGATAGATGATTATAATAAGTGAGGTAAAGAGATGCTTATTACCACAAAGGTAATTAGTAGCACCTGAGTCTAATATCCAGAGTCCAAGAGATGATTTAGAAAGACAAGCAATATGATTACCTATATCTTGGGCAGTAGTCCGGGAAGAAACCTTCTTAAGAAGAGCCTCATAACCTGTACTTGAAATAGATACTGATCCAATCGAAGGTGGCACAACATCGGTCTGAGCAAAGTTGACATTTGGTGGCTTCAAGTGAGCGTACTTCCTGTAGCAACGCTTTTCAATGTGTCCAAGGTTCTGGCAATAGTTGCAATGAGGCCTCTGTCCATGGTCACGTCATGACTGCGTCCACTATTCCAATTGGAATCATTTATGTGAGAGATGAGGGCAGTTGAATCAGTGGTTGGCACATGGCATGGAGCAAGAACAGGTGCCAGTGCTGCTTTATCTTTAAGGTTCAGGTGGCACTAGAAATTATGTGAAAGGCTAGGAGTTCCGGCACTGGTTAAAATATTCTCACAAACATTTTCTAACTCCTCTGAAAGATCGGAAAGGGTTACATCCATAAAAAAGCGCTCCACCTGCTTCTTGTACTCAGAGGCATCTGCAGCATGTGGCTACATAGCTAAGAATTCTTGCATCAAAGAACGAATCTTACCAATATAGGTCTCTATTCGAGCATCCGGTGATTTGCACAATTCCATTATCTGAGAAACAATAGAATAAAATTGCTAAATGTCGTTGGTGTGGAGGTTTGGTTTCCTCCCATACTTCATAGCAAGTCTCAAAGGGGATGAAAATATCAATAACTGTGGGATCAATGGATTGCCAAAGAATACTCAGGAGCTGGGCATCAATCATCTTCCAATCTTTCTGATCCATGGGAATATCAGCGATCTTGGTCGTAAGATGTTTCCTGTGCCCCTGACCAGTAATCCAGATCTTAATAGAGGTAGACCAAGTCTTGTAAGTAGTAGATCCGGTTTGTTTCATTGTTGTTATGGATGGGATAGTAGCAGAGATAATGCCGATACTATTTTTGATAGCAGTACTTGAGTTCTCCATCATAGATTAGATGTAAGAACCTACAAAAACAAAAGGAGACGACCAGAGAATAAAAAACAGGCAATACATCGCGTGAAAACGTCCAAAAAAGTGTCCATGTAATGAGCTTTTCATTGGAATCTCCCTAATGGATGGGACCCACAACAAACGGAGACCAGATCTGCAAAGAGAGCGAGAAGGTGAGCAAAATGGTGGTGGTGCGGCCCGGAACAAAGGTCAGACGGTGGCTCACGTGCCAGAAAAATGCTGCAGTTGCCGGAATCTTCCACTGGTGCATGGCTGCTCCAGTGATGGTGCAAATTTATGCAGTATAAATTTATGCAAATTATGATGAATAGTATTAGCTGTTGTAATTAATGCATTACACAGTATAAATTTATGCAGGTGTAGACAATGAGTCACATGGTTTTTCCTCACTCCCTTCTAATTCTATGATGATAAAGTGTATACTATGATTGCAAACAAGAACGATTTCCATAATTCTATGATGTTGTTATAATTTCTAATAGGGAGTTTTGTTTTTGTTTTTTTAAATGATGTTATCATAACTTTTAAAAAGTTACCATACTTCCATATTCTTGATAATCTTAGTTGCGGCTGCTTTGTATAATTCAGGTATTAGAATTACTTGAAATCATCCAGTTTAGATGTCCAGATTCCACTACTAAGCTCTCAGATATTGTGGCTAGTATGAAATATGACTTGCTGGTGAGATACTAGTCCTTTAATCACATAAGATCTCTATTTCTTTCCTTCTCTCTCTCTCTCTCTCTCTCTTACAAAAATGGCTTATTTTTTAGGTATGGAATACAAGTTTCAGCTGATGCTCTACTACTTGACTATTGTTCATCTTGTTCTTACCTGCTTTTGGCTGGATTTAATTTTAGGCAGAAGAGATATTGGAAAATCCAGGAAATTCTGGAAAGGGTGGTGTCTACTATTATTCTGAGAGAGGTGACCGGCTAATTGATCTTGCTTCCTTCCATGACAAACTTTGGCAGGTTAGTTCTCTTATCAAAAATTGATAATATCATTATTGAAGATATTGATTTTTATCTTTAATCGTGAATTTGTAACATGAATATTACCTTTATCCCAAACAAATGTTAAGAGTTGTTCACACCTAACAATTAGATTTTTTTTTTTTTTTTTTTTTTTTGTTGGGGAAACTTAATCTATTTCTTGTTTGAGAAGTATCATTCTGCACATATACAGGTGAGTAACCTTGGCAGTGAACTTGACCTAAATGATGTAAGAGAGACAATTCAACAGTTACTGAAATGGGGGTGGAAATACAATAAAAATCTTGAGGAACAAGCTGCACAGCTACATATGGTGACTGCCTGGTCTCAGATTGTTGAGGTACTTGTCTTACCTTCCATATACTAATGTTTTTGTGGCCTATATTATCTAACTTTGAGCTACTTTGAAAAGGTGTCTGCATCTAGAAGATTAACAATGCTTGAAGATCGATCTGAAATTCTATTTCAGTGAGTTGCTACGCTCCTTCAGTGGTGAAAAAACAAAGTTAGTTACTTGTCATTGTTGTGCTCTTTGTAACTGCTACATTGCATTGCCAGGGTCCTTGATGCATCACTTAGTGCTTCTGCTTCTCCAGACTGTTCTTTGAGGATGGCATTCATATTATCGCAGGTAAACATTTAAAAATATAATTTTACCTTCTAGAAATTTTGATGGATTTTTCAATTATCCTAATTATTCTTTTTCATATGTACTCTATCCTGCTATTCTGATGTATATTTACATATGTGGAATTTCCCTCAGGTAGCATTAACATGCATGGCTAAACTGCGTGATGATAGGTTCTTGTTCCCTGGCAGTCTGAGTTCTGATAACATCACATGCCTTGATCTCATTGTGGTGAAGCAATTATCGAATGGTGCTTGTCTGACCATATTGTTTAAGCTTATCATGGCAATTCTTAGAAACGAATCATCAGAAGCTCTTAGGAGGCGGTATGTTACTTGTTCAGTGACTGATTCTGCCTCTATGGTTTGCTGTTTTGGTTGGCAAAACTTACTTTTGCATGTTTTTACAGTCAATATGCCTTGCTTCTTAGCTATTTCCAGTATTGTCAGAATGTGGTTGATCCTGATGTTCCAACCACTGTTCTCCAATTCTTGCTGCTCAGTGAACAAGATAATGAATATATTGATCTCCCAAAGGTATATTTTCTCTAATTTTATGCAAATGACTTGCGATATTTTAATCTGGTGCCAGATTAACTCTTCATGTTTTTTTTTTTTTTTTTTTTTTTCCCAGATTGATAAAGAACAGGCAGAACTGGGTCGTGCAAATTTTTCTACTTTGAGAAAAGAGGCTCAGAGCATCTTGGATTTGGTTATTTGCTACTCAATGTTTTTTATGTGCATCACTTGCGTTGAGATCACTGTTGTTAAAACGTAGTGTCGAAACGTAAAAACGGACCGTGTCTACGTTTTTATGACCAAAATCGAGTCAAAACGACGGATTTTGAGCCGAAACGGTTCAAACGTAGTGTCGAAACGTAGAAACAGTTCAAACGTAGTGTCGAAACGTAATATGATTTTTTTTTTTTGCATAGTTCAAATATATATAACACGTAATAATAAAAACATATATATATGTTTTTAGTCATTAATTAGCTTAAATTTAATAACTTATATAATTAATACATTAAAATTATTCTATATAAATTAAAACAAAGATTAAAATTGACATTCTTATAAAATAAACATGTTTGTGGGTTTTGATTTTATATATGTTGGATATATATTTTATTTTTAATACGTTAGTAAACTCTTACGTTTCGTTTACGTTTTGCGATTTTACGTTTTTGCTCATCCCTACCATTTTTACATAGACTCTACGTTTTAACAACATTGGTTGAGATATATGAAACCATTAATGTAGCCTCACCCAAAAGCTTAAGCTTTTGGGTTGAATTGGTTCTTTACAACTTGTATGCATGCATTTTTTTTAATGTGCTTAAGCTCTAATGTTTTTTTTAGTATGGGATGGAAAGGAGGTCCTGCTTTTGAGTCTTGAAGATTATTGGTTGTTTTCTGAAAAACTTCAGCCTTTTGACTGTATACAATTTTTTATTTAATTAAAAGGGGAAGTGGGGAATTATGGGTCAAAAATTGTTGGCTGTTGTATTTGTACTTGCCAGAATAGAAGTGGCCTCCATTTGGACTGCTGCACCGTTATGATTAAATTGACATAAAAAATAAGGCATATGTTTCTGTTTGACTAATGTTGAAGTGTCTCTGTAAATTGTGAGTTACTATTCTATTCTCGCATTATTGGACTAGAAAAACTTCAGTTTTTTTATTATTATTTTTATCTACCATATCCTCTAGATATTATGGTCTTGTTGCTTTCATATGGTATCAATGTCATGCTTCGTTCTGTCTTTTTAATAATTTGTCGAATTCATTTTTTGTATTTATATCTATTTTGATAAATATTCTTAAGTCAATTATGTACGGCTTCAGCCTAGTTAAATTGATTTAAAATTGTAGGTCATAAAAGATGCAACCCATGGCAGTGAACCTGGAAAGACAATATCACTCTATGTTCTTGATGCATTCATTTGTATAGATCATGAGCGATTTTTCTTGAGCCAGCTTCAAAGCAGGGGATTTTTACGGTCTTGCTTTACAGCCATAACCAATGTTTCCAATCAGGTGTTTGTTCTGTGCACCATAAGCAGTTACTTCTATTTTCCAACAACCTTATATTCATGCCGTTACACAAAGGATCTTACTAATAGTTTATTTGGTTTTGATGGTATCATTATGCCTTTTTCATTTTCTTGAAGTAATCTCACCTATTTGGTGATTGAGAGAAAATCTATTCTACTTCCAATCTCTACAATAAAGACAGTGTTTTGGATTCACCAAGTCATTGACTCTTGTAGTTATCAGCTTTCAATATTTGTTTGTGTATATATGCATATGTTCGAGACCGTAGTTCTTAATGTTGCACCATGCAACCCCTATTGTGTTGTTGTCTCTATTAAAATTATAGTTTTAGGTATAGATGGGGGAAGAATAGGAGAAGACGGAATAATATTGTATATTAATGTGTTATGAAATGGTTGATTTGATTACAAAACACAAAGTACTAGTTCCTATTTATACTAAAGAAAGGACTCCTAAAATAAGGAAATAGGGAAACAAATCCTAAGAGATTGATACAATCTCAATCAAGAAATATAAGAGGGATAGCAATAGGAAGGTGTGGACTCAGGCCCAAACAGCTCAAGTGAATACAGCACAGGTGAATGACACACAAGGGCTGCCACTTCAAATAAGGGTTTCCCAAAATGCCCCCTAACAGAATGGAGTACCCAGGGGGGTGACTTGGAGGCAGTTATAAGCAGAAGATGGGAGCATGGAAAGGCATATGGAATCATATTGGAATTGCTTGGGTCCTTTGGGGATTGGGAGATAGTGAAGCCTCTCATCTTTTCTTGCTTGTTAACTCTTAGTTTACTGTAATTCCCTTTATTTTCTGTAAATGGTCTTTGTAGGTTATTTTGTACAGTGTTTCTGTAATTGTCCTTGATCTATATATAAGAAAACTAAGATTATTCAGACCAAATCTCTTGTTCTTGTTCTTATTATTAGAAACTTGTGTAGAAGGTCCTTAACAATTGGTATCAGAGCTTTGATCTAGGAGCTCTGTAACGCGACAAATGGAGCACCGTTTGGAGTTTGTGGAGGAAGGGCTGCGTAGAGGGAGTGCTAGACACGAAGAAGTTCTCCTGAGACTTGATGCTAATGAAGCGGGACACGAGGAAGTTCTTCAGAGGTTGGGTGATAATGAAAGAGGGATGGTAGATATACTCAGGAGGCTAGATGAGATGGTTGGGAGAAGACGAAGCTGTTCGGATCATGGAGAGAATGATCAAGAGGATAACGCTTCGGGTTCACAAGAGGGGAGGAATGCAAGAAGGTTCAACCCGATTCCCCATGCCAACAGACGATTGGAAATTCCAATATTCATCGGAGAAGACGCTTTCGGGTGGCTGAGTAAGATGGAGAGGTACTTCATGGTGAACGAAGTGGAGGAAGCAGAGAAACTCACGGTAGTGCTGGTAGTCCTAGAGGGAGAAGCCCTTCATTGGTTTCAGTGGTGGCAAATGAGCAATCCAAACACGGGGTATGTTCCAACGCGAGTTGCTCAGCCGCTTTCAACTGGAGATGCTGGACAATCCATTCCTCGCATTGTACACACTCAAACAGAGGGGGAGCATCTCGGATTTTCGAGCAGAATTTGAAAAAATTGTGAGTGCTTTATGCTTTGACGACGAAGAATTGCTCAAAGGGGCATGGCTGAACGACGTTCGCAGTAGCATCCGAGCGGAGTGGATGATGTCTTCGGCGTTGTCGTTGACGGAGGTGATGAAGTTAGCCATCAAAATTGAAAAGAGAAATGACGCCTCGAGAGAAGAGGGCTTACATCCAATTGGGAGAGGATGTAGGGGGCAACCGCAGGTCCATGGGTCATCGAACCGGGTCAAATTTAAGTGAAACCAGGAATTAGGCCTCTTCAAATGTAGGCCCAAATAACCCAAGCCACGCAGCAAAATCTGCAATGGGATCCAACACCTCATATGTGCCACATATTGTCCAATGACAACCCTTATCTGAAAATCCTAAAGAAGCAACGGTGACAAAATCCACGTCATCAGCCACGGCAAGCCAACTGCCGGAAAATCACGCGTATCAGGGGAGGAGACTTTCCCAGGCAGAGCTGCCTAACAAGCAAGATCGTGGCTTTTGTTTCAAATGCGAGGAGCGTTGGTAGAGGTGGCAAAACGGGTCGGCCCGCCCCGACTCATCGCTAACCCGCCAAAAACGGGTTGGCCTGCCCCGTATTTTAATAAGGGTTGAAAATCTCAACCCACCCCGTTTTGTGGTGGGTTGGCGGGTCAACCCGCCAAAAAATAAAAAATAATTTAAAATTAAAAATAAATTATATTTTATTAATTTCATAATATTTCTTATTTTCATTTCACAATCCCTTTAGTTTTTTTTTCAATCTCAAACCTAAATGAATACTAATATTCAGTCAAATATTTTTTAGGAACTTATTTTTTCCTCACTATATGGATAATCTTTGTAATAAATAAAGTTTTTCTTCTTTATTTTTTCTAGGTAAGTACTAAGATAAAAAAAAGTTTATCACAAAAGCTTAGTGACAAATAAAATACTACCTATTAGTCAACATCATCAACATCAACAACACCTTTATCCCAAATTAATTGGAGTCGGTGGTAGATGAATGCAAATGAAAGATACAAAAGGATTGAAAAAAGAAACATAAAAGTAAAAACAAAAATAAAGATAAATAAATAAATAGAATAGTAATAATAATATATATATATATATATATATATATATATTGTTGGGATAAATTTTAAATGTCCGTTTTTTATTAATGAGTCAGTTATTTCAGTTAGAATATTAATGAGTCAGTTATGTTAGTTATAAAGTAATGAGACAGTTATGTCATTTATAAAGTAACGAGGGTGTTATGTATGGAGTTATGTTGGTCAGTTTTATAGCTTATAAATAGTCTTTGATAGTTTGTATGAAATGTATATCAAGAGAGAAAGAGCAAGAAAGCAAGAATAGAAAAGAAAAGTTTTTTTGTAGATACACAAGTATGGTTGTGTCTTGCATTTGTGTGGATATTCAATTCTAACAAATTGGTATCAGAGCTATAGAGAAAAAGAACTCTTCCATGGAGATAAGAATGAAGCATTAGATTGGCTTCTCTGTTTAAAGGAATTTTTTTCGGAAAGAAAAAAACTGGACGGAGGACAAATGGCAGGTAGCCATGAGAAGACTCAGAGGAAGTGCAATCAAATGGTTCCGTACTTGGAACTGCCGCGACATTAATAATATGTGGAAGGATTTTCTAATAGCCTTCATAACAAAATACTTGCCTGGACGTTTTGATCTGATTAATGAAGAAGATGAAATCTTCAATGATGAAGATGAAGATGAGGAGAATGATGCGGATGAAGAAGAGACCAAGATGGCGGAATCCGAGGTTGCCAACGGCAACGCATTCGCGGAGGAGATTGACGTGTCGGAGCGTGTAAGAGACGACTCGGAGAAGATGACGATGGAGATGACTGCGGCTAAGGGAGCCGAGATAGAAGAGGAGGAGAACGAAAGAGCCGAGATAGAAGATGAGGAGAACGAAGGAGCCGAGATCGAAGCGGAGAAGGACGGGAACGACGAGTCCATTGTCCAGGTAGAAGACTTCGCGGAACCTGAGTGTCTGGAGACAGAGTCGAAAATCGAAATGGAGATTAAGAAGCCGAGGTGCTTGATGGAGACCGGCATGGAGGAGACCGCGAATCTGAGTTTCGTGTTGATAACCGGGATGGGGGAGATCCCGACTAAATCACTGAGTTCATGTTTTGGAGAAGAGCTCGACCCCGGCGTGATGAGGTTGATGTCGAAGATCGGCCTAGGCGCGGTTCGGGTTGGAAGTCAGAAGTCGGAGACTGCATTGAATTTATGGTGGAAGTGGAAGATGTCAACACCACCATAAAGAGACCATTTCCCTGGAGGACGGTGGTCTGAGATTCTATCGTTGAGGCGCGTGGAAGCTGGACTTGTTGAAGAAGAACCTGGCGATGAAGAAACTGAGAGCGGAAAAATGGAAGGTGTGATTGTGGATAGGGAACCCGGCGATGAGGAGCCTAGAGTTATTTTTAATGCGGAATCATTTTGGCTCAAGCGTAACAGAAGAAGATCGTGGGGCGGAATCAGAAAATGATGCGTTGAGTTATTTGCTTGATGATGGGAATCAACGGTCCTCAATGAGTGATGGGGTTACTGTGATTGGTGAGGCCCAACGTGCTATTAATGTAGCACATGTTGAATCTGAAAGTATTAAAAATGGCATAGGTGTTGTAAAACTAATGGGACGTTATAGTGATACAGATACTGATCAGTATGATGACTTGTGTGATGATCATACGTGTAAGAATGGATGTGGAAGTATATCGGAGGATGAGGTCGACGGAGAAAAATTCAAGATTGTCTATCTTCCACCAATGTTGGAACCGCCGGACAATAAAAAAAAAATTGAAGAAAGGAATGCAACATGGAAGCAACGCGAAAGAAAAAAGAAGAATTTAAAATCTATGGGGAGTTTTGTTGGGATAAATTTTAAATGTCCGTTTTTTATTAATGAGTCAGTTATGTCAGTTAGAATATTAATGAGTCAGTTATGTCAGTTATAAAGTAATGAGGCAGTTATGTCAGTTATAAAGTAATGAGGGTGTTATGTGTGGAGTTATGTCAGTTTTATAGCTTATAACTAGCCTTTGATAGTTTGTATGAAATGTAGATCAAGAGAAAAAGAGAAAGAGCAAGAAAGCAACAATAGAACAGAAAAGTTTTTTTTGTAGATACACAAGTATGGTTGTCTCTTGCATCTGTGTGGATATTCAATTCTAACACACACACACACACTCACACACACACACACACACACACACACACACACACACACACACACACACACACACACACACACACACACATATATATATATATATATATATAAGTAAAAAAGAAAGGGAAAAGAAGAAGAGGGCGAAATGAAGGGGAAAAGGACTCAAAAGGGACCATCTGGAACATAGGAATAATAATGGGTCTAACCCTCCACTATGCTTATAGCTTTTCTCTATTCCGTTCTAAGGCATACCATCCGCCAATCTATATCCCATTCCATTCAATCTTGTTTTACTACCTTCCCCATAGTAACAAACTTCTGTTCTTATTGGAGCATCCAGGGGCCTTCTCATTATGTGTCCAAACCACCTTAATCTATGTTCTCTCATCTTCTCAGCCACCGGTAGTACTCCTACCTTTCGTCGAATATCTTCATTTCTTATCTTATCCATCCTCGTATAACCATACATTCATCTTAACATCCTCATCTCTGTTACTCCTATTTTATGCTCATGTTGCCTATGTGCTGGCGAGCATTCAGCTCCATATAGCATTACAGGTCTTACTGCTGTTCTATAGAATTTTCCTTTTAACTTTAGGGGGGATTTTGCGGTCACACAAAAACCCAGATGCACTAGGTATTTAAAAGCATCTTTCTTGGGTATCTCATGACCACTTAGATGCACAGGATCTTGGCTACCTCTTGACCACTTACCAGAGAAAATTCACACTTCAGATACTCAGTCTTGCTCCGAGTTAATGTGATTCCTTTTGATTCCAATGTGTTTCTCCATAATTCACGTTTTCTATTAACTCCATCTTTGCTCTCATCAATAAGCACAATATCTTCTGCAAAATGCATACACCATGTCACTTTCTCTTGAATATCTTTTGTTAGTTCATCCATAACTAAGGAAAAGAGATAAGGACTTAAAGCCGACCCTTGGTGTACACCTACCATGATAGGGAAATAACTTGATGTTCCGTTACAAGCTTTCACACAAGTAGTAGTCCCATCATACATATCCTCGATTGCCTTTACATACTTTGATGGTACCTTTTTCTTCTCCAGAACCCACCATAAAACTTTTCTTGGAACCTAATCGTATGCTTTCTCAAGATCTATGAACACTATGTAAGTCCTTCTTTTCTCGATATCTTTCCATCAGTTGTCGCATCAAAAGAATGGCTTCCATGGTACATCTTCCAGGCATATATCCAAATTAATTTACAGAAACCTTGGTATCTCTCCTCAAGCGATGCTCAATAACCCTCTCCCACAACTTCATAGTATGGCTCATTTGCTTAATGCCTCTATAGTTAGAACAATTTTGTATATCTCCCTTGTTTTTGTAGATAGGCACAATCATACTTTTCCTCCATGCATCAGGCATCTTATTTGTCTGGAGAATCTTTTTGAAAAGATTGGTCAACCATTTTATTGCCACATCCCCCAGGCCTCTCCACACTTCAATAAAGACACCATCAGGTCCCAAAGCTTTATTAGTTTTCATCCTATTTAAAGCCTCCTTAACTTCATGTGTATTAATTCTGCGCACAAATCTTCTATTCAAATCATCATAAGCGTCCTCCAAGTCCACCTCGCTTATGTCACCATCCCCATTAAACAGCTTGTTGAAGTAGTTCATCCATCTTTTATTTACATCTTCATCTCTCACCAAAATTTTTTTATTTTCATCCTAGATGCATCTAACTTGGGTGAGGTCTTTACTTTTCTTATCCCTTATTTTTGCAAATTTATATATACCTTTTTCACCATCCTTGCTCCCAAGACTTTTATACAAATCAGCGAAAACCTTGCCTCTAGCTTCTCGCACTGCTTTTTTGTATTTTTTCTCGCCAATCTAAACTTTTGCAAGTTCTCTTCACTGGGACTTTTATGCAAAGATCTAAAGCATTCCTTCTTATGTTTAATTGCCTCTTGCACTTCTCCATTCCACTACCATGTTTCCTTTGTATGAAATCCATTTTCTTTGCTTTCTCCCAACACCCTCCTTCCCATATTTTGAATACACTTAGCCATCTCATTCCATATTGCATTTGCTCCTCCATCAAACTCCCAAGGTCCTTCGTGCAACATTCTTTCATTGAACTCTCTCTCTTTTCCCTCCTTAAGCTTCCACCATCTTATCCTTAGGTTCTGAGCCCTCTTCCTCATTGTAAGTACTTTGTTGAACCGAACCTTCAGGACTACCAGCTTATGTTGCGTAGCGACACACTCTCTAGAGTAGACCTTACAGTCGACACAAGAAGTTCTATCTTCTCTTCTTGCCATAAAGAAATCAATCTGACAACGATTTTGGCCACTATGATATGTGATTAGATGTGACTCCCTTTTTCGAAAAAAGGTGTTCGCTAGCATCAAATTGTAGGCTAGTGCAACATTCAAGATATCTTCTTCCGTTTCGTTTCTCGTCCCATAGCCAAAACCTCCATGAATTCTATCAAAACCTCCATTGCTTTTACCAACATGACCATTTAGATCTCCTCCTAAGAAAATCTTCTCCTCTCGAGGTATTTCCCTCAAAATCTCCTCCAAGTCTTCCCAAAATTGGCTTTTATCAATTGGTTGCATAACCCGCGGGCCAACCCGACCCGACTCACCGCAAACCCGTTTAGACCCACAACTAAGTGGGCGGGTTGAGGTGGGTTGGTGGGTTGAAAAGTATAACCCAACTTGCCCAGTTTTGGCGGGTTGACCAGTCGGGTTCAACCCAAATTGCCACCTCTAAGCGTTCGCACCCAGACCATAGATGCAAAGTCGGGCAACTGCATATGCTGTTGATTGAAGACGACAATGAAGATGAAGGGGGAAGGACGAAGAGGAACCAGGGACGACAACAATTCTGGAGGGTAGCGTAACAGAAACGGGGTTGCAGCTCTCTTTACAGAGTTTACTAGGGCTCACTTCAAGCCAAACCCTGATGGTACGGGGAGAGATACACGACCAGAAGGTGGTGGTCATGGTGGATTAGGGGGCTTCTAGCAATTTTATCAAGAACACAGTAGTGGAGCAGTTGGGTTTGGAAGTGTGCGACACCCGTACATACAGTGTGGAGATAGGAGATGGGACTAAAGTCAGGTGCAAAGGGGTCTGACGGACCAAGACAGACCAACGCAACCTCCGATTTCTTACGGACAAGCAGTTGTTAAGTGAAGACCAGCAGAAATGGACCTCCAAATTACTTGGGTTTGACTTTGAGATCCAATACCAGTCAGGGAGGGAATCAGGTTGCAGATGCTCTCTCAAGGAAAATGGTTTTTTCAGCTTTGTCCCGGATTCATTGGTTTGCTTTTGATGAATTGGAGGTTGAAATTCAGCAAGATGATAGGCTTATTAAAGGCATTTTGCAGGACTTGTTAATAGCCCCTGATACTCATCCGGGTTTTAAGGTGCGCGAAGGGAAACTGTTCTATAATAATCAGTTGGTAGTACCCAAGACTTCAAAATTTATTTCCCCTTTGTTAGAAGAGTATCACAATATTGGTATTGGGGGACATTCTGGGTACTTTCGCACTTATAAACGGTTGGCTAGGGTAGTATATTGGGAAGGCATAAAGAAAGACATCAAAGATTATGTGGCGGGCTGCAATGTTTGTCAACAGTGTAAGGCCCAAAATTTAAGCCCACTGGGCTTCTCCAACCCTTACCCATTCCTTCTACATTTTGGGAAGATATATCGTTAGAATTTATTGGTGGTTTGCCCAAAGCATTGGGAGTTGATACTGTCTTGGTTGTTGTCGACCGGTTTACGAAATATGCCCATTTCCTTCCTTTGAAGCATCCTTACACAACAAAAGATGTTGCTAATTTATTTATTAAAGAGGTGGTCCACCTCCATGGTTTCTCAGCCACTATTGTGTCTGATAGAGATCGAGTTTTTTTGAGTAATTTCTGGGCAGAAATATTCAAGAGTGCAGGCACAAAATTACACTGCAGCACTGCATATCACCCGCAAAACAACGGTCAGACGGAGGTCGTGAACAGATGTTTAGAAGCTTATTTACGTTGTTTCTGCTGTACCAAGCCCAAACAATGGCCTAGATGGGGTACCTTGGGCTGAATTCAGAATTACAGTAAACTGAATTTTGGTTAATTCTCAGTTTACTGTAATTCCCTTTATTTTCTGCAAATGGTCTCTGTAGGTTATATTGTTCAGTGTCTCTGTAATTGTCCTAACTCTTTCCCTGCCCTCCCCCTTCATCAACAACCAAGAACAGATTAAGTTGCAAAATCTTGAAACAGTGGATTGGATTCTACCTGTCTTGAAACACACCCCTTTCCTCATGTGATCTTGAAGTTCAGCCTCTGTTAATCCTCGTCCCTTAACCCAAGAATTACTGTTGCTTGCTCCTTCGACATGTTTTGAAGATGCAGCCACTCCACCTCTATGAGTATTAGTGGCTGGCCGCATATCCTTTCCTGTCGTACTGTGATTGGTCCACGTGTCCCTTCCACTGCCACCTATGGATAAGTGACTCGCGTGCCTAACATTGTCTAATGTTTGAACATTGCAACCGGGCTGTGCACTGCCACTGGGCCTGTTCCAGTTAGAGGTTGTTCCTAGCTCAAACCTGTCATTGATTGATCCATGACTGGTTTCGTCTTTGCATGAGAGTCATCTCCCTCATCAGCTCCCCTAATTTTGTTACGTTCTTCTGCATCAACTTTGTTCTTAGACTCTTTGAAATGCCATGGAGCCAAATTTTTCGAAACATGTAATCATCTACGTAATGAACTGGCTTGATGATTCTTTCAAACTCAGCCTTGTAAGATGCGTGCTTCCACTTTGCCTTATACTCATCAACTCCTGGTAAGGACTCCCTGTTGCTTCCAGCAAAAATTGTTTCCTGACTTCGCCTCGTAAATCTACCCATGAGGAGTTGGGATTAGTCCTCAACTATACTTGACCAATTATTGCATATATATATATATATATATATATATATATGTATATATATATTGATTAGTAGGTAGATACATATACATATGTATATGATCCAGAATTAACTTACAATGGTATAAGATAGTCTTACTTCCAATGTTAGTCGTTGATCCGCTTCGAACAAATGACTCACATATATAATAAATTAAAGTCGTTAAATATAAAAAGGATCAACAACTATAATTGAGAGTGTAACTTATATTGGTGTAAAAATAAGAAGTTTTACAACCAATCTTAGCAATTGATCCACTTGCATTTAAAGGATCACATATATAATAAATTAGAGTCGTTAGATATAAATACTATTAGCGGCTAAGATTAAGAGTGTAACTTATACTGGTGTAAAATGATCCTGTCTTTAGACATACATAAGAATAAGAAGTCTTACACACAATCTTAACAATTGAACCTATTAATATGTAATGGCTCTAATTCATTACATTTGTGAGCCGATAGATGCAAATGAATCAATGGCTAAGTTTGGGTGTTTTCTCAATCATAAGGAATGTTGACTTTTCTCTCCCTCTTTGGGATTCATTAAGATTTTGCTATACCTAAGACATTGTTGCTCGGGGTGATTCTTGTTGCAAAAATCATATTTTGTGTTGGATTACCTTTGGTTATATGCTTGATCTTGGAGTGAACATGAAATAAGTCTAATAGCACATATCAAGCTTTTGAGACATTAATGGCTCCTTGAGTTGCACTATGAATGGAAACCAGCTTACATAAAAGACAGGTGATAGATTATCTTTTAAAGAATTGGGGAGTTGTTGAGCAACTTTGTGGGAATAAATCTTGAAGCAAGTAGTCTTCAATAGCATACTGGATTACCGGTTCTACAAATGCAATGTTTATCAAACTTACACTTCATCTGAGTTCTTTCCTGCCTATATATATATATATATATATATATATATATATATATATATATTTCATTATTGACGGATTGAAATCGATGGTATCCTATTTCTGGCAAAAATCAAACATTTGTTAGCGTTGATGTTTCTATTAGAGTTAGACTGTCCTATCTCATGGATATGATGATAATGATTTAATTTGCTTGTTTGGTTCAAGGATGGTGGTCTTTCACTGGACTCATTGCAGAGGGTATGTACCTTTGAGGCTGAACTTGCTTTACTACTAAGAATCAGTCACAAGTATGGGAAATCTGGAGCACAAGTACTATTTTCCATGGGCATAATGGAGCATCTTGCATCAGGAAGGGCAATCAATTTACATGTGAGGAAGTATTTTTCTTGTTAACGCTGCATCTCCTTGTTTTTTCCATCTACCTTCTACTGAAGCTAAAGAATATACAGGGAGGTTTAAGGTGGGTCGAGACCAGACTTAGAAGAGATATGGCTGTGGATGTTGATAGACTACGAATGATCGTAACTCCAGTCTTGAGATTAGTCTTTTCATTAACTTCCTTGGTTGATGCATCAGACTTTTTGGAGGTTGGCTTTTGTGTTCCGTTTACACATTTTCTAATATGGTCTATTCTACGTTTTTTTCTTCTTTTGTTTTTTCCTCCCCTGCTAGCGAATCATTTTACAAGCTTCCCTATTGGTTTTATGGTTATTTCAATTGCTATTTAATTCTATGAAATAAACTGTTCAGGAGTTACAGAAAGATTGAACAAAGAATCGTGATATGTTTTATTGATACACCTCTTGAATGCTGGAGGGTTCTAATTACAAAAAGAATGCTCAAAAGAATTGTGATGTTTTATTGATACACCTTTTTGGAGGGTTTTGTAGTTATCGACATTTTTTTTGCAACAGCTTATTTTAGTCTTGAAATGACCTCATGCAGTGCTGAGAAACTGTTCATCACCGTTTCACATGGGATCCAAATAGATAGATAGCATTTTCAATTCTTAAAATTTCCTTTTTGTATTGTATTTATTTTTATTTTTCTTTACTAAAAGGGCCGACCCAGTTCAATACCCACTCGTGAGTGTTTGGGGAAGGACATACGAGTCAAGCCTTACCCCCGCTTTTGCGGAGAGGCCGAGTCGAAGCCGGGACCTTGGACATCACGGTAAGCATGCTTACCACTGAGCCAAGCCGGCCCTTCAAAAGAAAAAAAGAAAATCCGATTTTTGTTGCCTTAATGAAAATTGTGTTAAATCTTTTTGCCTTTTGACTATAATATAGGTGAATAATAAAATTGTTCGCGAAGTAATTGAATTTGTCAAAGGTAACCAATCACTCTTTGATCAAGTTCTCCGTTCAGACATTGCTGAAGCAGATGAATTAAGAATGGAGCAGGTCAATCTAGTTGTTGGTATTCTGAGCAAGGTACTGTTCAATCATGTCATCTCTCTTGATTTAAAAACTTTTGACTGGCTGTGTGATAGCTACCTTCTCTACCTGAAGTAAGTGTAGTTGAAATCAAGTAGTATTTTATTATTGGATAAACTATCATGTAGTCAAATGCTGTACAAACTGAAGGTAAACTGGCCTTGAAGGCCGAAGCATGTGAGAAGGAAAAATAAAACTTTTTCCTTGCGGAAACACATGCATACAATTCTTCATGCTTTAAGACAGCATGATGTTACTTTGTTTATGATCTGATCACCAGGGAGATCTCTGTCAGGTTTGAAGGGTTCCAACCCTCTAACGTTGATCCACACCATCCACGTCAAGATACAAAAACTCCTTCTTGAAAACCACCACAGAGAGGCTTGCTATGCGCTCAATAGGTGAAGATGGAGGCTAGGTTTATGTGTTTAGAAGAGTGAAGTCTTCAGCATGAAAACTTCACAAAAGTGGTGCAAGGAGTGAGTAGAATTGGCTAGGTGTTTATGTGAAAACCCTAAGGAGGATTCTCCCCTTGTGCGCATAAGAGAGTGTATTAGGAGAGAATGAGAGGATTTTCAAAACTTAAAAATCACTCCAAGTTTGCGCACTTTGATGAGGAAATAAAGGAGTTGTTGCAATTCAAAATTGCCAACAACCCCCCCTTTGAATCTTTATGAGATTAGGTCCTTATCCAATTAAGATTCTGACCTAATGGTCATCACATGACCATCCCTTCTATGCGCAACATTCAGTCCCAAATAGAGTCCAGATACGTTGAATAGTTGCATTCAAATTTGAACCAACTCACTCACTGATTCTCTCAACCAACCAAATCCGAATTGGAGCACATTTAGTTGACAAGATGGCACTCATCACCAACCAAAGTGGCGCACCATATCCCTTTTGGATGAGATCAAATATCTTCTCTTGATGCAGGGGATTTGTTCCAACAAGATCTCATCTTATCCTTTTGTTATGAAACAACTTTTCATAACCAATTCAAATTCGAATTCAAACACTTGAATTCAAACGTTCAAACATTTAAATTCAAAATTCAAATTCATAATTCAAATTTCAAATTTCAAATTCAAAATTCAAATTTCAAAATCCAATTTCAAAATTCAAATTTCAAATTTCAAATTCAAATTTCGAATTTCAAAATTCAAATTCCTAATTCAAATTTCAAAATTCAAAATTCAAATTTCAAATTCAAAATTCAAAATTCAAAATTCAAATGTTTGATAATTAATTTAACTAATTAAATTTATTAGTAATGTCTTGGACATCCAAGCCCATTACATGATCCATGCGCGCTCTTCCCTTTAGGTGGGCTTCCAAACAGCTTCTTGGGCTAACAACCATTATTAGGCCCAATACCTTTAAAGCTAGATCATCATGACTATAAGGTGTTAGTGTGTGACCGATTAGGTCCAACATAGCCTCTGACATAAATGGGCTCGGGTCCAACAAGCCCACAATCCATTTAATGACAACACAGAGCAGTAGCAATGCTTTGTTGCCCCAGAGCTAGTCAGATTAATGACTTGATCATCCTATTACACATATTTGGTTGCCGTATGTATTTACCTTCGTCTCGGTTACCTTCCCATTAACCTAGGGTAAGGAAATGTATCAACCCTTGCGGTTTAGGGTAAGCTTTATTCGAAATAGGGAATCTTCAATTTACTGACTCTAAAGGCAGATCATCTCATGATCTCTTTTACTATGCATAGATTCCCGAGTCCCTGTAAATGTCATCCCGATTTCTCCGGTTACAGATAACCTAATCTCTCACAGAGATTTGACGAATTCCTTCAGCTTATCACCCTAGTCCTGTGCTCTTTCAGGACAAGCCCAACAGTATACCTATGAGTCTCCATGTTTCAGGCAGACAAGGTATACAATCAAAGCATGCCTTCTAGAACACAGTCTAGGTAATAACTTCTGGTCTAAGGAAAGACATACCCAAATATAAAGAGACTACTCTAATGATACTATCTTTGAGATTTCCTCATAGAGTCTCTTTGTGGGTCTGTTCAGTGTGAGCTATACTCTTATAGGTCCTCCCACGACTTTAGCTAAGACATCTCCATATCTGTAGCACATGAGGTCATTACGTTATATCCATAGACAAGGAGATAAGTCGTGCTAGTCTTACCCGAGATCACTGATCCCCATTCTCAGTGTCTTTAGACTAGGAACATAAAATTAGGAATAAACGTGCGGTATCCTTGAATCCTCATGATCGTGATCTCATCACAGATACTCAAGAGATACCTGTTCTATTTCAAGGGGTTTATCCAGTTTGTTCATAAAATATTAACTATAACATCGAGACATAATATGAAACAGGATAAAGTGTGCTTATTATTTATTTGTGACAAAAAGGTCTACATCTAATGTCCTTTATTTAATCAAAAGATTGTGTCTAAGACACCCATATACTAACACAAACTACTGGAATGCATTATGAGAATCACAGCATCTCATGATTAGAAGGATTCTGGTCAACTATTTTGTTTTATTGTTGTTCTCGTTTTATTGAGATTCTTAGTTAACTTTGGGAATTGCCTATTTTTGGGTTCCTTTTCCTTGTATGTCTCTGCTATATGATGTGTCTCTGATCAAATGACTAAATCAAGAGATAGATTAATTTTTCCAAACTCCAATCTTATGGTATTGAGAGCCTGGTTCTTCATACCCATAGATGAAAACCTGCTACTTAGTCAACTAGGGACTTTTCTTTTTGTTACTTGACGTTTTTATTTTTGTTTATTATAGGTTTGGCCATATGAAGAGAATGACAAGTATGGTTTTGTTCAAGGGCTTTTTAGTATGATGCATGCTCTTTTCTGTCGTGATTCAAATGTTCCTAGTTTTGCTCGATCAAGAGTATCACCTGAGGTGAGTTAGCTGTTTTCTTAATTCATGTTAGATTATGGAAAAGGACATCCTGGCATTATGCATACATAATGATCCTAACTTTTAGTAATATTGATATATGAATGATCAGAATCAGAGGAATTCAGAACTACAGATGTTTAATGTATGCTTCAGCCTGAGCTCGTACTTATACTTTTTAGTCACAAAGAAATCCCTGAGATTACAGGTATATTATGTATAAAGAAGACAGCTTGTTAATGAATTTGAGCTCTTTTCCGTCTTCAGTGTGCTGAATTTTTTTTCCTCGTTTATCAATCAGAAAGTTGATTTTTCTTGTAATATGCTGTCTCAGTCTTCAGATGCCTCCTCCAGTTACCCTAATTCCATTGAACTTCAACAACCCACATTGAGTTTGCTCAATTTGCTTCTTACTTCTGTTACAAATGCACTTGAAAGGGCGGCTGAAGAGAAATCCTTATTACTGAATAAGGTGAAAATTGAAAACAAACTAGTCTCTATATCTTCCCCTTCTGCTTTGGTTTACATTTTTGGTTGTTTAATATTAATGTATAAGCAACATTTAAAATGTTATGCAGATTCGCGACATAAATGAATTGTCAAGGCAGGAGGTGGATGAAATCATCGATATGTGTGTCTGCCACGACACTGTTTCATCTTCAGATAACATACAGAAAAGGTTAATCATAATGTTTTGCTTTTCTTGAAGTCCAAAATGAATTCATCGAGGTTGATTTTTTTCCTTTGAATTTGTAACTCCCATATGTTGGCTGTATGGCACTGGTAAAATTGGAGCGAAACATATTTTATGTTGATCAAGCAAGTGGACAAACTGCAGTAATTCTGCTGTTGAATTAATTCGTACTTTCATTAAGTACTTAATACTGAGGTTCTTTTTCTGAATATATCTCTTAACTTTTAACCTTAATATGCAGATTGCCGAGGCTTATTTATATGCACTAGAGTTCTCTAGGACCTTGTGGGAGTTATGACATGTGTTCTTCCTATTTTAATGCTAATTTAAATAGCTATTATTACATGATCGCTGAGTCTCTTATATGACTTTAGTTATTTGGTTCACCTGGCTATTACATCTAAATTGTTTAGATATAAATCTATTCATGAGCCTTCACTGATCTGCATAAGCTTTTGAGGTGGTTGTTTATTGACATAGTATCAAAGGATTCAAAGCCTTTATGATCATGTGGTCAGGAATTTGATTCTACCCTCATTCGTCTAAATAAAAGTTGAATTTCCGCATGAGGTAGTTGGATTTGTGCAATGTCTAGGTTTTAAAGCCAAAAGACTCTTGTTTGAGAGAATGTGTTGGATATAAAAATATTCATGTGCCTTCATCTTACAGGTTAAGCTATTGGGAGAGTTGGTTCTTGACATAAATAATGCATTTGTTGAGACTCAAAGAATGGGTTGTATATCTGCGCACATGTTACTCATACATTACCCTGATACCCAAATTCCTAATATCTTTCTACTTTTTCGGTAACATGCCTTTTATGTCTTACATCTATTTTACAGGAGATACACTGCAATGGTAGAAATGTGTCGAGTTGTTACCAGCAGGGATCAACTAATCTTTTTGCTGCTCCCACTCTCTGAACATGTGCTAAATATCATCCTCATCCATCTTCAGGAGAGGTGAGGCATTAAGGGTCTGTTTGATTGTGTTCTGGTTTTTTTGTTCTTAAAACTGTTTTGTAAAATAGTTATGGAAACAGTTGTTTTCTATATTTTTTTCTTTTTGCAAGTTAAAAACCAAAACAGAAAACAAAAACAACTCATACATGTTCTCTAAATCTGATTTTAAAAACAAAAAAACAGTTATAATTTTTAAAACATTTTTTACAAAACAGGTCTTATCAAACGAGTTTTTTAGTTTTTTAGTTCTGAAAACTAAAAAACTGTTTTCCAAATCAAACAGAGCCAAGGCTCTGTTTGATTCCTGTTTTTAAAAACAGTTTTCTAGTTTTCAGAACAAAAAAACTCGTTTGGTAAGCCTGTTTTGTAAAAAAAAGTTTAAAAAACTGTAACTGTTTTTTTATTTTTAGAATCAAATTTAGAGAACATTTCTGAGTTGTTTTTGTTTTCTATTTTGGTTTTTAACTTTTAAAACAAACAAAAAACACAGAAAACAACTATTTTCATAATTATTCTGTAAAACAGTTTTAAAAACGAAAAAAACAAAACAAAATCAAACAGACCCTAAGTTTCTAATTCTGGTTGTGAGAATGTTGTAAAATCCAGATACAATCATACATGCCTGAAGATCAACCTTTTATGGCCAAACAGAGGAATAAAAGGAGCCAAGCCCTAATCCTAATATAAAGAATGAGCTGTGGTGTTGTCATTGTATATATCTTCCTTTTTATTCCTTCTTTGGGCTAATGTATCTTTTGGCAGCTTTGGTGCACTTGATTCTACATTGACAACAAACACAATTACGTATGGTGCAAAGTATGATCCACAACAAGACATTGCTTTGTTATGTGGAAAGTTAGTTCCAACCCTTGAACGACTGGAACTACTGGGTGAGGTATGGGTCACTCAATAACTTTTTTTGTAGTTCTTTTTAACATCTTAGTGGTATTGTAAGTTTTGGTCTTTTCTGCTGAACTAATATTTGATAATATGGCCTTATTTGCAAGATTGTCATGTAGTATTTGGTAGAAATAGAGTTTCCCTTTAATGAACAATGTTAAGTGTCATGACTAGTCTCAAACTGTGTGACCCGTGCACAAGCTAACTAACGTAGCCTAATATCCCTGAGTCATAAAATTCTTCATCAAAAGGTAGCGGTATTGTCAATTTATAAATCTCACATTTCAAAAGAATTTCTACTCGGACATTTGGGCAAAATTCTGTGACTTGATTGTTTTAGAATATGAAAAAATTTGCTTATAGAATCAATGGAGCTACTCTAAAACTAATGACATAAAAGGCTTTTAATCAATATATACAATAAATAAAAAAAAATTAAGCTTTTCAACATAGGTTATACGTCAAGCTCACCAATGAGAGTCGAATTGGATGCCCTCAATCAAATTAATGAGTGGAATTAGCTATAGTTGGGGTTAGATTATGATATGTCCTTACTCCTTTCCAGAATCACTCAATTATGATATAGAATATACTTCTTGCAAGCGAGAGTCACACCACAAGAGACATGCAAAAAGCTTAAATAGGAGGATTCTCGGGAGGGTTATCTGGGAGACTGGGATTAGATTTGGGCTTAGGAGAAATCATAGCTTCTCGAATTGCTTTGAATCTATCTTACTGTTTTTTTATTAAAATTTCCTTAGTGCGTTGTTTTGTTGTTGTCCTGTTTCGTTCATCTTGAGATTGTAATTTCCATTTTTTACCAATTTGGGAAAATTTGAATGTGGTGCAAAACTGGGTCCGTACTTCGGCACAAAATGTCTAATAAATGTGTAAAGAACCTTGGGATACACCACCCCAAAAAGCTAGCTCAAAGGGTGGGAGTGTCCAAGGCCTTATAAACTCCACATTAGTTGTTCATCCAACCAATGTGGGACTATATATCTCAACACGCCCCCTCACACGAGAGCCCTTTGGGCTTGAAGTGTGGATATTGCACAGGCAGTGGGGACGGTGAGGATCGAACTTGTGACCTTATAGTCACTCATGCTCTGATACCATGTAAAGAACCTTGGGATACACCTCCCCCAAAAGCTAGCTCAAAGGGTGGGAGTGTCCAAGGCCTTATAAACTCCACATTAGTTGTTCATCCAGCCAATGTGGGACTATATATCTCAACACGCCCCCTCACACGAGAGCCCTTTGGGCTTGAAGTGTGGATATTGCACAGGCAGTGGGGACGGTGAGGATCGAACTTGTGACCTTATAGTCACTTAAGCTCTGATACCATGTAAAGAACCTTGGGATACACCACCCCCAAAAGCTAGCTCAAAGGGTGGGAGTGTCCAAGGCCTTATAAACTCCACATTAGTTGTTCATCCAACCAATGTGGGACTATATCTCAACAAAATGAAAAATAATTCAAAATGATTCTTCATCTAGAAGACCAAAGTGCAGCGAGAATAATAATTGAAGGTCACAAAAAATGTAAAGCAGAAACTATGGTAAGTGTACCAAAGAAGATTGAAGAGTTTTTTTTTCGGAAACAGATGATTGAAGAGTTAGTTAGTTAGTTAGGAGAGTCAGATAGCATTCAGGGAGTTAGTTCAGATGTATGCAATATATTAAGAGAGTATCATACTGTTTGCCACACACAGTTGACTTTCACAATTCATGAGAGAATAATTGAGTGCTCAGTAGTGAAGGGTGTTTTCCTTGGAAGATGCTCATCTCTTGTGATTCGTTGTTCACTCATAATAAGTGTTAAGAGTAGTTGTTAGAATAGTTTAGTGTATATAGTCCCACATCTTGTGAGCTTAGCCCATTAGGTCTTTTAGTCTCTTTAAATAGAGAGCTCTTATACATTGTAACACACATTTATTCAATATACCAATATTCTATTATTCAATCTTAAGTTGATATCAGAGCTCTTTACTCTAGGAACTTTCGCTTATGCTAAAACATTAAGCCCACTGCTTAGGTGTTCTCTTCTTCCTCTACGCCGTGCATCTCTCCAGCTTATTTCTGCAAGGGTACTGTTCGCGCGGTACTATTCATCGGCGTACTATTCACGCGGAAATGTTCACCGCCCGTACAAGTACTGTTCAACATCCGTACAGCCCAATACGGGTACTTTTCACTGTCAGTACAGTCCGTCCGGGGGGTACTCTTCATCGTCCGTACTGTTCAAGAACTGCATTGTTCGTCACCAAAGTTACTAGTCATCGCTAGAAACATTGTCCGGCATTTGTCTCCTTTTTCCAGATCTGTTCTTGGTTCTTCGTGGGTCACTTGTTTGGCGTGTGTTCCTTCTTGTTCGGCTATCCAGTTGATCCGATTTGCTTTGTTCTGCAAGTTTTTTATTGCATTCATAATACCAAAATCATCTCTTGCTCTTGATTCCATAGTAGTTAATTGCGCCGCAATAGCGCTGCGAGCCGCGCCGTACGGGCGTTGTGGTGCCTCACCGCAAGAAACCTCTCCGCGCCGCATCGGAATGCAACAACGGCCATTGCAATCGCAAATTGCGGCCATATTGCTGTCATAAGGAAAAATGTCAATTTTGTCCTAAATGTGTAATTGAAAATTTTTAAGGATTTTTAGTCTATTGGTGTCTCTCTCTGTCATTTCTGCTATCTCTGCCTTTAGAAAATGTTTTTTGTTATCATTATTTCTGTTGTATATCTATTCTACTATTTTCGCAACCGCAACCCGCTATAGTGCTATAGTGTTTTTTGGTTTGTCCACGACATGCCACAATCCGCATTTGATAACTTTGCCTGATTCATTTTTTGTTGTTTATTCCATTGCTCTTGTTTCCCGAACTGACTCTCGAGGAAACAGTGGACGTAGACCTCGTTATAGTTATTGTCAGCAACTTGGTCATTATGAGGAGCGTTGTTACCCGGAGTATTCTCATTTGCAACCTTCTCATGTTGTGAATATAGTTCAGTCGAATACTCCTTCATCTAGTTTAGTCTCTCTCTACCCTACAGACTATTCAACACTCCAGACTCTTATCAAGAAGGCTTCTCTTCAGTCTCATCCTTCTGCTCCAGATACTTGTAATCTCGTTGCTTGTGTTTCACATTCTACACCGCTTGACACTTGGATATTTGCCTCAGGTGCTACCGATCATATCTGTGGTAACAAGGAACTATTTATATCTCTTACTTATTATGATCATTTTACCTTCTGTTACCCATGCTGATGGAACCAAAGCCCTAGTTCGTGGGATTGGATAAGCTTGTCCGATCTCTAGCTTGACCTTGACATCTGTCTTTACATCCCCGGCATCCCTTATAACTTAATTTCTGTTAGTCAATTGGTCCATTCCCTCACTTGCATCATTACTTTTTCTAACCATTCTGTTTTTATGTAGGATCCGGGTACGGGGAAGACGATTGGAGTGGGTCGTGAGTCAATGGGACTTTATTATCTGGTTGTACCTCGTCCAACAGTGGCATGCTCTCTCACATAATCTCCACAACTTATCAACAGTCGTCTTGGTCATCCAAGTCTTTTAAAATTGTAAAGGTTCCACTTTTATCTGGTGTTCAATCTTTAGATTGTCTGTCGAGTCAGCAAGGGATGCACACACGTTCCTCCTTTGCCAGTCGAGTCAGTAAACAAGTTGATGTTCTTTTCTCTCTTATTCATTCAGATATTTGGGGTCCAACTCTTACTTTGTCTGTTTTAGGTTTTTGATATTTTGTTACTTTTTTCAATTGATTATTCCCATTTATAAAATGTTCTCTGTTGAGGTTCATACTCAATTTGGTCTTTCTATTCATATTTTACGTAGTGATAATGCTAAAGAATATGTTTCTTTTGACTTTTCTAATTTATTGGCTACTCAAGGTACTTTACACTAGACCACTTGTCCTCACACTCCACAACAAAATGGGGTGGCCGAACGTAAAAACATGCATCTTATTGAAATTGCACATACCCTTGTTATTCACATGAAGGTTCCTTTTCACTTCTGGGCGGATGCCGTACTCGCCTTTTGTTTTCTCATCAATCGCATGCCTTCCTTTGTGCTTAACAATGACATTCCCTATAACCTATTGTTTCCAGATGCTCCTTGTTATCCTCTATCTCCACATGTCTTTGGTTGTACTTGTATTGTTCATAATCTTACTTATGGTAAGGACAAGTTAACATCCAAAGCTTTTAAGTGTTTTTTTCTTAGTTATGCTCGTCTTCAAAAGGGTTATCGTTATTTTCCTGATCTTAAGCGTTATATTGTTTTCGCTGATGTCATTTTTCTTGATCAACAACACTTTCATTCTAACCCATCTCAGTTGTCACAGGTTGATCAGGTTCTTCCTGTTCCCTTTCTTGACTTGTCTTTAACAACTGCAGGTGACTCTCTTCCAGAGAAAAGTGCCTCCATCCCTGAGGATCGTCTTTTTCTCACCTATCAATGTCATCAGAGAGTGGCTCCTACGGACTTGACCCCCGATGACTCATCGCCTTCTCCTATCACCTCCTCCCCTCTTGCTCCTATATCAAATGCTCTTCTCATTGCCCAAAGAAAAGGTATCCATACTACTCGTAATCGTTATCCTCTTTATGCCTTTTTAAGCTATTGCCGTCTTTCTATTCATCATTTCACGTTTGTTTCTAGTCTTTCTTCTGTTTCTATTCCTAAAACCACAAGTGATGCACTTTCCCATCTAGGGTGGCGCCATGCGATGCTTGATGAGATAACTACTTTTCATTCCAATGGCACCTGGGATCTTGTTCCTTCTCTTCCGGGGAAGTCTATGGTTGGTTGCCGGTGGGTCTTTAATGTCAAGGTTGGGCCTGATGACCATGTTGATCGTCATCGCCAAGGGTTTTACTCAAATTTTTTGTCTTGACTATAGTGACATGTTCTCTCCTGATGTTAAGATGGCATATGTTCGCATGTTTCTTGCCCTTGTTGCTGTTTGTCATTGTCCCGTCCTTCAACTAGACATTAAAAATGCTTTTCTTCATGGTGATTTACAATAAGAGGGTTCTATGGAGAAACCACCTGGGTTTGTTGCTCAAGGGGAGTCTGGGAATGTATGCAGACTTCGTAAGTCCTTATACGGCTTCAAGCAGTCTCCTCGGACATGGTTCAGCCTTTTTAGTTTTGTCGTTGGCTTAATTCGCAGTAAGGTCGATCATTCTGGGTTTTATAGGTTCACATCTCCTGACAGGTGTTCTAGGATGGAAAAAAAATTCAGAAGGCAGGTTCTTTATTTTGGTACTTTAGACATATGTTGGTCTTATTGATGCTATTAATATTTGTTTTACAATACTGAAATCTCAGTTGATGTTTTTTTCATTCTCTTATATGGTGGTTGCTTGTTTTCTCAGGAAAAAGTAGGGCACAATCTCAAAGTATTTTGCAGACTAGCAACTTCTGCCAAAGAGATTGCGATTCAAAAGTTGATGTTGTAGATGTATTAAAGTATCCTGACGAATTGAATTACTTGAATCAACTGCTTGCGAACTCTAAATTAAGTCAAGTGTAAGTACTTAGTCTCGCCTAATTGAGTTCATCCTGTGATGGGGTATCTACTTCAGGCGTTCTAGTGCGTAAGCAAGCGAGATTTGTGGTGATATTCCTGAACCTTATTTAAATTTTGTACTGTTAATGTGTAGATGAAAGTCAGTAATCCCGAGGTAAGTTGAATGGACGTAAGTTAATATTCCAGTGCCAACAGATCGGCTACAGTCGAGAGTGATGGCTCCACTTCCCTTAAGCCACCAAGTCCAAGGTAATCAAACTGGCATCAGTCCCTAGAGATGCATTTCGTTCTCCTTGATTATTGGGAGGTTTTAGTTTAGGCTTTATTTTATTTTATTTTTGGTAAACAGTCTAGGCTTTATTATTAAGGGTTTGAATAGTCTGTAATTTCAAGTTTTATTTTATTCCTTAAATTGTATTTAAATTAATGTATTGAGGATTTAGGCACAAATTGTCACAAAACGCTTCATCAAATTGCTGACCTAGTAGCTCCATGGCATTGGGTACTAATTTGTTAATGCTGTATAAATATAGTTCTTCAAATTAAATAATTTCATTTAAAAACCCTAAATTATAATAAACAAATGATGTACAATATGAGGGAAAAATGTTTTTGTTACAGAAATTTTGTTATATTCACATAAAAATGAGTGTTTCATGGTAAAGAGAAGAGAAGAAAAAAATAGCGAGATTCATTCACTTTTGTGAGTGGCAGAGAATTTTTTTTTTACAGTAAAAGTAAAAACATTAAACCTAATATATATATTTAAAATAAGAGATAGATTATACTTATTATCTAATTTTTTTACTACCTAATTTTTTTATTATTTGTTACTACTAAATTTTAACCGTTGATTTCTGTAATCTAATGGTTGTAGTTTATGAGATCATACTTATTAATTAATTATAAATTTGTAATAAATTACAATCGTTAAATTGACGGAAATCAATAGTTAAGATTTGGTAGTAAGAAGTAATAAAAAAATAGGTAGTAAGTACAACTTTTTCCTTGAAATAAAATACTTATCAATTTTTTTTTTTTTTTTGGTGAAATACCTATCATTTTATTATTGAGCATAATTAACCGATTTAAGGTTCTACATTGTAAATTAGGAACAATATTGTAAAGAAATGAAATGTTTTATTAAAGCGAATTACATATATTTTGAGCTTTTTTTCGAGGTACCACTACGATAAAGATACTTTTGGTTGGTATTACCTTTTCTTATGCCTAATCTGTGCCATTTTTAATTACCAAGGACCATAAGTGCTCACCATGTTACAAATGTGTTGGTTCCTTGCTAACAGTGTGCAAGTACACACGCAAGCATACGCGACAACAAGTAATATAGGGTTTTTATGAGTCCAAAATATCGTTCCCACAAGGATCTATTGCATTTTTGACTTGACTAATTAGTAATTGTTAATCAGAACAAAATTTAAAATAAAATTAAATTAAAAATGGATTGGGATTTTAGTTATAAAAAGAAAAAGATTTAAATGCCAAAGATTTTTTATAAAGGAATCGGTAACTAGAAATTTAAGAGAGTTATGGTAAATTTTTGCTGAGAGTAATTCTGAAATGTAGAGAACAATTTGTAAAGAAAAACAGGTTGAGTTTCGGTTCCCCTTCTCCACAGCCTCCAAATAAGTGCTAAAACAGTTTCCTAAAATCAATTCCCATGTGTTGGACCCTTTCTTTCTGCTTTTAATCTCTTAAAAACATTATTATCATTTACCATCAATTGCACATCTCTGTGCTAAATGAAGGAACGATCATTAAATCCAACCAACACATCATGGAGGCTGTTCTCATCTCTGAGTAACATCCCTTGAGAATTTTCACACTCAAGTCCATGTGTTCAACACAGTTCTGACTTTAGTCATTTCTCAATGACTAAATCCTGAAATGTTATCCTATAATCAGGCCTTAAAAATAGCATAAATAAAAATTAACACAGCATTGAACAAAAATGGGAATCAACATTAAGCAACTAAAATTAACACAAATTCAAGACTGAGGTTCGGGTACCTACACCCAACCTTAAGGAAAATAGCTCATACCCATAAGGGTTAAGCTATAAACTACAACCGAATGTTCAAATTAAAAATTAAAAATGCAGAAATCAAAGGTGCAGCAAGAGTTCTAACAACCGGACAACCTCACTGCTGCACCAACAAGTTCAGGATCAAAACATGCATTACAGAATAAAAGTAAAATAAAAATCAAGAGGAGATGTCTACAGAAGGTTCATAAAAGATAGATGCAGAAAAGATCCATCCTCACATTCACTGTTCTTCCTCTTTTTATAGCATCCTTCTCGCACATGCGTGGGTTGTGGGCCCTTTCATTGCAGCCTCCACGTATTACGCTCCATTCTGTAGCAGGTATGACACGCCTTTTGTGCGTTACAAAGTGGTCCCCAGTTGCTCTTCTCCTTTTCTCAGACAATGGGATTTTTTTCTTTTCAACCCGTACACTGGTCTGTGCACAAAAATCGGTCCACCTCCACTCACAACAGATTCTCACTCACCCACTCAGCAAAAGATGTTGTTTGTCATTTTTTGAATCAACAAATTAGTGCTAAGGTTTCTTCGTTTTTCTTAATGGACCGTGGATGAGGGTCAAAACTCAATGGCTAAACCAATATCACAGAATGATTCGGCTTGAAGGGTCGATTTGAAAAGGGAATTGAAGATGGACGGTTTGAGATGAGGCTTTGACAAAGATGGGTGCACTCACGTGTGTGCTAGGGTTTGCAAGACTCAATCACAGCTTCTGAGTCTTTCTTTCCGCTTCTGATTTTTGTCTCTTTCTTTCAATCACTTCTTTCCTTTGTTTTTTTTTCTTCACTTGGGCTTTTTGCTCAATATTCCAGCCCATTTGTTCTTTTTTCTTTTTGGCTTCTCTTCACTTGGGCTTCTAACTTGCTTTTCAAAAGTTCAGCCCATTCCTTGTCTTCTTTTCTTTGTATGGACAATGTCACAAATGGGCCTGAAAAATACAAATGCAAGCACATTAGTTCTTAAATTGGAATTAATCAACTCAATGCATTTGGGGCTAATATTATACACAAAATATTCTTTTCCTTTATAATTTCATATTAAAACCACATGTTCCAAGTCACATTTCATGGACTTATCACACCCCCAAACTTACATTGTTGCTTGTCCTCAAGTGACATAAGAAATTAGTTTCAGAATTTAAAATTAACCACTCCCTCAACCAGAAAAAAAAAAAAAATTTCATTACATCATTCAAAGCTACTCAGAATCAATCACAATCTAAAACATTTTCCAACCGCATTTCAATGATCAACTTTTAAAACAAAAAGAACTTCAGTGCATCATACTATCACAAGGAGCATGGAACAGAGGTATGTATTTAGTTCAGCAATCAATCAATCACAAACCAGACAACTTAATGATCCTTTTATTCCATAAAAATACTGAGCAAAAATGGTGTGAAATTCAAATGCAGGAGTGCCTCATTGACTATTGAAGAATGACAAGAGATTTTTGAAAATTCATTTCTTAACACAGCATGCAACATTTTTCAAAAGGCAACAGAGATGGCAACTTTTCACATCCTCGCTTAATCACAGAAGTATTCAATCAATGCTCAAGGGTCCGATTTCTCTCAATCCAACATTGGGAAAAGATGTAACATAGGCTTGCTAAGATGCTCTTGTCTTCTAAGTGACACACAGACCTAAGCTAAATCAAAGGGTCTTGCATAGGTTGTAATTTGGCTGAGGTGGGGGTGGAAAATTTGTGGGGAATTGGCTAACTTAGTTACAATGGAAATGAAACAGAATCGTGAAGCATAATCAAACAATTCAATGGCTGCTACTTTGACAGCTATTTTTTTTATTTTTATTTTTATTTTTTTGTGTGAGGGCTGAATTTTTTTTTTTTACATTAAAGATTTCTCAAACCCTCAAAGTATTTTTCCAATCTTTTGAAACTAAACTTTTCATTTTATTAGCAGTTTCTTACTTTTTTCTATTGCAGCCAACAATACCTTGCTTCTTTTTCCAATTCCATCGTAACTAAGAGGTGCAGTAGATAGTGGGATAGGGTAAGATGTGGGTATGTGAGAAGAAAAGGTTAAAGGCTCAACATGGGATCTTCAATGGATGATGATTTAAGGATGACTTTTTGGTTTGGAAATGGTTTAGCAAAACAACAAAAATGCCCTCATCATTTTAAACTTAAGCAAGTGCTACACTTCTTCAACTAAGCATCAGAGCAAGTTCTGCCTCACTACCCCAATGTAAACCTCTCATAAAAAAAATTTGGGTGTGTAGGCTCAATTTCTCACAATGTTGGTCAAGTCACCATCTCACATGTCTATTGTTAAAATTCACACTTTGCATTAATCCATTAATCTTCTCAATCTCTCTAAGCCATTACCCCTCAACCATTAATGCACTCATGTCACTCTCCATTCACACCACTGCCCTGATTCCTTTCCTTCTTAAAAATTTCAGCTGCCTAGTTGTGAAACAGACCAATTACTACCAAACCTCATACACTCCTCATTCACTATGAATTCAACTTTCAGTCAACAAAAACAGCAAATAATAACAAAAAACAGCAACTATTCTCAAAACAGCAAATCAACTATTCACAAAAACTTTCTTTCACCCCCAAACTTGAAATAGACAGTGTCCTCACTGTCTTATTGCCAACCAGGTACCAAAATTGTGTGACAAATCAAAATAAGGAACCTGGGGCCAGAAGATGTTCTGGCCTAATCCCCCATATAATCTGAGTCTTCAGACTCAGATTGTTCAGATTCTTCTGAGGCAGATGGGGTTAGGATGATATCTTCTTCATCAGTATCTTCTTCTTCCTCAATAATAGGCTGACTCCTGTGCTGTGATTTCCCTCTTTTTCTGGCAGAAGGGGTTGGCTCAGGTTGAGCAGCAGGTGGAGCAGAGGGTTGACCTTGAGATGCAGCTCTGGTATGAAAAAATTCTTGTACCTGAGGGTCAGCATAGATAGACACTGAAGGAAAAGTAAGATTGAGAGGAAAAATGGGCATGGCAGGAAAATTAACAAAAGTACTTCGAAAGAATTCATTCAACACTCTATCACGATCAGCCATGTATTTGTAAACCCTCACTTGATCATTTAAAACACCAAAAAATTGTTCATAAGTTTTCTTGAACAACACATTAGTGTGGTCATGATCTTCCCTTAATTTCTTTAACATTGTGTACATCCAAGTAAGATCATTGTGCAGCCACCCTGGACAAGTATAGTCAACCTTTGGGCTGGCTTCAAAGTCTTTCTCAGTAACAGGGGGTGAGGAGATGGGGGTTCAGAAAATTGTGTTGAAGGCCCTGCCCAAGAATCTCTTTTTTTTTCTTTTTTTCTTACTACACTCAAGTTCTTCCTTAAGCACAAATTTGCCCTTTTTGGACAAAGAAGGAGAAGGCTGAGGTACTTCAGGCAGAACCTCTTTAACAAATTCTTTTTCAGAATTTGTTACACACCCCTTTTTAACTTGGAGATGCAAACAAGGTTTATCATTTCTTTAATACTTACCATTTTATCTCCGGTGTTATCAGTAACACCTTTTGATTTACACAGTCCAGAAATAAAACTTGGGAACCACAACTTTCCTTTTTTATGGGAAGCACACACACCAATTCCTTTCTGAATAAGAGGTGCAACATCTACTTTCTTTCCAGTAAGTAGACACCAAAGTAGAATGGCCCTATCCTTTGTCACAAGGTGGACATGAGTGGTAGGGAGAAGTCTTGCTCGAATGAAATGATACCATACTTGGGCTTTCTCCATCATATATTTTTTGTGGATAGTATGGTTATCCTTGATAATATCCCACTGCGTCCCTGGGACAGCAATGGTGAGCAAGACTTCTTGAAGAAAGGTACGATCAGTTTTCTTCCTGAAAACATGATACTCATCACCAGGCTTGGATGGAAGAGAATAAAATTCTCTTATTGCTTTTGGCCCAATAGCTACCTTAACCCCCCTACACACTACCTCAGTTTGTGTTTTCTTAACAATTTCAGCATAAAATTCTTCAATGATAGTGATATTGGCTACATTCTGGGGGTGTAAGTAAAACTGCTCCCACTTTTGGGTGTGCACCACTTCATAGACATATGAAGGGTAAGAGTTGTGCCCCTCAAATCCCTTATCTGGGATTGGTTCCCTAAGTCTCATAATCTCTTCATACCTCTGCATTGTGAGTGCAGAGGTGAAAGATGTGATAGAGTGACTCTCTGGATCATTGGTGGAGTGTTTAGACTTGGAATCATAGGATCCACCACTCCTTAGACTCTTTCTAACCATGATTATTATCTTAAAAACAATAAAACAAAAAAAAGCTAACAGAATAACAGAGAAGGAGTATATATCACCAGTAGTGTTAAACACCCCCAAACTCAGTCCTGAAACACCTGCTGAAACAGCAAAAAAAATAAATTGATCAGTAATGAAATTATTATTATTATTATTTTTTTTCAAAAATGTCAACTAAAACAACAAACATGTATATACAAACAGAAACCAAAAGGAGCTTAAAAAATTTATAGAGCCTTAAGCTAGACTCTCTACTCCTTGTATGTGATTAAATGGTGGGAGGGTCAGAGAGGGATATTGAAATTTTAGCTTTTTCAATTCCTTCCCCCAAATAATTTTTTAATCTCTGGCCATTAACAGTGAACTTGGTCCCATCTTTCTCATTTGAAATATCCACCGCACCATGCAAATGGACTTTGGTAACCTTGAATGGACCAGACCATCTAGACTTCAATTTTCCTAGGAAAAATTTCAGTCTAGAATTAAACAGCAACACTTGTTGCCCCACAGCAAACTGCCTATCTAAGATTTGCTTATCATGCCATCTCTTCATTTGTTCTTTGTACAACTTAGCATTTTCATAAGCATTTAATCTGAATTCATCCATTTCATTCAGTTGGAGAATTATCTTTTCCCCTGAGGCAGTAGCATCAACATTCAGTTGAGTAGTAGCCCAATATGCCTTATATTCAAGCTCTAAAGGTAAGTGACAATTTTTACCAAATATCAACTTATAAGGGGAACAACCTAAAGGTGTTCTATAAGCTGTCCTATAAGCCCATAAGGAATCATCTAATTTCAAGGACCAATCCTTCTGAGAAGGATTTACTACTTTTTCAAGAATCCTTTTCACCTCACTATTTGTAACTTCTACTTGCCCACTGGTTTGTGGATGGTAGGCAGTAGAGACTCTATGCTTAACTCCATATTTGGCTAACAGAGCCTCAAATTGTCTACTTGCAAAATGCTTACCTCCATCACTTATAATGGCTCTAGGAGTTCCAAATCGGGTAAAAATATTCTTTTTCAAGAATTTAATTACCACTTTTGAATCATTTGTGGGTAAAGCAGCAGCTTCTACCCATTTGGAAACATAGTCTATAGCCACCAATATATATTGGTTACCAAAAGAAGGAGGAAATGGGCCCATAAAATCTATGCCCCAGACATCAAAGATTTCAATTTCTAAAATTGGTTTCAAAGGCATCTCATGCCTTCGAGAAACATTACCAGTCGTTTGATATCTATCACATTTATGGACATACAAATTGGCATCCTTAAATAAGGTGGGCCAATAAAAGCCAGATTGCAGCACCTTTGCTGCTGTCCTCATACCACCAAAATGACCACCATAAGGTGAGTCATGACACTGCTGTAAAATTTGTTATTTTTCTTCCTCCACTACACATCTCCTAATGATTTGATCAACACATTTTTTAAACATGTAAGGTTCATCCTTGTTTGTTGCAAATAAATGTAAGCACTATTTATTCAGTTTCATATTGTGTCTCGATATTACTGTTAATATTATATGAATGAACTGGATAAACCCCTTGGAATAGAACAGGTATCTCTTGAGTATCGGTGATGAGATCACGATCATGAGGATTCAAGGATATTGCATGTCTATTCCTAATTATATGTTCCTAGTCTAGAGACACTGAGTTTGGGGATCAGTGATCTCGAGTAAAGACTAGTACGACTTATCTACTTGTATATGGATACAAGGTAAAGACCTCATGAGCTGCAGATATGGAGATATCTTAGCTAAAGTCGTGGGTGGACCTATAAGAGTATAGCTCGCACTGAACAGACCCAAAAAGAGACTCTATGAGGAAATCTCACAGATAGTGTCATTAGAGTAATCTCTTTATGTTTGGGTGTGTCTTTCCTTGGACCAGAAGTTATTACCTAGACTGTGTTCTTGAAGGCATGTTTTGATTGTATACCTCGTCTGTCTGAAACATGGAGACTCATAGGTATACTGTTGGGCGTGTCCTTAAAGGGCACAGGGCTAGGGTAATAAGCTGAAGGAATTCGTCAAATCTCTGTGAGAGATTAGGTTATCTGTAAACCGGAGAAATCGGGATGACATTTACAGGGACTCGGAATCTATGCATAGTAAAAGAGATCATGAGATGATCTGCCTTTAGAGTCAGTAAATTGAAGATTCCCTATTTCGAATAAAGCTTACCCTAAACCGCAGGGGTTGATACATTTCCTTACCCTAGGTTAATGGGAAGATAACCGAGACGAAGGGAAATACATACGGTAACCAAATATGTGCAATAGGATGATCAAGTCATTAATCTGACTAGTTCTGGGGCAACAAAGCATTGCTAGTGCTCTGTGTTGTCATTAATTGGGTTGTGGGCTTGTTGGGCCCAAGCCCAGTTATGTCAGTACTAAGTTGGACCTAATGGGTCACACACTAACACCTTGTAGTTATGATGGACTAGCTTTAAAGGTATTGGGCCTAATAATGTTATTAGCCCAAGAAGCTGTTTGGAAGCCCACCTAAATGGGTGGGTGGTGCATGGAGTTTAGTAATGGGCTTGGATAGTCCAAGCCATTACTAATTAATTTAATTAGTTAAATTAATAATCAAATATTTGAATTTCGAATTTTGAATTTGAAATTTGAATTTTGAAATTTGAATTTAGAATTTGAATTTCGAAATTCGAATTTTGAATTTGAAATTTGAAATTTGAAATTTGAATTTTAAAATTTGAATTTGAATTTGAATTTTGAAATTCGAATTTTGAATTTGAAATTTGAAATTTTGAATTTTGAATTTTGAATTTGAATGTTTGAACGTTTGAATTCAAGTGTTTGAATTCGAATTTGAATTGGTTTTGAAAAGTTGTTTCATAACAAAAGGATAAGACAGGATCTTATTGGAGCATATTCCTTGGATGAAGAAGCATCTTTGGAGGCTCTCCCTAGGCTGTTTGGTGCGCCACTTTTAAGTGATAAGGGTGTTATCTTATCACTTAAAACAAACCTCCATTCAGATTTGGTGGTTGAGGGAATCAGTGGGTAAGTTGATTCAAATTTTGAATGCAACTGCTCAATGTATTTGGACCCTTTATAGGGCTGAATTATGCGCATGAAAACTATATACTATATGATAGTTTATGAATTTAAGATTAAATTAATTTGAATTTAAATTCATGTGGATAAGATTGGAGGTTGTTGGCAAAGTTTGTTTTGCAACAGCTCCACCTTATCACACTGTTTCATGCACAACTTTCAAAGAAATTTGAAAGTTTGTTTTTCATTTTGAATGAATGAATTCCCTCTTCCTCTCTTAAGGGTGCGCATAAATAGACATGTTCCTGACCTTAGGTTTCATTGGAAAACCAAGCCAACTCTCCTCCTCTATGCACCATTCTGTAGGGTAGCTCAGTACACCTTTCCAAACAGGATACCTAGCCTCCACCCTCACCACTTGTGTGCATAGCAAGCCTCATTGTGGTGTTCATCTGGTGGCTTTCAAGAAAGAGTTCTTGCATCATAGACGAACGGTGGTGTGGATCACCATTAGAGGGTTTGAACCCTTCAAGCCTGACATCTCATCTCCCTGACTGATCAGGCCAAAACAAGGTAACATCATGCTGTCTTAAAGCATGAATCTATGAGTGCATGTATGTTCCGCAGTAAAATTTTTGTTTTACACCTTACATGCATCAGCCTTCAAAGGCCAGTTTACTTTCAAGTGGTATTAGAGCCCGGTTGCTTTACCATCGACGGGTGATGGTACCTTGTTTGTGAAAAGAGTTTTTCACGGTCAAAAATCTTTAAAGGGTTAAAGTTTAAATTCTGCATGTGGATTTTGAATCACAAATCCTTTAAAGTGTTAAAGTTTTTGTTTTTATGAACATGAAAATTTGATTCTGTGTTCATAAAACATTATGCATCATGGTTTAGTTTCTTTTCTTTATGAAAGTTC